>JAOEGL010000005.1:75341848-75824348 GCA_034509955.1 Urosaurus nigricauda | reverse complement strand
TTCCAGCAGGCCTTCCCCTGAAATTCCCTATCTCCGGCTTCGGTCCCAGATTTTGATTTCCTGCCTACTCCCATGTTTCTGATCCCCACTTATGACGTGGCCGCATAAGGAAGGGTTAGGATGTTGTTATATGTTTTTAAATAATTACTGTTTTAATCACTGCCGGTTTAATCTATTTTTAAGGGGTGGGAGGTTTGGAAACGGGTCATGGGATTGTTTTAATCTATGTTTTTTTACTTTTACCCCGCTCCGAGTGTATGTACAGAGGAGCGGGCTATAAATAAACTATTATTATTATTATTATTATTATTATTATTAGCTCTCTCAGCTAGTAAACTGTTAAACCGCTCAATCTGTTTCACTAATGATACTAGGCTAGCTCACCACAGGAATTTCTATACATTAAAAATGGAGGGTTATACATACAAAAGAGAGCCAGTGTGGTGTAATAGTTTGAGCACAGGACTTTGACTCTGCACATGAAGGTTTGATTCCTCTTTGGCCATTGAAGCCCATTGGGTTATCTTGGGTGAGTCATGCACTCTCAGCACCCCAAAACCCCAGAGAATTCAAGATGGTTTAAGACCTTATAGCTTTAGGGTTACCATCAGAAATGACTTGAAGGTACACAACAAAAACAACCACCATACAAAAATCTTAGCGAAGCTATTAAAAGATATGATGATGTCCGAGTATGAAACCAGAGGTTACAGAGGTGTGACTAAAATTGTAATTTGGGTGGGCTTTAAAAAAAGTGGGGGAGTTGAATGAGCTGAGAATGCTATATTGTTTGTAGATTTGGATTCCTCTGTTGTACTGAATAATAGGAAATGCAGAAGTGAGAAAATTCTTTTTCAGGAGATCTCTCTCCCTATGAAAGAGATAGCTGATCGACATGGATGTAGGAATGTAGGAATTTCTGAGAAATTTCTGTTACTGCAGAAGCACTGCAGGGCTTTAGAGGTTAAGTACTCTAGGAGGTGTGTGTTTTGTGAAACTCCTTGAAGTGAGATTGCAATGCACAGAAGAATGTCACAAGAATTACAAAATAAAGGAGACACACAGCTTGGCCATCTTTTTTCAGCTAAGTAAACACAAAAACCCCACAACCCTGCACTCTGATACATATGTCGGAAATTTCTTCTCATCACTTTCCACAGTTTTTGGCCACAGTTCCCTTTTTCATCCCTTCCTTGAAGAATGGACAGAATTAATTAGAAAATACTGGTATAGTGTCATCTTACTGTGAATGTTACAAATGATTAGAAAATATATATATTTTTAAAAAACTTGTTTTTAAAGGCCATGAAACCTTGATGAGAAGAATTGCAGACTGACAAGAATCTTTGCAGTTTTTTACTTAATTTATACAAAATTTGCATATGGTTCTTTCTACACAGAAAAATAATGTTTTCTGCACAGAAAATATAGTTGTTGACTTGTTCCGTTAAAATTTGCAAGTAGTTATTTTATATAGAAAACAGCATTTGCTTCACATAAAAAAGCATAATATTGTAATCTCCAGAGAAAGTAGTTTTCTGTGCAGAATTTTGTGTGTGCAAATTACTCCATGTGACTTTTGTGCAAAATGGTTCTTTCTGCAAAGGAAATGTAGTTGCTGACTTGTTCTGTGAAAGTTCACAAATAGTTCTTTTATAAAGAAAACAACATTTTCAGTATGTGTTGAACAGTCTGTGCTGATCAACATCAGTCTGTGCTAGTGGTCTCACGACTAGATTATTGTAACCTTCTTCTGACAGGGCTTCCTCTTTCTCACCTCCATCCTTTAATCTCTGTCCAGAACTTAGCCGCATGTATTATCACATGTGCTCGCCACTTTGACCCTGTTTCTCCTCTCTTATCCTCCCTTCATTGGCTCCCCTTCCCCTTCCGCATCCAGTACAAGCTTTTGTTGTTGACTTTCAAAGCCCTCCGCGGACTGACCTTCCTTCCTTGTCTGAACTTCTTTCTCCTCACACTCCTTCTCATACCCTCCGCTCTGGTAGTCAAGGTCTCCTGTCCCAGCCGAGGATTTCCACTGCCCTGCCCCGGATTTGTCCCTTCTCACTTGCTGCCCCTCACTCCTGGAACCTTCTCCCCCCTCCCCCCCCCGCGCACCTCATCATTTCTCTAACCAGTTTCAAAACAGAGTTAAACACTATATTGTTTAGGGAAGCATTCTCAGGATTGTGCCCCAGGATGCCTCTTTTTAACTATGTATTAAGAAGCCGAGCCCTCCCTCCAGTCCATCTGCCTTGGTCCAGGCCCCAGAGGGAGAGAAGAACCACTGGACCTTGTCCCCTTTCCCGCCACCTTTCCCTTCTCCTTTTGTGTTGTCTCTTTTAGACTGTAAGCCTGAGGGCAGAGGACCATCTAATTATAAGATTGTATGTACAGCACTGTGTAAATTTACAGCGCTATATAAATAAAGGTTAATCATCATCATCATCATCATCATCATCATCATCTTATATATTGCTTATATTGGCCAATCCCAGTGTTGACTGGAAAACATATGCAGTTATACTGTGTGAATGGGAATGGCTTGCACAGAGAATGGTATAGTCTTCCATAAAAAACAAACAAACAAACAAATGAGCTGGCAGTTCTTGAGAGGTGTCTTCTTCCACTTGGAAGAAGGCCTGGATTCTAATGCGATAGAAAAAGAGCCTGGTATTCCATAGTCCCACTAAATACTAGATATTTTTCCCTCTGAGAATAAAACTCTTTCTGAAACTTTGGCAAAATGGATTTATCCTTTCTCATTTTGTCTTAACTCCCACCCCGCCCCTAGAAATAATTCTGCATCTGTACTCTACTATCCTTTTTCTTCTCCAGACTCTCTTTTGTGTGGTTTTCTTTCCAAGTGCAAATGCAACATCTATTGAGCACAGGAGTTATTCAAACTTTTCCAGCATAATTAAAGCACGTTAACCACATAACAACAATTGCCAGAAGACCCAGCAGGAGTCACAAGTCAGGCTGGAAAGAATCAAGGCTCTTGTTTTGGAGGGATAATAAAGACAGACTTTCCCTATAACACCCATTCAGAACTGGAGAGATGAAGCAACACGTTGGCTGCTAAGGGACAGAAATGCGAAGTTTTCTGACAAAGAGTTATGTCTGGTGAATTCATGAGCCTCAGGGAAAAATGCCAACAAAGCATTCAAGTGTTTGATTATTTCTGTGATATAAGGAAACGGAACCAGAAAGAAGATGAGAGAAGAGGATGGGTTAAAAAGTTTATTGAATTGACCAAGACAGCGAAAAACACAAAGAGCTATCTGAAGCTTCCCTTTTCGCACATATTTCTCATTCTGCTATTTCTCCCAAATAGCCTTGTACCACTGTGCTTCTTAAGTAACAGTATGGCCTGTTCTTCCTATCTGAGACTGTTTTGCTTTTAGGAAATGTGACATTCCTGTGGTGAAAAAAATGAACCATCCTAAAAGGTGAGCCTAGTTCTACAGCCAGAGGATGTACAATATAGTGAGAAAGCATAGTGTGTATCTTCCGTATCCTAAAATATATAATAAAACACTTTTTATAGTTTACAACAGTTTCCTTGCAACCACACCCCACTTGAACATATTCTTTCTTCTAAAAGGTAATAGGCTTGCTCTATCAATTCACACATGGGTATCCCACTCAATTGGCCTGGTAAGACATCACTTTTTAAAGTCGTTATTTAAAATTGTTATCTTGGGAGTTCTTGTGAGTAAGACTAGCAGGCAACATTGGACCGCTAGACGGATTGCATTTCCCATGATACCTCATTGTTGGCTATGTTGATTAGGACTGCTGGGAGTTGCAGTCCAAAGGTATCTGCAGGCCTACACTTTACTCACCCCTGATGTAAAGGAAAAACAGTTTTAACATGGTTGCTTGCTCTGTGAATACGAATTTCAGAATACTGTATAACATAATCTAGTCTTGAGTTGCTGCCTGACTGTAGTTTACTCATGTATATATTTGCAAAGACTGAAATACCCTAAAGGCACCAGTTTCTGTCTGATTTTGGAAGCTAAGCAAGGCCAACCTTGGTTAGTACTTGGATGGGAGACTACCAGGAAAAAACAGGTGTTGTAGGCTATATACAGAGGAAGGAAGTATCAAAAACACCTCCAGATATTCTTTGTGAAAGAAAACCTTATGAAATTTATGAAACACATACACACACATATTTCAATCTATGTGTCACATATTGCCTGTATAATTTTTAATATTTTGAAATGAAACCCTGAAGTAGAGTTCTGAGTAAACATGAAGGTTACTTTCACGATTTTAAAGACTTAATTTGTGTTAATCGCTGTCAAACTGGCTTTGACTTACAGCAACCCTATAAATGAAAGACTTCTAAAATGCCCTGCTAAGCTCAGAGCTGTGGCTTCCTTGATTGAGCCTATCCATGCATAATGCATTCTTCCTTTTTTCCTACTGCCTTCCACTTTACCAAGCATAATCGTCTTTAATTTCTCTAACAGGAAATACACATTAGTGCTTTTCATGCTGTGAAAAATATTTGGCTACAGATATGGCTTCTGGAATGTCCTCTCTGAATTTTTAATGTGAATTCAGAATGGAACCCATGACTATCTACAGCAGTGTTTCTCAGGCTATCAGATTTGGGGAAACCACCAATTTTTCTGGTAATGTGCCAGGGACCAGTTACTATATTTGTGCCTATTGGCTACAACTATTTCTTTCTTTCCTGGAAACTTGTTGGCACTTTAAGCAGCATTGATCTAGAGTATTCTGAAATCATTATCTTATCAAAAACATGCAATGGATGAGTAGATCATAAATAGATCTTCAGACAGGCCAACTCCATATACGTGGTTATCTTGCACAGTAAAAGTAAGCTCAGTGGTTTTTTATTTGTACCTGGATTTTATGAGGAAAATCTATTTTGAGATTTTGACAGAAATAAGTTATTATTTTCTAAGAAACTGACTACAGCATGAGAAAGAAGAAAGCAATATATCATCAAATACGTACTATAGGACAATACTTTATTTAGAAGACTGTAAATTAGGGATGGAAAATGGAAAAAAAGTCAGACTTGTTGGATCTAATTTTTCTTGTTTTAGTAGAAACTCAAGATCCACCAACCACAGGCTGGGGTGCACATATGCGCATGCGAGCGCAAACACACACACACACACATTAACAAACAAACAAACCCCACAATGAAAGAATTACAAGCCCCAAAATTTGTTTTGAATATCAACATTAAACTAAGCTCACAGTGGATATTATTGTACTGCCCTTTTCTGTCCTTTCCCAATCTTGTTGTGGGATGAAAACTATTAAGCATGGATTGTATCGCATGCTTTCATGCCCCAGCCAGAGGCATCCCGTACCTGATCATGGCATCCTGTACCTGGTCCGGACTTCTCCCATACTTTGCAAAGAATGGGGAAATCTCATTCTTTCAAAATGTACTAGAGAAATCTGGCTCGGGTACAGAATGTCACGATTGGGTACAGGATGCCTCCAGTCTGGGCACAAAGGCATATAATACAATCTGTGATTAAATTTTCATCCCGGGAGAGAAGGACGGAAAAGGGCAGTTAATCTCCAATATCTCTACACAAAAGTCCATCCTGACTATTTATTTTATTTATAATAATAAATAATAAATACAATAACTAAATTATTTTATTTGTAAAATAAATAAAGATAAGAGGGCTCTCCCCAATTTTACTTCAGCAGAAGTCATGTTATCCCTGACATTGTTCAGAAACTGGAGATCAGATATGTTAGAATCATAGAATCATAGAGTTGAAAGAGACCGCAAGGGCCATCCAAACCCCCTGCCATGCAGGAACTCTGAATCAAAGCATCCCCAACAGATGGCCATCCAGCCTCTGCTTAAAGACCTCTAAGGAAGGAGACTCCACCACCTGTTTATGTTGGTAAACAGGGTTGTTAATAACAGCCTATCTTGGACGGCTCTCATTCATTGGGTCTCCATAAGTTAGAGTCAACTCATTAGCAATTAGCAATAAAATTTCAGATAACCAGAACTCTAACAGTAGATCCCTATCCAACTTCTGTTCACCCATTGTGAAACAATAATGCAAGCAACTATATGAAATTTATAGAGTCTTTACATTTCTACAGTACACACAAAAACCTCAGTGCATGTACCTCGCCTGCGGCTCTTCGGCTCATATTTTGAGGGTTAGCACTTGTAATATTCAAACAAATGCCATCTGGGCTCCAGAGCCAGTGATTTGCCTGAGCTGATCTTTCACAGTCTTTTTTCCTTGTGCATCTGAAAGAAGTGATAATATTTAACAGTTATCTCTTTCATATATATATATATATATATATACATACACATATCAGCACTCATTAATCAAAAAGAACATTCAAGCATACGTAGGACATGTAGCACAGAATGTGTGTTTAATATTTCATTTCTTTCTGTTTACTTATTGTTCCTTATGACAGCATAATTACCCATGTACATTTTCAAATCACATCAGTAAATGTACAAATATTTATTTTAAATGTAATTCACTTTATACCAGTGAAATACCTAACCTAATATTCAAGAATGAGAAAATGAAAATACAGTTTGACAGATAAGAAATTGTGCCAACCGAGAGTATAAATTTGGAATTGTTTTGCTTATGGGTGAGCCAAATTGAGTCTTCCATGTGTTACAAAACAGCAACTCCTACGGTATTGTCTCTAGCCAGTGTACCCAATGGTGAGGAATGACAGAAGCTGCAGTCTAATATCATAAGGATGCCACACGATCCTACCCCTGTCTTAAAGGTCTTCATATTGTCATTAAGTATTTAGTCTCACTCCAAATGTTAGCCTCCTGGGACTCATACATAGGTTGCAGAACAAAGCAAACATCTCTGGCTATACCATTAACTTCTTCTCACTGCTAGGGAAACCTGTAGGGCCTAAAATCTGGCCTAGGAGGGAGTGAAAGAAGAGGCCAAGCAACACCAACTGGCCTGGCCTCAAGTTGAAGAGCCCTCCCTCCCTCCATGGCAACACCATCTGGCCTAGGAGGGAGTGAAAGGACAGGCCAAACTCCATTGGGCCTGCCCTAGATCATGAAGCAGAGCCCTCCCTCCAGTCCATCTGCCTTGGTCCAGGCATCAAAGGGAGAGAAGAACTGCTGGACCTGATCCCCTTCCCCACCACCATTCCCACTGGCACCAAGCAGTGGATAAAGGTGAACCTACTGTGGTTTCAGATAGCTAAATATTTTACCAACATGCAATGGAAGGAAACTAAATAGAAATACAACGAAATGGGAACTGATATAACATTTCTTACAAAACAGATTAATCTGCAAATATTAGATAATTCTAGGAATCTGGCTGGGAACAAGGCCTTGGGGAGCAACTGTGCCTTATTTTAAAGCATGAACTGCACTTCCCGGGGGCTAAAGGCATTATTGTTGTTGGTGTTGTTGTTGTTGTTATTGTTATTATTAGGCCATGGACCATGGCTTGTTAACCCCGTAATGTAGCAAACTTCTATGGAAGTTGTTAGTATTCTGAGGTTTTGAACAAAAATCTTTCCCAACTCTAAGGGAAGACACCTGGAAAATTCTGAAAGCAAGTGTGTGCTCTGTGGCTGGGTTATAGATCAGTTCCACAGGTATAAAGATTGCTTATAATTTGGTATAAGTGGTAAAATTAAATTAAATTAAAAATAGCCACAGGGACAGTGATTCTGAAAACTACATTTACAGGAACCATGTATTCATCCAGAGTGGATTCATTTGATTATCCGCAGCCAAAATAAAGGCAAACCATTCTCAGTAGCCCACAGCAACTTATTGGCCATCAGCCTGATTGGCACTAAGCCACAAAAAGTTAAGCCACATTAAAATAATGGAATTTTAGCCTTTTAACTGTTTTTCTGGTCTGCTAACATTTTATAAACAGCTTCTGCACAGCGCACATTATTAAGCTGTCTGTAATACATTAACATCATTTGAACAGCGTTTAAAATATTGGCATTAATATTTTAAGCTCTCCTTTTTATGGTGGTTCAGATGCATTTTAGCTTTATGAGATTGTTTTATTTCTCCATGTAATTCAGTTATATGACCATGGTCAGCATTATGCTGACTCTCTGCTTCAGTTTTGATCATTTCATTTATACTGGATCTTATTTTTGACTGCACTGTTTGGCATATATGTTTTTTAATAGTCCAATTCAAACGTTGTCAAGGAAGAAGGAGAACAAATGCATACATATACCTGGGAAACAGGATAACCAACTGACATATCTAACTTGTCAACTGGCATACAATGGACATATCTGGATTGTAAAACTGACAGTATGGAACTGTCAAAGTAACAGTTTGTGAGTTGCTCTACGAGACTTTCTGACTGAAGGATGGGGTATACATGTCCTAAATCAATAAACAAACAAGTACCTGAAGACAGTGTAGCCTGCCATAAAAGAGGGACCTGAAATAGTCAGGTTTTGGCACTCTCTAGCTTGCCACTGCCATAATTCTTGAGGAATAAGATCATAAGACTTGGTCATTAGATTTTCATTTGATTATCGAACAATCCCGAGGAAAAACGATTATCTACCTGTGCTGCATGGACACAAGTGGCTCCTTGACATATATTCTATTGCCCATATGGATGCCTGAAACAGAGCCAACAGACATGTGCACTTCTTGGCTTTTAATCTAGGCATGGCAGGCCATGGGAATACTGTAGTACTTTTGACCAAAATATCCTAGTGTGAACTCTCTCTCAGTTGGGCAAATTTAATCGTCTACATTGTACTCAATAAGGTGCTGAAAATATATTTTTCTACTCATTGACACTGTGATGCCACTATAAATGTTTGTGGTGCAGAGTCTTTATTCCTGCTTGCCCTGTGGCTCGGGTTCTGTCAAGCATATCTGCGTTCATGTATTGTTCCTTTTACATATATTATTACTTACATTTTATTCAATATTTCTGCCAACCTACTTACACCCTGAGAGCCAATGTGGTGTAGTGATTTGAGTGTTTGAATGCTGGACTACAACTCTGAAAATGAGAGTTTGATTCCCACATGGATGTGGAAACCCATTGGGTGACCTTGGGCAAGTCACATACTCTCAGATGCAAAAAACCTTAGGGTTGCCCTAAGTCAGAAATGACTTGAAAGCATACAACAACAATTTATGTAATATTCATGAGTTTCTGGGGATTGGAATCTGGCTCTTCCAGTCTAATAGTAGCTAACATCATTAAACACTAGAAAAGTACTAGTTGCAAGAAAAGCCGTCAAATGTAACTCTAAGTGTGACAATAATATCCCTGTTTAAGGATATTCCTTTCCATCCCCCAAAGTATCTCAGTATCTATTGACCTCTTTGAAACATTGCCTGAGTCCTCAATGAGCTATTTGGGAGGGGATGGGTAGGTTTATCTCTGTTAAGCTTTTTTTCCTCCATAAAAATGATTGCTTTGTTCTTCTTCAAAAATAGGTACTCTCCTCCAGCTTTTTGTTGTGTGGGTAGTGCCATTTTGGCTGCATAAGAACTAGCACTCAGAGTGAAGAGTGTGTTACCTACAACCGGAATAGGACATTTGCCAAATAAGGCCTTTCCTATATCATATAATGAGGTTAACAGTCAGGATCAGAAGCCTTAAGGAAGAAGCTGATATATTCCACCAATATGATGCAGCAATACTGATTCAGATTAATTCCTATGCTTTTGGAGCACATGGTAGTATTACATTTCAAGCCTGCACGGACAGACCTCTTATCAAGAAAATTTTACTGAATTTTACATTTAGGTAATTTTACTGAAGTTGTTTAAAATGTTTAGAGAAGAAGTCAGCTCCCTGAAATCCATCTTCATCCTATAATTAAGCAAACCTGCTATGCCAATAGCATACACTTCATATCACAAAATCCCACATGGTTCCTCTATGGGGTTAATTAACGTGGAAGTTTGAAACAGAATTGCATGCCTTATACCTCTTATGGGTATACCTCTTCCCTGTATTTATTTTTTTAAAAAGCCTAGAGACATTCAAAAGGGTTGAATCAGCAGATTTTAAGCTTATTTCCAAAGTATAAATTAGTTAATATGACTGAGAAGTCAGCCAAGTGGTAACTATTATGCTAGTCTGTTTAGTGACAGGTTCAGGTGAATCAACATTCTAAAAACAGGAAAAGGTGATGGAATCATGTACCTCCCCCAACCAAGTGAAAATTGCAAGTTCACCCAATTGTGTGTTCTCAAACAGAGTACAGCTCTGATGAACAATAGAAAATTATATCACTCAAACAATTGTAAGGGAATTGTAAAGACACTGACTGGAAATACAGATATTCAAAATAAGGGGAGAACATCAATTTGGAAAGAAAAATGTGTTTTTCTTTTGTTTTTCCTAAATGCTTTTCATTTGGACATAAAATATATTTCCTACAGTAGTCTAAATCCAACTGTTAGTCCCAGTTACCATACAGCCATAGAATCAATGGAACTTACATCAATTCTAATTTACAAAGTTCCAATGGGTTTATTATAGCTGGTATGAGCAACTGGATTTGGACTGCTGCTTTCATTTATTATTAAATATATCTATATTTTAAGACCAGCTTTAAGACTATATAATGTATATCACGACATATTAAAGGAACTATAGTTTTGTCATGTTGCTGTGATGTTCTGTTAGAAATTTCCATTCACTGGTTCATCACATGATTTTTATGTTGTTGATGTGTCAAGTCTTTTCAGACTACAAGATTTCCTTAGTAGACGGGATTTCCTTTGCTTTTCTCTGATACTGAGAGTGTGACTTGCCCAAAGTCATCCAATGAGTTTCTATGATCTCCAGAACCTAGTTCAACACTCAGCTCACTACATTAAGCTGACTTTCTCTCTCTATCTCTTGATATAGAAAGTCCCATTTTCAGTCCCTGGTGTCTCCAGATAAGCCTAGGAAAGATTCCTAAAGTGAAATCTGGAGAACCACTAGTAATCAGCATAAAAATAAGGAGGTAGAAAAGCCAATAGTGTGGTAGTTTTTTTTAATCTATATTTTTGTGGTCCCTTGTGAAGACGGTTCGCAAATTGTAATATTCCTGTAGAAGTGATACATATTCAGTATTGCAGAGATTTAAGAACAGAAGACAGTGGTTTTGAAGATCAAAGTCATGAGGATTCCTCCTCTTAGAAACAGTAACATGTTCAGCATTCTATCAGCTAATTTCTATTCTCATAGCTGGCAGCACATTTCTAGTCCCTAAAATACATGCTTAGAAATATTTAGGCATGTCAATATTTGAGCATACTGAAAGGCAAGCAAACCATTTCCAACTCATTTCAGCACTCTTATAATTTATATGTCTAGGGCAAGTGCAGACATCTATGCCAAGTCCAGGGGCCATACAACATCCCTGCAGGATCTGGAGTAGCTGGACCTCTTCCTGTGCTCCCATTGCTCAAAGCCTCCTTGGTAACTTTAGTAACTTTTTCGGTCTCATTTTCAAGGGCCTCTGGCTTAGTGACCAAAAACCAGTTTGGGTACAGGAAAAAATACCTCCCAGCTTAAAACAAAGCACTTTCTCTTCCACAGAAAAATGTCCCTTACCATCACTATAGGTCACTTTCATTTTTCCAACAATTAAAAATAAAAGTTTTTCTTTGTTTTAAAAAAAACCCCTAAAATACAGTGGACCCTCCACATTTGCTGGGGTTAGGGGCACAGAACCCTGTGAAAGTGAAAAACAGCAACATTAATTTTAAAAAAATCACTATTTTTTTTTACCTGAGAGAAAACCTCTCTAGCAACTTCTAGGTCCTCCACGAGAACCTAGAGAGTCCTTGAGAGAACATATTAATCAAATCCACGAATAATCAAAGCCACAAAAGCCAAAGTTGCAAAGGAAGAGGGCCAACTGTATAAATAAATAATTTCAGAAAATGAGGGGTGTGATATTTTTCTCATGCCCTATATAAAGCGAATCAGAGTTTTGCCTATCACCACAAGAGGACTTGATATATTCAATATAATCGATGATGTAGCTAGTGAAAAGGGCATAAAAATGGACATACCTTACATTTAGAAATACTGTATTTGGTCCCAGCTGTGCCTTTTTGCCACAGCCTCCTGAAAAGTTTACATGTGTTGTATGATCTTCAGTATGAAAGAAAAATGGGCACAGTGCTATTCAGTGACTTCTAAGGACCTTTTTGCCATTGGAATGGTGGCAGTAAGGGGATGTTTAAGGGTTAAAAAACTAGAATAAGACTAACACCAGATAAATGCTAGATGTTCACCAGCTGCGACTTGGCAACCACCATTTTAATGCAAATTATATACAAGCTATACAGACAAAATATGCAGATTAGTTCCTTCCCTGCAGCTCATTATATGTGGTAATTTGCAATGAAGAATTTTTCTAGTTGTGGTACAAATGCTTTGAAGACATTATTCAGCATGCGTGATATTGTAAAAAGAATTAGCTTGCATAATATGATATATTCTTCTTAGTTGTACCCTGCAATACTTACTTTCCTTCTGTCACACACCAACCACAGTAAGGATCTCGGGATTGGATGCACAGACTACAAGTTGAGTAACTGGCACATTCTTGGACAGGCAAGCGAAAGACCTAGTAAGAAAGGGACAGATAAAGAGCAAAATTGTAATAATAATAATAATAATAATAATAATAATACTTTGCATTTCTAGTTTCTCCCAAGGATCGAAGCGGGATTACATCATTAAAAATACAGTACAATACAAAATATGAACTATAAAATACTAACACTGAATTACAACATTCCTATTAGTTCCTTAAAATATATAATCAGTTAAAAGACTTTTAATTAGAAATTACAGTAGACTGTTTTGGTCATTTACATACAGGTTGAGTCTCCCTTATCCAGATTTCTGAAATCCAAAAATATTCCAAAATTCAAAATTATCCATTCGGGGGAAGGAGATAGTGACATCTTTGCTTTCTGATGATTCAGTGTACACAAACTTTGTTATGCGCAAAATGATTAAAAATATTATATATAAAAATTACCTTCAGGCTATGTGTATAAGGTATACATGAGTCATAAATGAATTTCATTTTTAGACTTGAGTCCCATAACCAAGATATCTCATTAATTCCAAAATTCCATTCCAAAATCCAATTCCATCTCCCTTCCAAAACATTTCTGGTCCCAAGCATTTTGGATAAAGAAGATTCAACCTATATAACATATTGTGTGATACAGGTCCAAAACACACTGTAGAAATAATCCAGTTTGAGGCCGCTTTAAGTGCCCTGGCTCAGTGCTAGGGAGTCCTGGGAATTGTAGTTTATTATGGTACCAGAGCTCTCTGACGGAGAAGGCTAAATGTCTCACGAAACTACAGGATTCCCTAGCACTGAGCCAAGACAGTTAAAGTGGTCTCAAACTGCTTTATTTCTGCAGTGTGTTTTGGACCATACCTTGTACACTCAATTCACAGTTTGCTTAAACTTTCCTTGCACTGGTTTCCTTCAACAAATGCTCCTTCCCCAAGAACTGTAATTTATCTTGTTGGGAAAACATACAGACATGTATTTCCCTGAAAAATATAACTGGAAATCCAGTTATTTGGGTCATCATTACCATTTGCTGCCTCAGTCAGTAATTACTGGGGTTGGCAATAAGGACGAGACTGCTATGTTGTATGTGTGTACTAAAAATAACCTGCTGCCTTTAAGTACAATAGAGAACGTTCTCTCACCTCCAGTGATAAAGAAAGATATAGCAGCCAATCTAGCCAGCTTTCAAATGGAAAGAGAAAAGGGACCAACTTGTTCTTCGGCCCAATCCCCAGGAAAGCAGCAAAATGTCTTTGCTTGGCATTGCCAATTCTGTACCTTATATGTTTCACCTGGTTAATTTACAGCATTGTTAAATCTCTATGACTCACATAGTCTCTTCATGATAAAGGATTTGGGACAGCCAAATTGCAATGTAGCCCACAGACAGGGCTACATTCCTCCTGAATTTGTGCATAACCTGCACAGTTCATCTAACAAGTACCATAGGAAGTGGATGTTAGGAACATCTAACAAGTACCATACGACGTATATAGCACAGTATATTAACATTGAAACTGAAGAAAGAAATTTCTAGTCATTTAAATGAAGAGCTTGCAGTCTGTGTATGTTAAAAAGTGTAAGTTTGCATGCTAGCATTTTTTCTCATTACTACTAAATCAGACATACTATGCTACTACGTACTCGCTAGGCTTATTAATTACTATGTACTTACTAACTAGTTACTATGATGTTATGTTAACATAGTCTTGAAAAAACAGTATTTCTAAATACTTTAGTTAAAATAATCAAGACAATTCATCCAAAGCATGCAATGCATGCTGAAATTCAGATGTGCCTGCTGATATCTAGTCTGAAATCCTAAACATACTTAACAAGAGATTTAATATTCCCAGGTCAATGTGTCTAGAATTTTAATGTCATCTTTCATTACTTTTGCCATTGTTAAATCCCTGCAATATCCTTTCCTGAGCAATTTAATATCAAAGAAATATGTTTTTGCCATACGATTAAAAACACTCATTTTATCACAAAGGAACTCAGAAACAAGTCATTAGAGAACACAAAACTCACTTAGTGAAATTAATGATTGCAAAAAATATTTAATAGAATCCATTTCCGGTTTTGATTAGGAAATATGGAAGCTGTAACACAAAACATTAGAAGAGCCACAGGTTGCCCTCCCCAGTTCTAACAGCTTCTTATCTAACAGTTCAATACTGTAGTTTTTTGTGGATTTTTTGGGTTATGTGGCCATGTTCTAGAAGAGTTTGTTCCTGAAGTTTCACCAGTAACACTGATTTGCTCTTCAGAGACATTTTCTTGTTTCCTCATCTAGACCCCCCCCCCCCAAGTTATCTCTCCCAGTGCAATAACTGCTGGGTGTATTTCTGAAAGGAAGGGAGATGGGTAATCAACAGAATACAACAGAATAACAGAATAACCCACAACAGAATAACAAAATTACCACAATTGTTCATCTAGATTCCAATGGTATCTTCATATTTAGAATTTAAACTAAGGCCATTTATGAATTATTATTTCCTGGTGATTTTACAAAAATGTAGCTAAATTTCCCCCTTTTCCTCTTCCTCTTTTTTGCCACAGGTAAGTGATGGAAAGCATAATAGAGATGGGAGCAAAACAAATTTTTGTTCCATGTCCATTTTCCCTCCAACTATTTTATTGCCATGAAGAGGTGGATGTGAAAAATGCAGAGCATATATGAAGTCCCTAATCCGTCATTCCCCAGAAAAGGACTTGTTACTCTTTATCTTTTTTAAACTATGCCTACCTTCACCAAGAATATTCTACTTTTCTGTCTCTCTTCTTTGGCAAATCTATACGACAGAACATCAAGCATAAGGACCAGCTAACTTTTGGGGAAAAGATAACTCCAAGAATAAAACCTATGCGTTACTGTGGCTTTCACTTAGCATTACATTAACTTGCACTGAAGCTATATATGTTATTAGTTAAATACTATTTTTACCTTGTCTGTGGTCATCACATACAAGTTCTCATGGGTAGCATCAAGAACAAGATCTCTCTGAATAGGCTTGTTTTTTTCAATGAGAATACTAGCGTATTCCTTTGCAGGATTAGACAAAGCTACCTGAAATACATAATTACTAGGTTATTCAATACAACAACTTTAACAATACATTAACTTGAAAACATGTATATTTTTGTGGGCATTTTCTTTGGCTTAAAAATAAAGCATGAGGTACTTTTTGAACTATATAAAAAGATGCTTTTTTGGACAGCTGTTGTACCTGAACCCTCCTAGGAATAACAAAGGCTGCATGCAATTGATTCTATGCACACTTGGTAGTAAGCTACCGGTATAACTGAACACATGACACAGGACTTCTGAGTACACTTCATGCTTGAAAGTATCTTCATATTTAAGTATGACTTAAATATTTACCCTTCCCTGCTTGTGCCTTACACCTCCAGCCTTGTGTGTGTGTGTGTGTGTGTGTGTAGCTTTGCTTTTAAAGTTGTAAAGTGGAGGGACATATGTGAGGCCTTATAGATACCTTTGAATTTAATTAATAGGGCTTTTTGTTTGCTTAATTTTATTTACCCAGTTTTCTAAAATTCATTTATTATTGTGCCAGTGTTTTCAGAATTCAGATTGATGTCTGCTTCAGCTGGTGCTGATGGTTGATTCTGATGCAATGCATTCTGTCTTCTGATTGTTTGGTAAAACATGTGCGTACAGGGAGGCAAAGTTAATACCAACCTGCCTTTCCATGTCAAGCCCTATCCCCTTTCAAAACAACTCTATGGACCTTATCACAGGGGGCGCTTACTGCTGCCCAAACGTTGTTGAAGTGTTGCCCAAATGTTTCAGAAGCGCCAGAGGTGGGATCATCCGTTGCACTTCTGAAAAGTCATAGAGGCTTCCCACTTTCCTTCCATTGTGGAAACATTTGCAGGGAAGCCTCAGAAAAGCCATTTTTGAATAACAGGATCTTTCGTTAATAAAAATATTGGACCCTTTGTTTAGTAATGTCTGAAATCAATTTCAGACATGTGTCCAGAATCATTGAACAAGGGCAAACTCAAACCACATGTGGAGATATGTACCTCTTGCCCCACAATCAATCCAGCCCAAAGGAAATGTCTTCCTTGTCATTTGTACTAGCTGAATAGGGGTCAGGTACTATCTGTATACCACCTTCAATGTATTTTCCCATAGGACAGATAGCTTGGACTTATAAGGAGGACATGACGATATATGTTGCCATTCCACATCTGAAATAACCGAATGTATATCCAACTTTAACCCTGTTTTATAAAAAGTACCCCTCCCATAGGAGTCTTCAACCATCCAGGTATACAATGCAGCTGACCCTGCTTTTACTGGTGGACCTGGGACTGTGCACATTTGATCAAGTATAGTGAATGATCTAGGGGTTTCTCCTGACCATACTAGTTGGGATACCAATGAGCTAATTTGTTGAATTTGGAGCTAGGAGGGCCTAAGGGGCAACAACACATTTAAGATGCTTTCTGTATTTTTAGGTCTTGGGCCCATTTTAGATTGGCAAAAAGAGGTGTGTTGATGGCTGCATGAAAGCCCAGCCTTTAGATGAGAAAAAGGGAAAGTGTGCCATGAAAACACTATTTTGGCATTTTAAGGGAGAAGAAGCGCCTTTAAAATTGTGTGAACATATCTGGGCTAGGAATGGAAGGGTGAAGTAATCTAATGGGAGAAAGGCTAGGAGCCATGAGATGACCCCATTTCCTCAAACAGAAAATGATGTTAGAAGAAAAGAGTTTTCTATACTATTCAGGGTTCTAGCTGAGATGTTAGGAAACTTATTGGTATTTTTAATCTCATGACATTAAAACATTTTTTTTAGTTTTCTTATCAGGTTTCCTTCTTGAAAAGCTTTACTGAAAATTTGTTTAATTTAAAACTCAAGCAACATCTTGAATAAACATATGTTTATAGCCGAATCATGATGACCATAATTTATAATATTTAAAGAGAAACAGGGTTTTTTAATTATTATTATGACCACAGCACACATTACCTTTAGAATTCTGCCATCGGAGGTTCCAACAAATACTACAGTCTTCCCGTTCTCTACCGTAAAGGTAACTGCAGTCAAATTTATGCCATCCTTTTTCAATAGTGGTTCTACAGAAATCCCCTCTTTACTCCCCAAAGGGTACGGTAAATGTTCAGAACCACATGGAAAAGTTTTGCTTGAATTCTAAAAAATTAAGTCAGAACAGAAACAACACATTTAGACAGATAACAGTAAACAACACATTTAGACAGATAAATAAACAGTAAATAAAGTCAGAATAGAAACAACACATTTAGACAGATAACAGTAAATATTGAAATTAGGTTTAATCTGTAACCATGCTGGCCAGAATATTTTACTAAGCACACCCTATGGGCAAATGTCATCCTGGTCTACAGAAACACAGAAAAGGTAAACTGTCATGCAAGAGGGCTGTGCCCATAAAGTAGCCTTCCTATGGACACACTTGGCTTAATTTCAGATGCCAGAGTAACTAGCCATAAAAGTTTTCATAGATTTATAATAAATAATAAAAATAAAATTTATTTATATCCTGCCCCTCTGCAGTCAGACAATCAGGATGGTTATCGCAAATACACTGACACTATATAGTCTACTCTCCATATCCAAAGTTTTTTTTTATCCATGGATTCTATGATACAGTGCTCAAAAATATTCCAAAAAATATATAAATTCCAAAAAGCAAACCTTGTTTTTGCTGTTTTATATAAGGGACACCATTATATCCCATTGTAACCACTGGTGATCCTGGAACCAAACCCCAGTGAATGAGTGTCCACTGTAATTATTCTCCCCTAAGTTTCTTAATTTATATTTTCATACAAGCCTTTTCAAAAAGATTAGAAAAATGTCTTCTACTAAAGAGAGAATAATCTGTCTTCTCAAACCTCAGCCATCTTACTGAAAGGGTCATTCATAGGGTTATCACACAAAATACCAATCACAGTTTCTACTGTAAATGGCAGTAAAGGAAACAGTGACATGATCAAGTCAAAGTGAAGCACCTTTTAAAATTTCAAAATAATTTAAATCTGTCCTGTTTGGTAGGATTGGGATGTTCTGAAATAACAGAATGGATAAATTTTACATTTTGCTTCTCTAAGTGCACACTTTATGAAAATAAAAATAAAATATTTTGCAAGTTGGAAAATTAATCTTAATATATGGAATTTGATACATTCCAAGAGACAAAGAGAAGATCGTAAATGTTATGCAGAAATACATCTGAAGCCAAGTATTCACAATTTGTGTTGAAGCTGTGTTTCACTCCCAGTCCTTGGGTCTCACACTTCTACTTCATAGTCTGAATATGTGTTTACAAAACATTAGATAGCTGCTTAACCTTTCCTTGGCAGTTTAAAGAGAAAGTTTATCTGATGATACACAGTAGCATATAACATGGTTTATTGCATTACCTGGTGAGATGGAGTAGTACATGGGGGCTGTTCTGTTCTAAATGGTTTGTAAAACACATCCCGTTCATCCTTCATATAGCACTTTTCCCTGTTTTCTTCCATTTTTTCATTGATCTCTTTCAAGGAAAACACACACATGGCGCATTCCAAGGAATCTTTCTCCATTCTCCTGAAGAGTCCAATAAGCATTGTATCCTCTGATGAGATTTCATTATTTTTTCCTATTTTATCCACTGGAATCTGTCCAGGTATGGAGGCATAGATGGCATTACTTTGGTTGTAAGGTCCACTGTCATCCTGACATCCTAAATCCATTTCAAAATAGGAATGATAATATTCATCTTCCTTGCAGAGACGCCCAATTAGTGTCCGGTTGACAGTGCCTGGATTATTATTCTGATTGAAAATAAAATATACAAATTGATTGTTTTCAAAGACATAGAGAAACTGTTGTGAGCTTGCAGATGGATATGCTGATTTAATAGCAGCAGGATCTGCATACAGTTCAAAAATCTCTCTGCCATCTCCATTAAAAAGCTGTCGGGTGCTTATTATTACCCCGTTGTCATTTAGTCCATTTCCTTTTCCCACAAACATCATTCGACCTTTTTTCAGAGATGTGATCAACCCCACTGTGATTACATTCTCATCATTACTGGCAACAAATGATTTTTCTCCACTGCCATTCTCATAGTAAGTTCTGTTTGAAATGTTCTCAAGTTCTCTGATGGAACATATTCCCTTAAAGAGGCTCCCACAAACCACAATTTTTCTCTCCTGCATATCCAGCAAAAGTATCTTGTTATAATTGTCAGTCATTTTTGCTTCAGTGCACTGGTTTTCATCAATAGGAGGTGTGCACTTTTTGTTATCCAAATGTGGTCCCGTTGATACTTCCTCAACTGAGGGATAGGGTTTCAGGTCTTTTGTTAGTTGATGCAGGGCATTTACTGCTCCTAAATAGACTGTCCCTGTTTCATGATTCACTGTTAGGTGGCTCAGTTCTGTCTTACTCGTAAAGAAATCCAAGTTCTTAAGTCTTAATCCACAGGTAACACAAGAATAGCTCAGAATGCTCAGTGTCCAAATCCATACAGCCATTTCTGTGCAATACCTAAAAAGTAAAGAGAAATGTATTACAGACCAGCTAAAATAAAATAAACTTTAAAGAAGATATCATTTCAAAGATGTTGTTCAAGGAGAGGCTGCCCCAATATTGAATGCACTGAAAGTTTCAACTGTAAACCAAAATAAAGTAATTTATCAGGGGCTAGGGCGAATGAGAATTCAATGTGATGGAGCTGACAAAATGATAACTTTTCATCCACTCTGTCTATTTTTCGATTTTGCTCCAAGCTGAGCTTGCTCCCTACCAACTGTGCAGGATACACTAAACAAACATGAGGCAGGGCAGAACCAAGAGGGAAAAAGAAAAAAAGAAAAACAGAGGCAGGAGGTAGAAATTACTTTTTAACTGCAAAACCTTTAAACCATCTGCAAGGCTGCTATTTTAACTACTATATATATTATAATGTGCCATTCTAATGCAGTGCACTTCTCATGGAAACTTACAGCAGTTTTTAATTTTTAAATTAAGCAATTTACCTTTATTTATTTATTATTTATTTATTTCATTGTTATGCTGTCTCTCTCCCAGAAATGGACTCAAAAAGATTAATAAATAAAAAACTTTTTAAAAGACTTCACAATATTTTTTTAAAAACATTAAAAACATGAAACAAAAACAATATAAAATAATATACATTAAAAACTACAGCACACACCCCATATAACAAACACATGATATAAAAGCCATTCCACGGTTATCTATTAAAAGACTGCCTGAGTAAAACTGTTTTTGCTTTCTGATGAAAGGACAGCAGGGACAGGCCCAACCTAGCCTCCCATGGAAGGGAGTTCCAGAGAGTGGGAGCAGACACTGAGAAAACTCTCTCTTGTGTCCTCACCAGGCAAGCCTGTCATGTTGGTGGGACCAAGAGATACCTTTGCTTGGAGATCTTAGGGATCTAGCAGGTTTATATGGGGAGATATGGCCTCTCAGTCTGGACCTGAACTGTATGGGTCATCCCGACCTCTTAAAAATATAAAATCACCAACAAAAAAGATCAACAGATTGTAAGATACTATTACCGTGTTTAGTTTTTCTGACAACAACTGGAGCACTATAGTTTTTTGTAGGGTTTTCAGGTTATGTGGCCATGTTCTGGGAAGAGTTTATTTTGCCAGTATCTGTGGCTGGCATCTTCAGACTATGATTTGCAGTGGTCAAGGGCCCTCTTTGACATATGCAATGGTCACGTTATATTTGTAAGAAAATGACAGTTTCTGTATCTGAAAATGGAAAAGATGAGTTTGTGGGCTACATATTTTAATTTTTTTTAGATGAAACATCCCAGTGGCCCTTGTACTCATTTATTCATTGGCAACCAGAAGACTAGATCATTGCAACAAGCTCTGTGTTCGCTTGCCCTTAAGAATGGCCCAGAACTGGGGCAAAACTCAGTAAATAGGTTGGTGAATGCAGCATCTTATCATCAACATGTAACACTTTGGCTGAAAGAGTTACACTGGCTTTCTATATGTTACCAGGGCAGATTTAAGTTGTTGGTATAACTGGATGGGAAACCACCAATTAATACCAGGTGATGTAGGCTATATTTTAGAGGAAGGAACTGGCAAAACCATATCATGAGTATTCTTTGTCTTAAGAAAAACTTCAAATTAAGGGGTCGTCATGAATTAACAGGTGACTTGAAGGCACAAATAAACACATACACACATTAGTTTACAAAAGCCCTAAACACTGTAAACATGTCTGACTACATGAAACTTAATCACTGGCTCCACATCTTGGTAAGTTGCACACATATGGTTGACACTATATTATAAAGTGTATATCATTCTTTTACTTTGATCAAGAATATTGAAAATTACCTATATAGTGGGCTCTCCTTATAGGCAAAGGTTTGGTTCCAGGCCTCAACCCCACGGAAACCAAAAATCATGGGCCCTCAAGTTCCATTATGATCAATTGATGACAACATGCGTGTGGCCAAGTCAGCATGGCTGCATGGCTGCATGCACCACCACTGATGATAATGAGGAGGGGCCATTTGCAGATACCCCAATCTGCGGACGGCTAGCTCACTGACATGGAAGACTGACTGTATTACTAAAGGCCCCACTTTCTTAGGGTTTTCAACAGCTGTCAGTGTTGTCTATGACAATGAAGTGTGAGCCTTGTACTTTGCTCAACCTCACGTTAGTCATGACCTTCCACAGCAGCTTTAGCCCAGCCATCCTCTCACACCTTTAATCCCCCCAGAGCACAGTGACTTGCTTTAAAGAGATAGTCTAAGAACTAGTGAGTTATGCAAAATGCTCTGAACATCCACCACAAAGTATTATGCAAATGATATGAATTATTTTTCCCATTCCTTAAACTATAATATTTTTCTTTTCCATAGCCAAGGCACAGAGAGTGATTTAGGATGTCAATCCCTAACAGTGTGATAAACTCCAGCAGTGTTACCTGTGGGTATGAAAATAATAATAATGATAATAACTGTCCCTAAACTTCCCACACTTTAGCAGCAAGCCAGGGATACAAGAATTCAAGCAGAGCACAGACATTAGGTAGCCAAGTACTGTATCAGAATATGTGAGAATACCTCTTGCTTTTGCTAGCAATACACAGGCAGTAAAATCAGGATGGTCTTGATTGTCCATACATTTAGCAACATCTGGAGAGCCACATGCAACACTGTTCAGACCAGCTGCATTGTCCCCATTTTTTATATATTTTTTTCAAAATTTAAAGGTTTAATTTAAATGTTTAAACTTGGATTCTCTATTCCCAAAAGGCACTGTGGCAGTATAAAACCAAAATTGAGATACAGCTGAAGATTGTATTTTAAGTAGTTAAAATTAGTATTCATTACAAAATTCGCACATTAAAAATGCTATTTGACTTGAAGAATTTGTCCATTCTATCTGGTTTTTCCACTGTTTTGACACCTGATTCTGTTGTTCTGATGTCTTCCTACAATCATTACTTGAGACACAGGTGGTTTTTTACTAAGCTCTAATATACAATCAATAAGGTTGATTAATGAACTCACAAGCAACAGCATACTGTAGAGTACATACACCTTCAGAGCCTTCAGAGGCAACCAATACTCTTTCAGCTATTACAGAACACTAATTCAATATGCATGCAAGTCTGGCAGATGGCATACAGGCAGCTGTGCCCACATTAAAAACAAAAGAAGAAAAATGCTAAAGCACTGGTTGCAGAGGTGGGGAGAGAATCTCATTTCCATTAATTTGAAGAAGACAAATTAAAATAAGAGTTAAAAAGACTTGTTTGAAATAGTATTTAATTTGTGGATTCCCTAAAATAAATACAGAGTATCTTTCTACATTTTTGGGGGAGGGGGTAATAAAGACACAGCCTTTTAACATCAAGAAAGTCCTTTAAGACAAGATCCATGATCTGGAAAGGAAGCATAAATCTAATGTTCTCCTCACTCAGACAACCTATATGGACGTTCAGCTCTGCTGTAATGACTTGCCTGAACATTGTTCAGAAAGCACCACCCCAAAGAAGTTCAGTGAATGCTGCATTAGAATGTACTTTGTGATATCTATCTTGTGATGATCGGCTTTCAAGATTTTTCAAGAATCTCACACAGAACAAAGTTAACGTTGTGCCTTTTAAAAGGTTGTTTTAGAGAGCTACTCTATTGTAAAGGCCTGAATGTTGGACCAGTACACTGGGAGACCAGGGTTTGAATTCCTACTTGTACATGGAAATCCACTGGGTGACCTTGGGCAAGTCACACTCTCTCAGCTTCAGAGGATGGCAAGAGCAAACAACAACTGAATAAATTATGCCAAGAAAATTTTGTGTTGGGTTTCCATTAGGATTACATAAATCAGAAATGGCTTGAAGGCACAGAGTAACAACAGGGTTGTTTTAACTGAGAACATATACAGACTTAGAACAACTTGGAAGTAACATGTTACAAGTAATGATTTTGCTTTCAACACTAACATCATCACAGTGACTTCAACATATCGTAGATTTGGGAGCTTTTCTATTTTTAAGTGATTTTAAAAGAAATAATTAAAAACAATGTGTTTGTGATATGAATAGCAGGTAATGCTGCTTGTTACTTGCAGGTAATGGGTAAAATGTCATAGTTTTTTTTTCCAAAAGGCAGTAGTAATGCATAAAGTTTTGCAATCACATTTCCAAATGATACCCATGAAGGTATGTATTTATAGCTATATCCACATTTCATAAAAGACAGTTTTGAATTTTTAAAGATGTTTCTCACAGCCTTAACTCTAGAATACAGAAAGAAATCTTTATTTCTTTCTTGGGAGAGAGGAGGTAGACACAGTATTTCCAGGGAGGGGGATGAGGAGGAAAAGAAGCAACTCATGATAGGCCTGCAAAACACAATTTATTATTCTATGGGGTAAAAAAACCAGGAAGACTCAATATGATCCAGCAGTCTCATTCAATCATTAATCACACAGGCAGCTATGGCTGATATGATGTTGAAAGATTTTGGAAAGCTTAAAAGAAACTCAAGCCAGACCCCAAAGCTCCAGACCAGCAAAGACAAATGCCAGGATTCCAGAAACCACACTTTAAAATAATAGTACTAAAAAAACATAACCCAACAGAGCAGGAACTGCAATGCTGGTGGGGATAAACAGCTTGAAGTGCCAAAGGCAGAAGTGTAGAACTGTAGGAAGGAGGGAGGGGAAGATGAGAGAGAAGAGAACCTGGTTATTGGTGCCAGAACAGAAGTCTAAGTTGGCAAGAAAGTAAACTGCTTGGTGGGAGGTAGGCAAGAACTGCTTGAATCATCAGCTCCACTGGCTAATGAGACCAAAAAAGTCAATATCCAATCTGCAGAAAAGTTTCAGGCAAGAGAGAGAAAGTCATGTGCCCGTGCCCAGAGACCATATTGACATTTCTAACAGCCCACTAATTCTGCTCCTTGCTGGCAGCAGTTGCTGCATTTAAGTCCAGATACATAACTGAGGGTAAGTGGCAGTGCACATTGCTTCCCTTGAGGTCTTCAACCAAGCAGCTGAATGAGAAAAGAAGGAGAAAAGGTATAAAGGCTCTGATTTAAGGAGAGCACCCAGAGAAGCAGGCAGATGCCAGACATGACTACAGCCCAACTGTCCTGAGTGAACTCTTTATACTCCTAGATGAAGTGAACTCCTTATACTCCTAGATGAAGAATTGCCTCCGACATTTAAATTTCTCAACAACACTGATTAAAAACATTTGTTAGCAGATTTTGCAATGGATGTAACAACAGATTCAAAACAACAAGCAACCAAAGACAGCACTGAAAAGGCAGTACAACCAGTTATACTGGAGGCTAAACAGAAAAGGCATATTTGAACATTCCTTCAAAAATCCCATGGAAAGAGGGAACCATCCCCTTTGAGAGGAACAGCTATTCAAATCCAAGGAATGTAGAGGTTCACCTTTCGCCTCAGCAGGCCACAGTTCATGTGGAGATGTCATCTGAAGAAAAGGCAGAAAACATGACATGCTCAGGTCAATGCACCCAGCTATTTCCTGTTTGCATTTTAGGAGTAAATGCAAGAATCACCATACTGTTCGTATGCAACAGAGACCATGTATTTATGGCAAGGGCTATGTCTCTCTTTCTCTCTCTCTCAATCACAGCCTGATCTATATTATGAGATCTTAGGGAAGCATACAAGTAAAATTGATTTAAGCAGATCAACACAATTTAAAACAATTCACTAAAACTATTTAATAATGTATAAACAGGTCTAAAATATAGTAGAAGGCCCATTACATACTAGTTCCTTGGAAGACTTGTGGGCCAGCTCAAATGGGTGTGCCATGCTGAGGCCTGTCTGTTTAAGGCAGCCTTTTTGGGAACTTTTCAAGTGGGTGAGCTGGTTTCATCGTCCAAGTTGGAAATGGCCAGCAGGGCACTCAGGTGGGAGGATGTGGCCTTCGAGGGAGATTCGGTCTCCAACGTCATCAGGAGACCCAAATGTGACCAGTTGGGCCAGGAACCACTGTCAGGTTTCAAAGGCTCAGTGGAAGTAAACTTTCTCTGGCGCAGGCCACCATAGGTTTCTCAAGTGGCACCCACCCCTTGATGGTCCACTCTACAGGCATGACGACGGATTTCCCCTCACCAGATTCCAATTTGTGGTGGTGTGGAGGCTAGCCCTCTGGCACCTGGGGCTTACCAGCGGCAGAGTTCAGTAGGCATTCATTCTGCATAGGGGCAGTAACTTCCACGGTGGCATGGGGACTTCCAGTGGAAGACATCAAAAGCCTGGGCAGATGGAAGTCAGGGCTTATCCAGCATACATTTGCCTGGGCCTGAGTAGCATTTGAATCAGGTTCCATATTGGGCCCCACCAGGGGTTGCCAAGGGGGGTGGCAGGTCAGGTCGACCCCTCTTTATCGGTTACAGCTGGTGGGTGGTAGAAGGCCAGCCTGGTGGGCCTGCCTTTCATGGTGGCAGCAAAAGTCTTGGATCTGGGGCATCATAACCAGTGTTGCGGAGCATTGGTCTCCTTGGGACCTAAGGGGATAGGGCTGGAGAAGGGTCACCAGTGCAGGGGCAAACTCCTGGCCAGCATCCCTTGGTGACAGGGCATATAATAATAATAATTTTTATTTCTAGCCCACCCCTCTGAGCAAGCAATCGGGACGGGTTACAGCAAGTTAAAACAGTACAGATTAAAATATCCCATCCCATCGCCCAACTCCCCCCTTAAAATAAGATTAAATCACAACAGAATTAAAATAATTAGATAAACAATTAGAATAGAAGAAAAGGATCGCAAAATTCCAAAATTCCAACCTGAGAAAAATCCTGGCTGTATAAGAGTAAAAAAATGCAAAGGAGAAAGACGGAAAAGTTCAAGCCTGCATTTCGGAGCTGGGAGGTGTTAGATATCTTCTGGGAAGGCCTTCCGGAAGAGATGTGTCTTTAGGGCTTTTTTAAAGCCTTCAATAGATGGAATAAGACACATCTCATCTGGTAGGCCATTCCACAACTTGGGGGTGACAGCTGAGAAAGCCCCCTGGGAGGTCTGCACCAACCTGGTCTTCATGGGTTGTAGCAGGTTCCTCCCAGAGGACCGAAGCGTGCGGGGAGGTTCATATGGGAAGAGGCAGTCCCTCAGATAGGATGGACCCAAGCCATGGAGGACTTTAAAGGTCAAAACCAGCACCTTGTACTGTGCTCGGAAACTGATCGGCAGCCAGTGGAGAGATTTAAGCACTGGTGTTATGTGCTCTCTCCTCGATGTTCCTGTAAGAAGTCTGGCTGCCATATTTTGCACCAATTGTAGTTACCGGGTTCCGGCACAAGGGTAGCCCCATGTAGAGTGCATTACAGAAGTCCAAACGTGAGGTTACCAGTGTGTATCACAGTTTCCAGGTCCCTCATCTCCAGAAAAGGGCGCAGCTGGCGTATCAGACAAAGTTGATAACAAGCACTCCTGACTGTCGCATTCACCTGACTTGTCATGTGAAGCGACGGGTCAAGGAGTACCCACAGACTGCGAACAGAGTCCTTCGAGATTTAATCTGTCATCCCTGGTGTCTGGTGGGGGGCTCATCCACAAACAGGTAGGTTGGTCGATGGCAGATCTGGACCCATACTTCAGGCCAAAACAGTGTGAGCTGTAAACAATGTGGCCTTTTTGGATCTGGTACATGGTCTGGTGTGGTTATTTGAACCTTGCTCCGCTGCCCTGCACTGCAAATAGTTTGCACACAGATAGTGCTTCAGTTTCTTGATGTCTGGATACATCTGTGTTCTGTTAGGGAGGAGTCACCAAGAAAAGTTGTTTGTTGCTGTGTCCTATTTTGAAATGCTAGCCCTATTGCCCAGAACAACTATCCTGAATATTTTTATTCTATAACTTTATCTTGTAGTGGAAACACTTCGATATACCTTGAAGAGTTTACTTCTGTATGAAAAAGAATTAACTTAAACTGAATTTTAAATTAGTCACAGCAACCCCTGCAGGGCATGAATGGGGGCAGGAAAGGAGCAGGTTTCTCAGGAAAAAGTGCTTTGCAATTCAATTAATCTCAACAGTTGTACTGGACAAGAGAGGAGCCCTGATAGTCTTGGAAAGAAGAAGAAAGAATGCACACAGCTTGAGATTGGTGCTGAAGAGGACTGCATAGCTAATAAGGGGCTGTGTCAAAGACTCTTTATAGTTCACAGTTCTGTGAAATTTCTGAGAGCAAACCCTGGACTTGTGCTTCTCTGGGACTTGGGATTTAAATACAGGTGGAAAAGAAAGATTGGTTTAGGGCATCAGGGCAAAGGATGAGACAGCCTGTCTCCATCATCTTTTGTGCCTTTGGACCAATAGCACAACTCCCCTTCTAGAATTTAATTGTGAACATATGGGGTGACCTCTTGTGATATATGAAGATGCTTGAAAATTGTAATAGGTCCATTATTCTATCCATGGCTGTCTCCGAGAGAGATCTTTTGTATGGCAAGATTCCAGAATTACTGACTTATGGGGTCATCATTCAAAAGCAGGGTGTGCATTATTCTATTTCAGATATCCTTGGCTCATATCATCTCAGATGTGAATGTGACTTAGGAGAGCTTGTATGGTCACTAGTTGAAGTGCTAGCTCTGGATATGGGCAACATGCCAATTACGGGTACAGTGGTTTAAGTGTTGGACCCGGATATTGGGAAACCAGAGTTCAAACTCCAGTTCTGCCATGGAAACCCACTGGGTGACCTTGGGCAAGTCTCATTTAGCATCAAGGGGAAGTCCTCTCTGAACAAATTTTGCCAAGACAACCCCATGATAGGGTTACCATAAGTCAAAAATGACTTGAAGGCACACAACAACAAACAACAGTAATGACATTTAAACCATTTAGATCTGCTAAACAGCTTAAAATTAAAGACATACATCTCCTGAGGATTGATGTCTGCTAGGGGGAGCCTCCTACATGTCACACCAGTGAAGCTATGGGAAAGAAGCCTTCTCAGCTGTGGCACCCTGATTGTGGAATGCTGATTGGCCCCGATCTAGCTTAGTTCTAGTGCCAAGTGCAAACATGGCTGCTTATTAAAGCCTTTGGCACCTTTGCACATGGTCTTAAACTGTTTTGACTTTTAGTGGCAGGGGGACGCTATCCTCCAATCTTTATGAGCCCTTCTGACGAGGAAGATGGTGCATGGATCAGGGTGACCTAACATCTTGCTGAAAAAGGTAACAGCCACTAACTGCACTACCAAGGTGTGAGGGGCTGAACCCTTCCCCCACACATGCCCAAGGAAGTGCAGTATATGGCGCTCTTGGACTAGCCTCCCCAAGCTATAGCCCTGCTTCCCGTAAAAGGTAAAAAGGTCTCCAAGGCAACCGCCTGGCCATAAGCTTTGAGAGTAGAAGGGGACAGGGAGCTGAGGGTTCCCTTCATCATGGGACGCTCCCAAGATACCAGAGGCCCTTGGAGAAAGGCGTGAATAAAGGGTCCGCTCTTGGTGCCAAGGCACAAAATCTGACCTCCTGGAAACAAGAGAAAGAATCTGAGATTTTGTTATTTATATGAGGGACATAGCATGATGTAAAACTTATGTTGGTGCTGAGGCAGCTCAGGACAAACTGTCTGACCAGCTGCTTGCCCACTGAAATCTGGAGGACTGCCAGTTAATGACCCACATCACAGCCTGGTCGTCACACCAAAAACACACCTTCTTGTTCCTGAAGGCATCAGTCCAAATGTGGACTGCCACTAAGATAGGGAAGACTTCTAAGAAGGTGAGATCTCGGAGGGTGCATCTTGCTCCTATCCCTCTGGCCATCTCTGTGCTCACCAGTGGCTCTGGAAGAAAACACCAAAACCCAAGCTGCCTGCTGTGTCAGAGTGTACCTGCAAATCCTGTCCCACCTCCCACAGGGTTTGTCAAAGGGATACTCCCTTGAAACCCTCAAGGAATTTCAACCACACCTGGGGCTCCAACCTAATTCCCTGCATAATGAAAATGCAGTGGTGGGCAGCCTGCATGCCAGCAGTGGCTCTAGCCAAAATATCCTCCCCAGGGAAACCACCCTGTACACAAAGTTGAGGTGCCCTAGCAAGTCCTGAATCTCTTTGAGTGTGACCTTTCTGGCACCAAGGGTGGATCTAAGCCAGTCTCACAGACCCCCAAGCTTATCTGCAGCAGGCACGAGATCTCCCTGTCAGAATCAATAAGGATACTCAAATAAACAATGGCTGGTGTTGAGACCTTGGTCTTCCCAGGAGCGAGGGGGACCCCCACTTCCACCGCTAGGGACTGGAAGCCTACCTCTCTCCACTGCTCCTTCAATACCAGGCCACATCCTGTCCCAGGGCCCCCTGGAAAGAAGGAGCACCGAGGCGGCCACCATTACTCCCCCCCCCAGGCCCACGCAGCAAATGACTGGCCCAGTGAGTTGGGGAGCCACATTTTATATGACACAGTATTTGTATGGCAACCCAGCTTCATCTTCAACTTTGGGGGGGGGGGATGCAGGAGGTGCATAGTAAGTGAACTAGATCCTTTCAGGACATAATGCGACCTAAGGATGAGGCAATTCTTTTCAAAGGACAAGGTCAATGTGCTTTTCTTTTTCTCACTGGAACAGTTTTGGAGAGACAGGAATATAATTACATTAAAAAAAACCTAGGTAAACCCAATAATCACACAGTGCCACACTGAAGTGAATATTAAAGAACTTTAATGCATCTTTTCTCAGCAATGGAGGTAAAAAGGACCAGGAAAAGCCAAATATCCAGGTTTCAAGAAATTATGCAAGAGCCCTGTTCAAGTTGCTAGAACAAACACAGATCATGACCTGTTCATCATCAGGAGGTTCAAATTTATTCAAAAGAAAATGGGAGCTTTTATGAAATGTGTCAGCACTTACAGAAAGAGCAAGGAAGAACAAACAGGATAAAAGGCTGGAAGGGACCATTTTGGTCATTCTTTGGTGCCATTTTTGTCTGCTCAAGTCAGATGTTTCCTAGGTGGTAGAAAGACTTGGTAGAATCATGAAAGGAGCAGTATGATAGAAAAGTGCTTCTTATTGACTGAAGAGCCTTTCATACTACACAGTTAATTCTACCTAAACTTGCACCATTTCCTGGACTCCTTTGGTTACATAGCTCCTTACTTTACTTTTTTCATATAATATGTACAATAAAATGCTAGTGTTTATTCTTTTGGCCTTTCACACTTTACAGCTATAGCACTATGATTCTACTTTTAACACAACATTCTGCAGCATTCTGAGGTTTACAGGATATCACCAGAGTTCTCTGGTGCCTCACAAATGATGAGCATTGGGACACTATAAGATGCAGCCATGACAGTTAAAGTGGAATCATAGCACTATAACTGTATAGTAACTGTATAGCTCCCTAACACAGTACAAAATCTTTTTTCAATATACAACAGTCAATCATTGGTATCTGAGTGGGATCTATTCTGGTAACCCCCAAGGATATGAAAATCTGCAGATGTTCAAGCCTGTGTTGTCCCCAATGGCAGCATGTACACATGACTGTACCACCATTAGGGACTGGTGGCGCAGCTGTGTGCATGCACTGTCACGGGACAACGGGGCAGTCCCTAACGGTGGTGTGCATGTGTCGCCATTGGGGACAATGTGGGCTTGTTGCCTGTGAATGTTTGAATCCACGGATGGCAAGTCCAGGGATACCAAGGGCCAACTGTACTAGCAAGTCTGAAATTCTTTCTATGAAAGGAAATACATTCCCTTATTTATTTATCCCATCATCATGGTTTCATGTGACGCCACTTCTTTTTGTAAACTGGCAGATTTGGTCATCCCCACCCCACAAAATGCAGCCACCCTAGCATATATCTACGAAACAAACAAACATAAATGAAAGGATGAACACACGCACATGGTTTAAGAGGTCATACGAATTAGATTCCCTGTTTCATTATGCTTACAAAGGAACGCCTGTTCCAGTATTTGGTAAACATGAAAAACTAATCAAATGTTTTAGTTCTCTGTTTAAGGTGATTTTTAAAAAGCAGACTCAGCTGTCGATCAATGTCCAGTTCTTTTCTTTCTCTAATGACCTTACCAAAGCAGCAGTCACAAAAACCTCCCTTCTACTTTTCTTAAAAACGCACAAAACAGAACACAAATAAAAAAATACATAGAAGCAGCATATATTCCTAGTGCCTAGCATACGTTTATTCCTTTTTCTTCTTTCAGAAATCTGCATGATGCCTTTCTCTTTCTAGTTAGCCTTGTTCTGAACAAAAGAAAAAGAAGTACTATATCTTCTGCATATTAATTCTTAGCTCTGGCTTAGATTAATCTGAGTAATACATTCATCTGGGTAAAACTATAGTTGCTACATGTGAGTCAGTAGAGATCTTTTAATGTATAGTTGAAATGCGCACATGTAGACCTGGAGTCAAATATTGGCCCGCATGTGGGCTTTGGGGCCTCCCCACAGCTTAACCCCCACCTCCTTTAATGAAAGGAGAGAGTACAAAAACTCTCCTACAAGCCTCCAGAAGTAATTATGCACATGGCCAGATTCCAAGAGAATCCCAGCCTTGTTTTCCTTCAGAAAGGTTCCATCTTTGGTCTGGAATGTAGAGCCCATTCTGGAAGCCAATGGAGGATTTGCAGCTGTTGGTTGCTGACCACTCTGTCCAGCCGGTGGTCAGACATCTTTCCAGCAGGTTCCTTGGCTTGGCACCCGCTCAGGCCCTCCGTCATTGACCATGCCTGGTATACGGGGCTTCGTCAAAGTGAGTGAGGAGGACAGGTCAAGCGTGTGTGTGTGCGTGTGGGGAGGGCAGTTTGGGCTTTGCTTGGTCTGGCTGCTCATCCCTTCTCTCGTTCTCATTCACCTCTCTCCTTTGCTTGCAGGGGCTCAAGAAACCTTTTCAGGAGTTCTTCTCATATCGCATGCTCCACAATGAGGAGGACAAGGATCCAGGGTAAGTCCCCATTTCCTTCCTTCCTTTTCTCATTTGTTCCTAAGTAGGCAGGGAATAAACACAAAAACCATGCCTAGTCTCTTTAGGAAGCCAGTCTTTTGCCTGTCTATGATCCTAGTCTGTTGCATTTTGGAAGAGCTAGCTGAGTTCCCCTTTTAAGACACCTTTGGTTTGGATTCTCCCTGGTCTTTTCCTTTCTCTGCCTCCTTGCTTTTTGTTTTTGCTATGGCCAAGAGGCTTTGGCAGCTCCCAGGACTGGGGATATTCGGGGCCATCCTCAGCTTCCTCCTCGCTCCATGGGACCCACGGAGTTGCTTCCATCAGCCCTCTCCTCAGGAGAAAGCGGTCTTTCCGTAGCCTCAACCTGACCCCATTTGTTTCATGGTCTTTTCCTGCCCCATTTTAGAGTCCCAGAACTTTGGTGGACCTCTGCTGACTTGGAGGGCAATTCTCAGGGATTTGAAATGAAGGAACTCAACTCTTTGCTGGTGAGGAAAGAGAGTCTCACTGACACTTTTTAAAGGCTTGTTACATATTTATTTATTTAATTACTTTTATTTTTGTCCCACCTTTCTCCCAAAGTGGGACCCGAGGCAGTGAACAACATATAATACAGCAAATGGCATTATCTCATTTCCCCCCTTCCGCTCTTTTTCCCCCTCCTAACAGACTTACATTGTCTATGCAAGAAGTTCTCCAATTTCTCTGAAGAAGCAAAGAGGCATATGGCAGATACTATTGCGCCCATGCATTTATATCTGATGTTAGAGCATTTCATGGAATCACCTGGATTCCACCTCCCACCTCCCTATTCATACCACGCTCTTCATCCAAGGCTATCAGAGTGGCTTACAATTTGTTAATCAGACATTTCCCTGCCCCCAGGCTTATAATCTAGAAAGACAAGACATAAAAGGAGAAGGGAATGGCAGTAGGGAAGGGGAAAAATCCAGTAGATCTTCTCTCCCTCAGAGGCCTAGACCATGGCAGATGGACTGGAGGGAGGGCTCTCTTCTTTTCAGGCAAGGCCTGTTGGCGCTGGCTTGCCCTCTCAGGGGCTGGGAGTCTAGCAAGGATGCCACTCCTCTCTCCTTCCCTTTCTCTAGAGTCTGTGATGAGTTGATGTGTGCGGTCATGTTTTCACCCAACTGCAAAGTAGATATCTGTCTAAAACGCTTCCTGCGTGAATTGAATGACAGTTCTTGGCTGCTTCAACACCGTGAGGAACAGGTTTTGGCCAAGGTAAGGGGCTGACCCTCACATGACCCATCCACAAGGTAGGAATCCTTTGTAGGTTCCCATCTGCTGGTGACCCTCTTTCCTCAAGGTCCACTAGAGCCTCTTAATGAGGCTAGAATCTCCTTGTCTCCTTAGAGGAAGGCAATCAAAGGGTTTGAGGACATTTTAACAAGTTTTGGTGATATGAAGCACCTGAAATCTTGGCTCCCACCATTACTCACAACGCTGGTGAATGTCATGGTCAGCCAGTTCCACAAATCCAAGAAGGAGGGGACCAGCAGGAATTCAAAAATTTATGTAAAGAGTAAGTTGGATTCAAGACAAGGATGGGGCAAAAGTTGCCAGTGGGGCTAGATATAGGAATTCAACTCCAAACCAACTATCTTTTCTGTCACCTCTCTCTGGCCAATCTCTCTCTTTTCTGCAGGGAAAAAAGGGATATCTTGAGATCTCTGTTCCTGAAACTGGACCTGATACATAAGATGTACTCCAGGTTCCATCGCAGATGAAGGCCCTGGCTTCCATCATGGTGAGTTTAGGTTTCCTCCACCTCTCTCTATAGGGATGCCTTTCCCTTCACCAGGGAAGACGCATGACTCAAAAGCATCTCTGCTTCTCCCCGCAGGAATGAAAGACCATCCCTCCCCCTGGTGCTGTGGCTCTGCTCCAAAGGACCCCCATCTCCTACTCCTGCCAAGGTCTGAGAAGTCACCAGAAGACTCGGCTTAGGACTATCTGCTGCCCCTGGGCGAAGAGAAGGATGCCATCACACCTTTCCATGCACCACTCTTTCCACTTGGACGTTGGGTGTGTATATTTCCCCATTTGTGGGTGGGACAATCCTGCTGGTTCCATCCAGAGTTAAAATGTCCTGTCCAGGTTGAGCTGTCTGTCCCGGGTTCCAGTGATGGGACACAGCTCTGCCCCAATGGGAAAGACAAGGGAAGCGCTTGCACCCAAAAGCCAGGTCTGAATTGAGCTCTGGGGCTTCAACTCCCAGAGTCCAGCCAGGTGCTTTAACCAAGGAAAGCAGAGGGAGGAAGGAAGGAAGGGAGAACTACATCTTCCAGCAGCCCCACCCATCATGTCCTTCCTGCTACTGCTGGTCAGTTGGCCAGGCTCCCCTAAGCGTCTGCTTCCTCCCCTTCCTCCCTCTCCTCCCTCCCCTTCCTTTCCTTTCCCTCTTCCCTCCCTTCCTTCCTTTTCTTTCCCTCTTTCCTACCCTTCAATTCCTTCCTCCTCTTTCCTCCCCCTGCTCTCCTTCCTCCTCTTTTTCTCCTTCCTCTCTCTTCCTTCTCTCCTCCCTATCTCTCCTTCTCTCTTTCTGCCTTTTTCCTCTTCCCTCCCCTTTCCTTCTTTTTTTCCCTTCCCATTTCCTTTCCTTCACTCCTTTCTCCCTCCCTCCCTCCCTCCCTATCCCTTCCCTCTTCCTTCCTTTCCTCTTTCCTTCCCCTCTTTCTTTCTTTCCTTCTTTCCTTCCTTCTCCCTTCCTTCCTTCTTCCCTCCCTCCCTCCTCCTTCCCTTTTTCCCTCCCTCCCTCCCTCCTTTCCTCCTTCCTTCTCTTTTTCTCTCCTTCCTTCCTTCCCTCCCTCTTTCCTTCCTTCCTATCTTTTCTTCCTTCCTGCTTTCCTTCCCTCCCTCCTTCATTCCTTCCTTCCCCTCCTCCCCTTTTTCCTTTCCCATTCCTTCTCCCTCCCTCCCTCTTCTAATGTCACCGATCTGTGATGGGAGCCTCTTGGTGAAATCATACCTGGTGCTTTTAAAGTGGAACACTTCCGTTCTCATCATGGAAGCATTATCATAATTGTTAGGAAAAGGAACCTTTTTTAAAATAATGATTAATAATGAATCCCACCAGGAGGCGCCCGTCGCAGATCGGTGACGTTTGGGCGACAGCAGCATTGCGGAAGGCAAGGTGTGTGATAAACTCCATATAGGTTTCACCTATTTTAAAGCCAGACTTCCAAACTTTATTGTTGTGGTTTCAAATATATTTTACACTACATACTTCAAATCCATATTTTCTGAAGAGTGTGGAGTCTGGCAACAGTTTGCCTCAAATTGAAAATAAGAGAGGCAGAAATTGCTTCCATCTTATCGTGGAACTAACATGGCAGCAATCATACAGGACCTAAAATAATATCCCAGCCATCTGTCTGCAAAACCTGTCTGTTCCTCCACCTAGCTCAAATGGGGCCCTAAAACTATATGTTCTGCCTGTGCATTTGAATCTTGAGCCACCCGAGGTGGTTCTGCCTCCACCTCTTCAAGCTGAGCAAATAATTAGCCAGAGAAAAGGCCACAGTGTCCTAGACTTAACTGCAAACGTGCTACTGATTCCAATCTGGTACTGTGTTTCCCTAAAAATAAGACAGTGCCTTATATTAATTTTTGCTCCCAAAGATGCGCTAGGTCCTATTTTTAGTTGAGGTCTTATTTTTCCATGAATAAGAGTTCACATTTATTGTTGAACATTTATTATATACTGTATATATATTTATATACAAAAACTTTGCTAGGTCTTACAGGGAAGGCCTTATATTTAGCAATTCAGCAAAACCTCTACTATGTCTTATTTTCTGGGGATGTCTTATTTTTGGGGAAACAGGCGTATCATCCTAAAATGTAACTTGTACTAATTATGCCCCTAAACCTTGGATTGAAGCATCCAAATGTCCAACAAGCAGAGATGGTTTTGTTCACTGCCTTTTTCAATACAAAGCTTTAGAAAACACTTTATTTCAATAATCTGTCTATGTTTTGCCAGTTAGAAGAATATACCAATCTATACCTAGTATGAAATTTGGTTTGCAAATACATTCCAAAGCATTGTCCACATAGGGCATATGCCCAATCCTCTGGGCAGGGAGTCCAGAAGATACATGGCTCAATCCCTGGTTCTGGTGTGAACTGTCTGGACAAAAGCCAGTCAGTTTAGCACCAAACCAACTATATACCCTTCCCACAAATATCCCTTTGCTCTGACGTCAGAATGAGGTGCCATGTGTTTATGCTGGGCACCTCAGTCTAACCTTACCATGAGACATATGGTAGTGGTGCTGGGCACGATAGCGGTACATACAGACAAACAGCTGTCCAACATTGCAATGGAAGGGCCCAGGAAACAGGGGACTGTTGGGGCAGCTCTGGGGCCAGAATACCCAGGGCTGCTCTCTGAATACTCTGACCCATGAAGACTTGATCCAAAACATAGTTTCTGATTCAGGTTTTCTGCCTGATTGTAAATCATAGCATGCCAATTCTGAAAATACAGGCTGATTCAAGTAAAGCCAATATCCAGAAAGTATAAAGAACTATTTTGTGGAAGTGTGTCTTTTAAGGATATATATATATATATATAGTGTTGTACTATAAGATATTATTAATATGATGCAATAAAATATGATGTATAGAACTACAGAGCTAAATCTAATTGCTAGTGCTAACCAGAGTAGACCCAACTGAATCAACAGCTGAATGGTAAATCAACACTTGTGCAAGTTAAGGGTCTATTTGAGCTGAGCCTAGCACTTGGATTTAGGTTATTGTTTTTGGCTGTTACATATATTTCCTCAACTTTGTTTAAAAAAATGTGGCAGCTTCTAAGATATGTTCTTGTAAAACAGAAGAGTCTGGGAGGAAAAATCTGCACAAATTATGGCCAACAGAAATAAAATTCCAGTCACAGCTATTATCCCAGCGCAGCACTTAGGCTGTTTGTTAGGTAAGACCATCCATCTTCTAAACCTTAATGTTACTAACATTCCAGACAAACACGATATTGTCTCAGATACATGGATGAGCTTATTTATATGAGAAATCCCAAAGTACAGATTATATGTATTTAAAATAAAGGTGTGACTTCCACAGCATTCTACAAAATGCATTTCTGCATGGTCCATATTCCATCTTTCCCCCATAATTTGTCCTGCTAAAAGGAACCTGACAGATACAGCTTTAAGGTTTTTTTTCCTTTTTCTTTTTCAGGTAATAAATTATTCAATTCCATTATGCCCTATTTATTACAGAAATCAACCTGGAGAAAAATCTGATGAAATTGTCAGGCTATTTCCTTACACCATTCAATTATCCACATGAGTCATCAAATTCCTATCCAGTCAATTTATTTGAAATGGGAGACATGGATATCAGAACAGGAATGTTGGGTTCTCTGAAAAACATTGTTTCTACGAATAAATGTGGCATTTCACCCTGGCTTATGAACAAAAAAGATACTACAGTATTTTGAAAACTACATTAACAATTGAAGATGGGACAAGGGAAAATACACTACCACTACAAACAGAAAAAAATGCAGATATTTACTCCAGAGTGTGCATAAAATACCACTTTTTAGCTCAGGAAATGTTGAAGTAAGTCAGATAATGCCTCTAAAATGTGCATGCCTCTGTGTCTATCTGCACTACACTGCACTGATATGCACATCTCACCCACATTTCTCCACAATTAGTTACACACACAGATACATGGCAACAACAAAATCAGAGCCAATTCAAGCAAATAGGCAAGTTCTTTTAAGTACTTATGGAAATTCTAAGCCAGATCCATAAATGCTGTTTTATGATCAACCACATTTTCTCAGGAGACTTAACAACATTCCATTTTGCTATAGTAAAAGAATTCAGTATTTTATGATGTTCCAGGAGAACTTTTAATTCACTGTTTTATAAGACAGGGTGACGTTTGTGCATTTCTAAAAATATGCTTTGTGAACTAATATTTTCTTCAGAGTAGTTATTCCACAACTGCATATAGTAAATTGACAGACGGTTTGTGGAGACTTACTAGTTGTTTTTTGTTTGTTTGTTTGTTTTTGCAGTAAGTTAGATTCTGAGGAATCACTAAACAAACAGTTGTACCTCTGGTTTGTTTATCCGCTTGGCAAAGGGAGAAAGAATAGACTGCATGCATCAGCAGGTGGTTAGTTAACATAGGGGCTAAACGGACTGCCCCAAAGGGGCAGGTTCAAGCCGCTCCTTCCAAAGCTAGATTGGGCCCACAGCAACCGTGTGCCCCAGCCCAAATCTCCCTTTTTGCTGGCTGAAAAAGGAGTGGCAAAGAGCAGCTCCTTTCTGGGCTGGCAAAAAGCTGGACTTGATTGATCCTGCTTTGACCAGCCATTTTATAAGAAGAAAGACCGAGACGCCCTATGACCAAATGAAGTGGCATATTTATTCTTTTATTATTCTTTTGCACACAATCTCCACTGTCATGAAAAGGTCAGTCAATCTGTTCAATATGGAGCATCCATGGAGATCTGGTGACTGTATGTCAACAATCTTGGCTTGATAGCTTATGATACATTTAAAAAGTGAGCTTATGCATGCAGCTCATTCACTTTCATTTTGTTTCTCCTCTGGATATGTGTACCAGGAAGCCAGAATGAACTACATAACTTCCTTCATGTCTGAAATGGGGCCTATGACTAATTATTTCCAAAAAGGCCACAATAAAAAAGCAGTTTTAAAATCAGAATTTCTTGTTGGTTTAGGAATCCTGGTTATGTTCAGTTGCACCTCTGGTTTGTTTATCCGCTCGGAGGGTAAACGGGAGAGAAAGAATAGCACTAGCACCATGCACTAGCAGGTGGTTGGTTAACATAGGGGCTAAACAGACCACCCCAAAGGGGCAGCTTCAAGCCGCTCCTTCCAAAGCTGGATTTGGGCCACAGCAACCATGCCTTTTCGCTGGCCGAAAAAGGAGTGGCCAAGAGCTGGACTTTTTGGGCTGGCGATAAGCTGGACTTTCTGCCCCACTGCAGCCAGAAGCCATCTTTAAGGTGCTCCAGCAGCATGCGACGTATAAATGCCACACAGCCTGAGTGTCTGGGAAAGCTGACCCAGGTGTAACACAAAAGGGCCATCTGTTTTGGCCAATAATTTTCCAAGCCAGTATTTATGGCTTTCCATGATGTGGCAATGTGCCCAAAATGTCCATATAATTCATTTTAAATGTAAAACTAATTTTATTTATTTATTTATTTATTTTTTAAAAAATACCCCACATTTTAATTTATAGCTGATGGCTCTAGCAGTTTTTTTAATCTCAGAAGGTATATATTATTATGGCAAAATATTCTGTAACCATAAAGGTTTACAAAAGCAGTATAAAACTTTATGCATTTTACTTAGGTCTACTTTTATATATTAAGCTTTTTTTAATCATCAAATAATATTAGGACATTAATAAATATGTTTTCCTTGCTCTTAACTACCCCTTTTTATTTTATTTTTTTAAAAAATAATCATGTTGGTTAATTAACATTTATTTTTATTTATTTATTACATTTATTAATATGATTTATTTTTAAAAAATTCCCCCTGTTTGAGATGTATTGTTTATCATAATATATTTATTATTACAGATTTTTGATAGTATGGAGTAAACAAAAGCAAGACGCTCAATTCTTACTTTAACAGGATTTTTGTCATCATACTTTTAAAAAATAATACACATTTTCTGACTAAATCCATATAATGATTTATCTAAAGTTTTGTACTTTGTGCTGTGACTATCTTACAATCATTCATTTTACTCTCTGAGAGAAACCATTACCATCTAGATGGAAGTTAGACGCTACTTCTCACCATCTACCAAAGGTCCTTACAGAAGAACAAAGCAGGAGATTTGCTAAAATACTAGAAAGACCACCCACAATTGTGGTACAGTTTTGGACTTCTGCCCAGCCCTAAATAGAAGTACAAAGCCTATGGAAAACAGGAAGAGGGTGCCTTGGTCCAAAGTAGTTTAGTTTAAAAATATGACTCCCCTCTCACCTCCTCCCCTAAAATTGGAGTCTTACACAACACATAATAAGATATTACTCACTCGCACTTGGGACTTGACTGAAGGCAGACATTCCTAGTAGGGTGCTAGTAACATATACTTTCTCAAGAGTCTTCCCAACATTAGCGTCCTTCTGTGAATATAGCACCATTGTGATTAGCTATCAATCTGCCATATCCCAGTGGAGAAAGGAGTAAAGATAATCCCAAGGCTCGCTGTCATAGTAAACTATGGCTTTGTCTACATGGGGCAAATTGCCCTGAATTCCCCCTCCAGGCTTGTTGTGTCCTGTTTACATGAAGCATGGCCAAAATCCCAAATTGGGTGTGGACTGTCTTCACGATGCCTGCACCAGATTCAGGGCTTCTTCTTCCAAACCCATATTTAAGTAATTCCCCTTTTGCTGTGGGTTTTTGGCTCCTGTCACAGCAACGATGGCAGCTGCCTTCACTCAACATCCCCATGAGCGATTCAGTGACATTGCTGAGGGCATGAGTTGCTCTGAGGTCAGAAAAAGGAGACCAGCACTGACAGTATGCCTGGGCACCTTGTTCTGACTTCAGCAGTGGCATCGGGTGACAAACAGGGACCACATGGGAAGGCAGCTGCCTGTGGTTCACTACAAGAGGCAAAAACCTGAATCAAACAAGAGAAGTTAAATGGGGAATTCTTGGAGAATTTGGGGCCAGAATAATCCTGGGACACCCTGGTATATTCTGCTGCAGACCCACCCTATGACAGATTTCCCATCTCCCTTTAGAATTCATAGTTACCTTTCTAAGGAAGCGAATATGGTGGGGATACTTTGCTTCCCAAATGAAAGCAGTGTTTATTTCTGTATTAATATCTTTCCAATTCAAAACTAATAGCAATAAACAAAAGGTCGTTTCTTTTTCTGGACAAGTAAATAAGATACAGTAAAATTAACAGGAGCAGCAATGCTTCTATGGATATAAGGTTCACTTAACCTTTCTGATTTTGCACATCCTTTAAAGCATATTGAGCAGCTATGAATCTCATCGAGATAATCCACAATCAGAGATGACCTAAGCATATTCTCAAAATGTTAAGGACATGTCCTGACATGATTTGGGCTCACAGAACAGTTACCGCTGTGCTGCATATAATAATTGGCTCATAGACTGAAGAGTTACTCTTAGAAGGGAAGAGTTACTCTTAGAGAAAAAGATATGGCCCATATAACAGTTCAAATTGATAAACGGCTCTCCTGACAATCACCATTTGTCAATCCAGGAGTCCTGAATTTCTCTGACTTTATTTTATTTGATTAAACCCATCACCATCAATTTGACTGCAGTTTCAAAACACAAGTTTAGATGCAATGCTTTCAGATGCATATTTAATGAACTACATAGCTGGAAGTCAAATAAAGAATCTCATGGAACACCTTGCCAACTACCAGGTGGCTGAGATAACATTCATAAATATTAAAAATTAAGATGGAAAATAATAGAACAACTACTCAAGAATCAGATGCAGCATCTTTAACAGTACATTCAAGACTGAGATTGTGATCCATTACATTAAAAGTTGCTAGAAGGTCCAGAAGAACCAACTCTTATTCAATGAGCAGGGCTACAAATCTGATTAAAATGGAATGGGAAGGATACCAGTATGTGATCCAGAAATACCTAGTTTGCTACTACTCATTTGATTAACTTTCCTAAGAAGGGAAATTGTGAACAGAGCTTGGAAAGTTATTTTTAGAAAGAAGCTTACTCAGAGGTCCAAGGCTGCAAAACATAGTTAATGATAAAGTATGTTTTAAAAGTCATTCTGTGCTTTATGCTTCTTCAAGCAGCTTGCCTGTAGGTACAAACAGACACTCTTCTCCTGTCCAACTAGCCATCACCTAGCACCCAGAAGAGAGAAAATAGCAGTACGATAGGCCAGCATTTGAGTTATGTGATATTCTTCCCCCTGAAGCTGAACCGCTGTTAACTGTAGCAATAATAAAAACAAGATTATTTGTTTTGTTTGTTCTCAGTTAAGATGGTACGGAAGGATATCCATGTAGGAAAAGGCCTCTTCTCCCTTTTGGCAATGTGGGCTCTGGGACACAATGAGTCATAAAGTCCAGTCAATAAAATTTAAGCTCCATTAGCAACATAAAAAGAAATTTCCTTTGGGATCCAGACTACCTCCAACAAAGGCAAAACTTGTTAAAATTGGGACTGCATTTGGAGTGTTTTAGCTAAAGAGCATCTAAATGTTTTTCAAATTGCCACAGCATAGAGACTTCTTGAGAAATGCAATGTACTTTGATGCATGGCCAACATTTATATGTTAAATAATTAAAACAGACTATCATGACACTGAATGGTAAAATTAATCTTTTGCCAACCTATACCTGTCTTGCAGTGTAGTCATCCCTTATTTTAAAAAACATATTGGTTACAAGTAACTAGTTATTTGTAACTACTTATTTCTAACCTCTGTGTTGGAGAAAGAACTAAAAGTGTCTAAGTCCTCTTGGTTGAAAGATTATTTCTTCAAGAACTGGATGGGGCTGTTCACTTTAAACAATATACATTCTCTCCCTTCTCTAGTTTTTAGATAATCGTGTCTCTATAGTCCAATAACTCTTGTGTTGCACTGTGGGCTTACCGACTTACTCCTAATTTATATCCATATATTCTGACATAGAACAATGGTAGAGATTAAATGTTTTTAAACACACCTGTTTTTAAACTTTCATTCTCGCAATGAAAGTAGTACACAGGAAATATTTTGTTTGGATTATTTGCTAAGCAACAAAAATTTGTTACTCAGTACTAAAATTGCACAATCAGCAGTTAAAGCAGAAACAGTAACATTTTGTGCAAATGCATGCCCTCTCAGTAGCACAACTCTGGAACAAAAACCTAAGCTTTAATCATTCTCTACAAGAGCAGCAATGAATTTACTTAAAAGACTTTTGTTAAACTATGATTTGTAAAATTACAAAATAGGCGAACAAACAATTCTTTAAACAAAATCAGTCAGCCAAGACTAGAAAGGCTGAAAAAAAAAAAACTTATTTGCACCAAAAGTTTATCAGATCAATAAAGCCATTTGGAGCAGCCAGAGACTATTCACAGTAACAGACTCTAGTGATTATGATCATTCTTCTTTGCTAGAGAAACAAACAAACCATTCTTTTTAGATTTTTTTTAAAAAAAGATTATAATTAGGAAACCATGTTTGTATTTCTCCACTTTTCTCAGACAGATCTATCAACCAGTGATCCTAGATGGAACTTCAGGATCTCATCTTCTAAAACTGTAAGGCTATATTTTTAGAAAACCAGTTTTATAATGTTGCCAGGATCAAACCACAGTTCTTAATTTGTAGCAGATTGTCTGTCCCATGGCCGTGAATTGCAATTCCTCCAAATCATGTTGAATTGCAACCCCCAGCATTCCTTACCACTGGCTGAGCTAGGGCTGCCAAGACCTGCAATCCAACATCTGCAAAGCCACACAATTCCCACAGCTGGTCTGTACTGACAGAAGCATAAAGATATGCTGCCTCCTCACAAGTCAAACCATTTTGTTCCTAACGCAACAACAAGTGTGTTAGTAGATGCCCTGTGGATTTCAACTATGCACAGAGTTTAAATTTAATACACACATACACACAGTGAACAGTAGAAATTTCTGCCCCGCTCTTTTCATCTCCTTCCCAAACATCAATGTCACTTTAAGTCAACATGTGACTAATGACCTGAACTATGCATTAAGTCTAGAATTTATCTCCAGAAAAAATGCAAAGGCATGCATAAGAATGGTTTGTGCAGTATGTCACTTTCATGTGATGCTGACATATTATTATTATGATGAGCAAATGAAATTCCACAGTGGCACACCAGGCATATCACCATGCAACCTTTCTTGCTTAATGGACTGACCCTCATGCACCAACAGTGCTGCAGATCAGCTACAATCTTCCCCAAGCTATAGTGGTTTTGACTTCTTGGGTTCAGCAGAAAATTTGATTTTCTCCAATCACAAGTAACATTATTACTAACCTACTAGTCACCACTGTTTCAAAGATGAGAACGGGAGCCATCTTCTAACTCCGAGAGAGAAAGAGAGAGAGCGCGCAACATTTCCCCCAGTTACAAGCATACACTGCGAAAAGTTATTCTTGCCTGTTGTATGTATATGTGTCTTCAAGTTGTCTATTGATTTATGTCAGCCCCATGAATTTCATAGGGTTTTCTTAGGCAAGGAATATTCAGAGATGGTTTTCCCAGTTTTTTTCTCTGAAATGTAGCCTACACCTAATTATGGCTGACCTTGCTTAGCTTTCAATATCTGAAAGGATCTGGTGCCTTAGGGTATTTAGGCCCCTTCCTTGCCTGTTGTACACTGCATTCAATTTCTCTGAAACTCAACAATTAAGTTAAAAAAAACAACACTCACAGTTAAAGCCCCTTCTGCAGCAAGACACTTGTTGCTAAATGCCTGCATATAATGTCAAGGGAAAATTTGTTGTGTGCCTTCAAGTCATTTTCCCTACTTTTGGTGACCCTAAGGCAAACCTATCGCAGGGTTTTCTTGACAAACTTCTTCAGAGGGGGGTTGCCTTCCTCTGAGGGTGAGAGAGTGTGACTTGCCCAAGTTCCCCCAATTGGTTTTTACATGGCTGAGTCAGGATTCAAACCCTGGTCTCTAGAGTTGTAGTCCAAAGTTCACACCACTACACCACACTAGTCTCCCTTCAAGGGAAAACCAGTAATTAAACTAGCCCATTAACCTAATCCCTTCGTCCTCTAGGAAGTTTTGGATGACAGAATACAAAGATCCAGAATTTGGGTAAACCACGTTCTTCTAGTAGAAGGGTAATTCATTTTAAATCACACACATCTCTCTTTCTTTAAAAACAACAAGAATCGGTATTGCACATGAGGAGAGTTTTCATGCATACTCATGCATTTTATGCTCAAACTATGTCTTAGAGTACAAAAGGTGAAGTTAGGACAGAAACTAAAGTGTTACTTTTCCGTTGTTACAAAACAGCAAAACCAACCAAATTCTCCACTGCTCATCCATAAAAATGGACAAAGTGACCTGCTTGCCACTCGTTTCATACTTCAGTGATGACTTGCTTGTTTACAGCATGAAGGTCATCTTCAGAAACTGCATTTGGATTTCTACAAGCTAAGTTTTCCACAATGTAAATGAACTGAGCATGAATGACTACACAAAGAAGAAGCTGCTAGGGAATAACAGGATTTCAGGATTTTATAACCCTTTTTTCTTTTCTTTTTACACTAGTCATTACCCAAGAAACAAAAACTTTTCCTGAGCTTTTTAGCTTGGTGTCATATTAATGAAAAATAGTGTAATAGAAATGACAAGTGCACCAATCCAATTTATTTTATCTAACAACCAATTTAGTAGGGCCTAAATTCATCAAAAGCAGCCAATCCTGTCTGAACTTGGAAACTAAGCAGGGTCAGCCCTGTAGTACTTGGATGGGAGACCACCAACAAATAGCAGGTGCTTTAGGCTATATTTCACAAGAAGAAACTGGCAAAACCACCTCTGAGTATTCCTTGCATAAGAAAACCCTAGGGAGTTCAGGGGGTTGTCATGTCGGTAGGCAACTTGAAGGTACTTACAGACACAGAGTAATCCATTTATTGCAACTTGAAATCAGCATCACCATCTCACAAACAGGATATATTTCAGTGGAATGACAGTTCACCAAGTTGACAAACACCTTACTTGTACGCATGTTGACTTGGCAGCAAATTTCCTTGCTTCCAGTTTAATTTCAGTGTGCTAAGCACTTCAGCCTGGTTTAGGATGAGAGCATATGTTAAAAGGGAGGGCTGACTCCCTAGGATACAGCTGCAAAATTGCAGTTCAAGATCCCAAGTTAAGTGGCAATTTGGCTCCACACAAACCTATAATTTCAGCCTCTCCATTAATCTTGACTGAAGGGAAATGTACATTTATTAACTCACAAGTCAACAGAAATTTAATATAAATTTTGCCGTGCCTATGAGCTCCTCTATGCACAGACAGAATTTGATTAAAAATCTTTCACTTTAATCTCACATCTTGAATGATTTCATTTCCTGATCTGGAAGTGAATGAGGAACTACCTCAGACTTGAACAATTTTAAAAGCAGCGAATTTGCTTCAGAAATAATAATAATAACAACAACAATGATGAGGATGATGAGGATGATGGAGCAAAGTCGTACAGGAATAAGTTCACTTGTCTTGTTTTGTGCCAACAGGTCTGGAGCTGGAATTTGTTTAACATTTTTGTAGTTTTGGGGATTTATATTTCTGAAGATTTGTTATGCAGAGGACAAAGGATACCCATTTAGTGTAAGGGGTGCTGTATCCCTTCAACTCAAATCTCACCTCAGCCACAAACCTATTAGGTAATCTTACCCACTGTTCTCTTAGCCTTAGCCACAGAGCTTAACTACAATACGAAGATAAACCTCACACAAGGGGCTTACCAAATTCTTATATTATTATATCACGTTATTGTTACTCTTGAAATCAAAAAAGAAGAAACAAGTGCTGAAGTGAATTGGACTTCAACGGCTCATCTGTACACATTTGCACACACATCTGCACAGAGTGTGGTGGAGCAGAAAGGAAAAAAACAACTACTATTGCCTGGCTCAGGAATTACAAAACACTTGAGCCAAAAAAACTCACATAGCTGTGAAATGGAGGTGTGTTTTCCCCCTGCCTCTTGTATAAATAGCTCACATATTTTTGTCTGGCCTGTTGCTCATTAGGGATTTTTCATTTGCTGAGTTTGTCTGCCTGTCTCCCCTTGATTTGTCTGATGGTTTTTCTCTGCCTAATTTTCTATTGTAGGCCAAACCTTATTTTCCACTTCCTTGGGTTTTCTTTCAAATCCTTAGCTGCTTGATACATACATAATTTTCAGCTCCCTTACCTAGGTGGGTTTCATCTCAGCTAAAACTTAAAAACAACAAACATGTTAAATAATAATGATAAGAAGAAGAAGAAGAAGAAGAAGAAGATAGGTCCTGATGTTTTAAAGTATTATGCTCCACCTTTTTAGTTTGCATTTGCATTTATTAATTACTTCAAATTGCTATTTTGGGAATTATTTTGAGAAAATGGGGGGATGACTATTTTTCATTAAAAAAATAATTGAAAGTACTTTTTTGCCTACAACTAGTAAGTAGTAGCAACTGATTCCTCTTTTATTTTAAAAGTAGCACTAACACATTTATTTATTTGTTTGTTTGTTTGTTTATATTTTATTTCTATGCCGCCTTTCTCCCAGAAAGGGACCCATGGCTGCTCAGAAGTAAAAATTCTAACAAACATATTATAATAAAACAATTTAAAACATCAGCCAAAAACAATGTAACATTTTAAACATTAAAACCACAACAAAACCACAGTACCCATGCCATATAACAATTACACCATATAAATGGCATCCCATGATTACATATTAAAAGCCTGTCTGAATAAAACTGTGTTTGCTTGCTGATGGAAGGCAAACAGGGAGGGAGCCAGCCTTGCTTCTCATGGAAGGTCAATCCAGAGGGCAAGAGCAGCCACCAAGAAGGCTCTCTCTCATGTCCTCACCAAGTGAGCTTGTGATGGTGGAGAGTTTGAGAGAAAGCCTTCTCCGGCAACATCTGGGTGTCTACATGAGCCCTATCCTTGGCAGAATGAAGACTGGCTTGGCTGTTCCAAGTGCCTAGCACTATGTTAGCAGATCATCTCTATTTCAGTTTTCTTGCAGCGGCAACTGCACAAGTAGTATAGCACTTCAAAGGCTTAAATACAACTTATGAAACCAACAAATACAACTGCTAGTATCACTGAATCAACTGCTAAATGCTAAGTCAATGCATAGGCAGATCCCATCCATAGGTCTACTCTGTTTGGGACTAGCCATTAAAATGAGGCTTAACAGTTTTATTGTGGGCTAGAACAAGAGTGAGAATCATGCAGCCCTCTAGATGTTGTTGGATTGTCACTCCTACCGTGTTCCCCCGAAAATAAAACAGCATCTTACATTAATTTTTACTCCCAAAGATGTGCTAGGTCTTATTTTCAGGGGATGTCTTATTTTCCATGAAGAAGAATTCACATTTTTTGTTGAACAACAACAACAAAATAACATTTATTATATACTGTATATATATTTATATACCAAAACTTTACTAGGTCTTACTTTTGGGGGAGGCCTTATATTTAACAATTCAGCAAAACCTCTACTAGGCCTTATTTTCTGGGGATGTCTTATTTTTGGGGAAACAGGGTAGCAGCTTTAACCAGCATAGCCAGTGGTAGTTGTGAGCTGGAGTTCAACAATAACAGGAAGGCCACATAATTGCCCCCCATACAATAGAGCCTGGAGTCCTTTGCACTAGTCATAAAGAGTCAAAAAGTTCATGAAATGTAATAATATAATTTACACTACAGTATAATCTATACATCTCAATATAGAACACCTTAGTTATGACTGAACAACCTTACTGAAAAGTTAGCCTGTCGAGTGCCAGAACATGGAAAAGATACCTCCCTACTCCAATTGTGGGTTTATTTGGAAGATCAGATGAAGTTTCTACAACTCCTATCACTCTTTAAATATTTATATCCTCTTCCCTTGTCTCACACAAGAGCAAAGGAGAGGTGCAGTGGCTTTCTGGCTTCTGTTTCTCAAAAGAGGGCAATGAATGTAGTGTTCTTGGGACTCTAAAACTGCCTGAACAGGAGCTGGCACACTTGCTCTCCATTTCTATTCATCACCTTTAACTCCAAATTTACACACTCAGTTAAACAGTAACTAGTGCAGATCTGACAATAGCACCTACCATGCCCATCTATTTAATGGCCTGTCAGTGCAGCCATTATACAATCAATTTTTATGGACATACAGCATTGCCATAAAATGACATTTTTGTGACCCACTGTTTTGGAGAGACGTTCAACAAGATTTTAGTTCTCATAACTTTTTTCTTTTTCATTTTAGGCAGTGGGGTGTAAAGAAAAAATGGTGTGCAGCACTGCTGATTTAGGAGCATTTTCCTGGAGGGTTCTTGTAAACAGAATGGATTCTAAACAGTATATTTTCTTGCACCTCGCTTAGAGGCATCAGATATGTCTAACAGCATGGCAACAAATATGCTCTGTTCTTCTTAGCCACCCAACATGTTCTCTTTTGCCTGTGGCAGCTATCTATCTATATATCTATAAAATGAGACTAAGACAATGTCAGAGTCATTATTTATTTATGTGCACTATACATATTACCTCATGTTGGTGGAGCCCAGTTAAAGTTTAGGGCATATAATTTAAGCTGCCTTTCTCAATCAATACCTCCAGATGTTTTACATTATTTTCTCCATCATCTTGCAGGCTGAGACTAATGGGAATATTTATACAAAACACCCAGGGAGCACCAGTTCAGGGTGTGTGTGCATTAATTGCACCCAGTTTTGTTCCCTCAGTGCTCTTTGCCACAGCAGACGATGCCCATGTGTGCATTTGTGTGTGCCTGAGTTTCAGTGATCTACTGTGATTCCATCTCCCTCAACAAGTGTCCTATCACATAGATCCCTGGGTTCAAGTGTGACTATTTAAAAATGGGCAGCTAAGTCAGAGCCAGGGTTCTGTTGGTATACTGGACTTCATGTTCTCCATTACAACCGTGGGTCTGTGCAAAGTGGTAAATGGTTTCAACCATGCTGCTGAACAAATTCTAGGCTTAGCTTTTTTCCCCTTCTTTTTTGTGCTGTGTAGAATAAATGTGATCTGAGTATCAAGGAATTGTCCATCATTCTACTGGCAAGAACAAGATCACTAGCTGGTACTGGGACTCAGAGGCTCTGCAAGTGTCATGGGGAATGAATTAAGATGATACACCCCAGAAGTTAATGGATTTTTTTTTTATTTTCTTAGCAAGTGATTGTGTTGAAGCCATGGTTGAACTCTGGAACGGAGAAATGGCTAGGGCTAATTTTTGAGAGTCTTCTCCCAAGGAACTGAATCAAGTGAGCTGCCTAGTTTACTTGGCAGTTGGAGGTAATAAAGTGAGAGGGACAGTAACTGGAGAGTCAATGGAAGAAAACTTGAAGCCAAACAAACACAGGCTAGAGTGCACTAGAAGAACTATTCCATGGGGGTTATATTAATGAAGAAATTATTCTTCTCTGCTACCACTGTGTTTTCATAGAGCTGTCCCACAGAGATGTCTTGAACAGTCATGGGCTTTCTGTGTTCTGCCCTACAAGAAGACAATACAGATCACTTAACAGCCTGCTAGGAAAAATTTACACAACATGTTGTGTACAAAATTGCTTGTATACACTCTGACCTAGATGCTATGGTTTATACAGGTCCACTGGATGTAACTTTGGCTCCTGCTTGGCCTGTGTAAATGGATATCTTTCAGTTCCTGTTGCCTGAGGAACTGGCCAGGATGTCTGGAGAGATGAGAGTCATTCCTGGCTCATGATGGTGTCCAAAAGAGGATTAGATGAGTGAGAGAGGGAAGTAGCAAATACCTCATTGTACTAAGACAGGAGCTCTGCTTGCTTAAAATGGGCAAAATTTTACCTAAACAAATCTTTCCTAAAACCCACTATAATTTCTTAACCATACCATTACAGTCAGAAATATTCTTAAGGTCCTTAAGTGTGTAGCAGCCTCCTATCACCAGGTATTCCTGGATGAACCCTAGGCTTCCATGAGGTCACTAGGAGTTCTGTGACAGATTATGATAGGAAAAAAAAATTCTACCCCATCCTATATAACAAAATATTTCAGCATGAATTACAAGTATAATGAAAGCCATAAACAATTTTTGAGCTGTAGATATAATAAATTTGTATGCAGTGGTTTTCTGAGGGCATGTGTACTCTGCAGAAATAATGCAGTCTGATATAATTTTAAGTGCTGTAGCACAATTCTATGGAATTCTGGCATTTTTAGTGTTACAAGGACTTTAGTCTTCTCTGCCAAAGAGTACCTGTGCCTCACAAAACTACCACCTCCAGGATTCTATAGGATGGAGCCATGGCAGTTAATGAGGTTTCAAACTGCATTATTTCTGCAGTGTAGATGCACCCCGAGACTTGAAAAATATTTCAAGGACTTCTTCAAGGTAAAACAATTGAGAAATGCTGGCGTAGAACAATTCCAATGTGGCTTCAAATATGGTGTTTTTGGTTGTTTTGGTGGATAACCTTAGGGAATCTATCAACAGAGGGAATATGTCCCTGATGTCTCTGTTGCACTTGTCAGAGGCTTTTGAGACTAACCCATTTTTCTGGGACAGAACTTGCTAGCACTATTCTATCCTTGTCTGTGGGGTCCCTTAGGCTCTGTTTTGTGCCCCGTAAACATATTCATGAAAGCACTGTGACAGGTTACCTGAAATTCAGAAGTTTGGTGCCATCAATATGTTAACAACACCCAACCCTATCTCTCCTTATATATTTTGGTATTAAACCAATGGAGATTATCACACTGGGAGGCTTCCGTCCTCCTCTCATAATTAATTCAAATTTAAAGTGTTCAAATAGCAAGATTGGGGATCACACTTCCATACTTTTCTCCCATCCTTCGCCTATCATTAAATCACAATTGCCAGCCTCCCCACGTGATAATCTCCTTACCAGCGCACTTGTCCCATCAGTAAAGCATCATGGAAACACCATTTGGCAATAATGGGATCTTCCTTTATTGGTGGCTCCATGATGCTTTATTTATGGGACAAGTGTGTTGGTTGCGATTTACTGACAGGAGAAGGATGGGAGAAAAGTGTGGGGGTGTGAACCCCAATCATGCTATTTGGATACTTTAAATTTGAATTAATCATGAAAGCCTCCCACATGCTAAGCTCCTCTGTCTGATGTCAGTAATGGAATGGGTGGGGTGAACATATTGAAACTTAATTTAAACAAATGTCAACTGAAACACAGATCAGGGAGAACAGGGATTCAGACTGTGGTGGCTGGGATTAAACTCTTCCTGACATCTCATGTTGAGAGTTTCTAGATTCATTTCTGAGCAAGGGTGCTCAGCTTTCGGTAGTGGCCACTTATGTAATTAAAACTAGCACGCCAGCCCTGCATGTTCCCGGACATGTCAGGTTTGGGTGTTGTGACACATCTCATTTACAGTTACTGTACATGAGAATTGTAACAGCGTCTGTGTGGGCCTGCCTTTTGAAGCTATTAGAAATTTCGCTGAGTCTAAATGCTATGGCTAGAATGCTGACTAGTGCTGGTAACAGGGGACATATAACTCCCTTGTTGCAACAGCTACTGGTCAATTTCTGGACAGAAATCAAAGTGCTGTTTATAACTTGTAAAGCCCTTGATGTATCTCTCTATATCTCTGCTTGAGTTTTAAGATCTTTGAGGAAGGGCTATCATTCTTTTTTTAACCCCCACCCTCACCCCATATAAGGAAATTATGGGACAAAGTGACCTTTATATTTGTGTCTTGAACAAAAATGACTATCATGTATATGCCATGTTATGCAATAGATTATGTATCACTGGAATTCCATTTCACAAGCATGCACTATAAACTGTAGCAGCTGAAAGCCAAAAGTGAAAAGAAATCCTTGGAGGTTTCACATCAGAGATACATAGGACAGCTTTCCTGTTTGATCTTCTGTTTCCAACCACCCTGAGCTGTACTTTGATTTCTTAAACTAAAGAATACATGAATAGGAGCCGAAATCCTGCTGATGATAATACGCTAGACAAGAAGGTCTGCCAAAATTGTACAAAACCACAGACTCCCTTGTCTTGACAGAAAGCCATATGGGCTTCTGCCTAACCCCTACCTCCTCCAGCCTTAAGCTATTTTCTAAAGCAAAGACCCAAAAGAAAACAAGAAGTAAATTAAATGTATGTCATATATCATCAAGCAGGAACATAAGCATCTTGATTTCTGAACTAAACCCCCAAATTTGCAGATTTTTAATACCACCATTGCCACAATAGAAGGAATTATGTACATTTTATTTAAATGTCTTTCTCCAGCTTTTATAAATCCTACCATTACTTCTGAGTTTGTAATTTTTGTTTCTATATTTGTTTTTATCAGGAAGAAACACTGGCCATAGGATTGAGACATCATGAAACACACTGGGTGACCCTGAGCAAGTCACACACTTCCTCAGGAGAAGGTTATGGCAAATTTTGTGAACGAATCTTGCCAAGTAAACCCCACAAGAAGTTCACCTTAAGAGTTGCCATAACTTGGCAATGACTTGATGGCACAGAACACACATACACAATGAGCAAAATAAAGAGCAGAGAATTTCTCCTGATGTCAAGTGCATTAATTCAAGTGTTCTTTGTAAAAAAAAATAATTTTTTTTTAGAACCAAACATTTTGCTTGAAACATCAGGGGGAAAATATAGAACTATGCACTTTGGTAGTTCTATTTTTATTTTTCTGTGCAAATGCAGTTTCTAGACTCTTTCGTAAGGGAAGCAAACTTGCAAGGCAAATGGGATGCCAGCTGGTTGCTTCACTTCCTCATTGTCAGTTTTCATGGGAGTGGAAAATAAATAAAGAAAACCCTCTAGGGTTGCTATGCAACCACAAGGTGGGATATTAACCACTTGTGAACCAACCTGGAAGCTATCAATAAGGTTGTTTTGCAACTGCCAACAAATCACAAGTTTTATTCTCTATAAAAAGCCAATTTACCTGGCATGCTATTCTATTCATACTACAATTTTTCCTTTAACTGAGTGTATCAGGTGAGGAAGAAAGCATCATGATGTTGGTGGGAAGGGGGAAATCGTGGGAGCCCAAGCCAGCTATCAAACCACCCAGGATACAAACAAACTTTTGCATATTTTGTTGAACCAACTTGGAGCCCACAGTGCAGAATGAGCAACAGCTGCAGGCCATGTCATCTGGGGTGTATGCCTATGCCGACGTACATGCAAAATTGCAATGCTAATTCAATATGGACAACTGCTGAAAAAACCCTAGGCAGAATATGAAAGGCTATGAAAAAATAACTAACAGGGAAAAAAAATTAAATACAGCTATCTGCATGACTAGTTCCACCCTGAATGCCTAATTAGGGAGGCAATCTTCAAAAGATTTGTGGTAATTGCAGCCAGCCCCTATCCTCTTGGGTTACTTGCATGCTTCTCTTATGACTCCCATGGCGTGGCAAAACTAATCCTTCTAATTTTTGCTTTTAAAAGTGTTTACTTCCTACATTCGGGTCCACAAAAGTAAATCTAGTTTCAGTTTCCTCATAGGTTTGTACATATAAAACCCATTGTGAGACGTAAAAGCAACTTAAATGTATTGTTCAGCAAGACAGTTTTAGGATATATTTCGGAATGTAATCAGCACTCAGACACACCTTGTCAAGGTGATTAAAGTGTATTTAGCGGTTTGTACAGCCATTGCCTACTAAGTACTTTATGCATATTTTAAAACAATCCCATGTTTCCCTCAATCATTTTAAATTATTAATAGGTTAGGGTCCCATCTGAGGTTGACTAAACAAGGTATTTAAAAGGCCAAAGAAACTAATGAAGCAACCTGTACTAGATTATGTAACACTAACCAGTATTGTTGACATTCTCCATGTACAAAAAATAATTGCACTGTATAATATGAAGATCATTGATGCCTTTTTTTCTTTGCTTTGTTTTGCTTAGTTATTTTTCAGTCCTATGCAGCTGCAAATAATTAACAACAGTATGGCCAAGCTGACTCCGTTATTGAGGGAAACATATTAAGAACTCATGTTGTCTGATCAATGAACTTGATCAAAGGCTCTGATGTGGTTATATGGTAGTGAAATATTCACCTCTATGCACTCATAGCTTTCTTTCAATAGGTCATAAAGCATGGCTATTTATTTCTGAGTTCTGTTTACATCTTGTATTTCCTCCAATGAGCTCAAAGCAGAGCATATGCATCTTCTCCCCACTTTATTCTCACAACAACACTGTAATGTTGATCAGGCTGAGAGACAAACTGGCCGAAGATCACCCAGTGAATTTCATTACTCTGTGGGGAATTGAACGTAGACCTCCCAAACTGCAATTCAGCTCTAATCACTGCACCACACTGACTGGAAGAACTTGGCAAAAATCAGAAATGGTGTTTTAGATGTGTTGACAAGATAAACTTTCCCATAAACTAGAAACTCAATTATTCGTCCATGTTCCCAAAAGGTAAGATATATATGAACCTATCCTTTCGTCAAGTGAAAATAGACAGTAAGAATTCTATGACTGTATCTGCACTTAAATTAAATTATATCTCTGGTTTGGAGTCTGCTTTCAGATGTTATTCTACAGAATGTGTTCATCTCCAAATTTTAGACTGTGGATATGTGTATATACCTTCAAGTAGCCTATCAACTTGTGCAGCCTCATGAATGTCATAGGGTTTTATGTTGTTGATGTTGTTTCTGTTGTGTACCTTCAAGTCATTCCAGTTTATGGCAACCCTACAGCAAACCTATCATGGGGTTTTCTGGGGCTGAGAGTGTGACTCACCCAAGGTCATACAGAGGGTTTCCTTGGCTGAGCAAGGAATCAAACCTTGGTTTCCAAAGTCCTAGTCCAACACTCAAACCAGTACATCACACTGGCTCTCACTAATTTGAAATTAGTGGGTTATTAGTGTGTAAATGGAAGCTGGTCGCTTCCATGTCATGGGGGAGGTGAATCTTTCCCGTGATTTAATCCAAAATTTAAAAGAAGTATCCAAGGTGCTCAATGCCATCAGTGAAATAGGTTTAACACACTGGGAAGCTCCTTACATACACCAGCTACCATGAAATGCAGAAAGATGGGTACAATTTTCAAGAGAGAGAAAATGAAGAAAAGAACAAAAACAGGAGGAGCACTGTGATTTCACTTAGCTACAATTAAAAAATTCCTTGATGTATACATGCATTCTCAATCAAGTGGAATTGTAACATCTGTCTATCCTTCTCTGGCAAGAGGAAACCTAATAACCTTCTCTACTCCAACTGGCAAAAAATGGTTTGAGGGGAAAAAAACTGTATTTGGGGGGTGTTGATTAAAAAAACCCCTTCCCCATCAGACTAGAAGAATCACTGCTTGCTTTTGTTCACCCCTCTCCATGTCAAAATGACTATGATATCATTAATCATTCAACTGCATATCTATGTCACCAGGTGGCATCACATTTCTAAGGACTAACAACAGGAGAAACATAAGAAATTTCACCTTATAGTGACACCTCCCTGAAAAAAAAAAAATGGTTTTCTGTAAATGCACCCCAATTTACACTCACTGACAATAAGGCATAACATGAGGAGCAACCTGACTGGATGAGTGCTACCAGAATATTTCAGCTATACCACTGGGAAGAAAGCAATATAATCTTTTACAAGCACTTCTACTCTGAGTGGAGAAGAGGAAGGTGATCTATAGCTAAGGTCAGGAATAAAAAAAAAGTGTTCCATTAGAAGCAGATAGCAAGATCTAAAGCACTCTGGTTGGGGAATGCACCACTGGGAGAGATACCCGAGAAGAGATTATCTTGTTTGCAGTGGAGGCAGGGCACACATGTGATGCTTCTCCAGAACAAAGCAGTATTCTTGACTTGATGCCTGTTGTTTTTTCTAAGGCAAGCTAATTCTGCTTTGGAAAGCAGAGGAACTGGTATGCAGCAAGGTTTATGCAGCTCCTTGCTTTTGTGAAAAATGTTCAGTACTTGTCTTGTGAGTTTAGCAATTAAGAGGTTGCAGTCACAATCCTCATTTCATCCCATAGCAAACTGAACCTCGCCTGCCATGGGTGACACTGGAAAGAAAATGCAGTAATAATATTTGTACAACTGGTTGGCACATATTAGCCTGCTAGGAGGGAAGCGCCATGTATGAAAGCGTCCAGAGATGGAGGCTCATTTTAGACATAATGGAGCCCTGTCTTCACTGGCCTCCTTGGTCTCTTTTGCTATCAGCTAGTAATGCCTGCTTGTATCATCCAGATACAGAAACTTGCGCATGCTGAGTTTGAATGGCAGACCATACATTCTATGCAAGTCTTTATTTCCCTTTAGGCATTTCAAGCGATATCCCCAACTACCTTCATTAGAGACTGTGCAGGTAGCTGGCAGCATTTTTATGATATATTTTTATGGCATTTTGCAACATGCTTTCATTGCTTTTATTAACTAGGGTCTAATCTGTGCTGCAAAAATAATGCAATTTGATACCACTTTAACTTCCATGGGTCCGTGTTATGAATTATGGGATTTGTAGTTCTGGGAGATACTTAGCCTTCTCTGTCAAAGAGCTCTGGTGCCACAGCAAAGTACAAATCCCAGAATTGCATAGAACTGAGCCATAGCTGTTAAAATGGTGTCAAACTGGATTATTTTTGCAGTGCAGATGTAGCATATGTGTTTTTTTAAAATATGGCTTTTGAATTTTATGAGCCATCTTTTAAGCAGTGATCCAATATGGTGGGGACATACTTACTGTAAATAAATAAAAGAAAGCAAACCTACTCTGTTCTAACTAGCTCTGTAAAACTGCATATAACATGAAGGAAGGGAGTAATTAATATTAATCAGTGTACAGTGCTGTGGGTAGCTTTCAGCCAGGAACTTTTCTTACATTTGTACAGGCTGTAGTAGTCTTCTCAATGTCTACACTCAGCTATGAAGTTTGCATTCATAATCTTTGTTTGGCTTAAGCAACACTGGCAAGGAGGAAACTGGGAATATGAACTCCAGCTGGTGGATAGAGCAGGTGGCAGAAATGGCACTGTACCAGGGCACTGCCTGCAGTCATGAAGCAATCTCACAAGCAGCTTCAGGGCTTCACATCAGAGAAATGAAGCTGGCTGAACAGGCTAGGTTGGGTGCCTCACTCTTTGTGGATCAATTAACTCAGCAAAGAGCAAGCAAAAGATGCATAGACACGAGTACTAGTATGTGAATTATCTGTAGCTCATGCCAAATTATCCTGCACATAATTGGGACCCAAACTTGGCTCTGGGTTAGCTACAAACTGATCAGAGAAAGAAGGAGATGCCCAAAAGCAGTGAATTTCAAAATAATACCTCCTTCGGTTTTATGCTTCACTGTTTGTTTATAGTGTAAAAATTCAAGAGAAAATAAATGAATTGTTTTCCTTTAGCTATCACTTTAGTCTTAGGATGATATAACAAAAATGATTCTTTGAGGCCATTCTCATTTTTTTTAGTGGCTACAAATAGTTAGATTTATCAATTGAGCCAATGTAATATGATTCAGATTTGTATGCATAAAATCAATCTATCTATGAACTATTCTTGCAGCCGGCGTTGAACATAATGTCATTTAGGGGCAGTACAGAATACCCCAAAGAGTGGGGTGTCTGTGCCGCCCCTTTTCGAGATGGATTGGGGTTAGGGCAGTCTCATCGGCAGCCCTGCGGCCCCAATCTGGCATTTTTCTGGGCCACAGAGGCATTTATAATCTATATTTAGGAAAACTGCACTATATTCATATGGCAAATAAAGCATCTTCTGTATTCTGTGTAAATTTACACACACACACACACACACACACACAGAGAGAGAGAGAGAGAGAGAGATGCTTATTTTGCTAATAAAATGCTTGGTCTTAGAAAGGACATATAATATGCACGTCACTAAAGCCTCACTTTTTGCCCAATGCAAATCTTATGTCCCCTACCTTTAATCCCAGTTTGCCCTTGAGATTTCACCAGTAATTATAAGAAAACCAATAAATGTTAAAGGGGGGGGGGGCGGCTTAGAAAATGCAGAGAAAAACTGACGTTGAGTCCACCCACAACACAAAACTGAACACTTTTGAGATGAAAAATACATAACTCCCAGTAAAGATTATGGATATGCTGAATAAATGAGGACAGTTGCACTGTAAGTACAATCAACCAGAATCCCCAGATAGAGACTTGCTTCACTTTACTAAATAAGTAATCTGGCTCACAACTCTTACCATTAGCAATTATCACTTTTAAAAAAAACGATTCTGACAAAATTAGCAGCCATTCACTTTCCTTCAAACTACTGCACTGACACCACATACCTATGTGAGGACCCAACTACACAATGGAGAGAGAGCTGTAATGTCTCCTTGGACAGGAAACGCCTCACATAGCAAAGTTGGAAACTAGGCTGCAGTCCATGCAACAACTAGATTTACATTTCAGCAAAGGAAACTGGTTTCTCACTGCAGCACATATCTTGACACAAGACAGATTGCTGTTGTCAACTCTGGTAGCCAAGTCAGGAAAGATCTACATGCTGCCAGCTAAAAAGTGGCGTGCCTACCTCTGGTGCTGTACATATTTTATTTAAATTACCCCATCTCCTACTGATGTGGGAGACACATGTCTGCATCCAAGGATAGCCTTGGACCCAGACTGGATGCCAATAAAGAGCAATGAGGGAGCATTACAGTAAGATTTCATAGGAAAATGTCAAAGCTGATTCTGCCTCATTCATACAATAAGAAGTCGGGGAAGGGGGGATAAGGTGGGGCTCTGACCAAGATATTGAACTGTCGAATTGCTCATTTTGCTCTAAGGGCCCGAGGTATCTTGCGAACTAGCTCTTAGAATACTGTGTTGAATAGTTGCCAGTATTTAATCGACAGATCAGTGTTTCATTGGCATTTGATTCAGATAGTGTAAATTTGTTATTTGGTATTGCTATTACAATCAGAATATGGATAATATCCTGCTAATTTAAGCAGGGAGACTAAAATAGAGGCTGCACTATGATATAGATGAAAAATACAGAGGTAAGACAGAATCCCCCAAGGCTGGTGAAAAGGTGGAATATAAAATAAATAAATGGTCACAATCAAGTTGTCCAAGTTTTTGATTTGCAGCCATTTTCTCCCAATTTTTCTTGTCCACATTTGCTTTTCAACTTGTTTCTTCAATACACATTACCCTATCATTCCTTTAGGGTGGTAATATTTTTTTTATATTTTTTTTATTTTAATCTTTTATTTCTACAAAAATCAGACAACACAGAAACCAGTACAATGACAACAACATAAAACATAAAACATATATACAAACATCATATAACATTCAATAAAAAAATCATCACTGAATTTTCTCTGTCTTCATTTATGATTCTTCCTAATCAGTTTAAGTCACCTTATTTTCCTTTAGTTTATTTAAATCCTTTCTCTTACATTAATTTTATCCAATTAACTTGTATCGGAATCGTTTAAGCTAATTCCAGTCTTATGACAAAAAAGAGTTTTTAAATCACAAAATCAAATATATATCTCTAGACACATACCTATATTGATTAATTATATATATATTAGTGTGTATATATAAATATAATATGTATATAAACATAAAGATAGTTGAAGCAGATGGGTTTCCCATATATATATACTTTTTGTGTTTAATCAAAGTCCCAACCTTTTTTTTTTTTGCTGTAAAGTTTAAGACATGTCCAGTTTTCTTCTGTAGATTTCCTAGTTTTATCATTCATCAGATATGTTAGAATATCTAAATCCATGGCTTCTCTTAGTTTAACGAACCATTCTTCCTCTGTTGGTGTTTGTTCTTTCTTCTAATATTTTGAGTAGATTATCCTTGCTGAAGTGATCATGTATAAGAAGATTTGGGATTTTTTTTCTATTTGAATTTTGTCATCTTTAATAGAAATGCAAGTGGGTCTAATGGGATTTTGATCTGCAATATCTCTTCCATCAATTCTTGGATTCTCTTCCAGTAGAGTCTAGCATTTGGGCAACCCCACCATTGATGGAAGATGTTCCCTTCAGCCTTATGGCATTTCCAACATTTTATGTCACCTGTCTTATAGACTGAGTTCAGTTTGACAGGGTGGTAATATTTTAATAATCACCAATACACGAAGCCCTAGGATGAATATCAGTCTCTATCTTTAGATATCCTGAGTTATCTCCCTCTCTCTCTGTGTTCTAATGCTGAATAGGTGAGGCATACTAGGCAACCCAGCAGAAGAGAATGCATTCTCAGTCTTTCCTCCTCTAGTTTGGTCCACTTTGTGTAATTCTTCATAGTGTAGCCTAATACTACCTTCCTTGTCAGACAAAATGCACACTATGTTCAACATGAGTAAAGAACAAAGACAGGCATATCACCAGTTCACAGAGCTAGGTGTAATGAGAAAAACAGAATCAATGCTCAGCTAGCTTGCTAGTGTTTCTAGTCTCAGAGATAAAAGACAAAGAAATTATGCCTATCCAGGAACAGCCTGTCACATATTAAAAGCACAGGGAATCATCTCTGTATTGCTCTTACAGCTTTTTAAAACCTTGAAATAATTAGATCCTGATAAAAACAGCAACACTAATAATTAGAACTTCAACTAGCTCAGACTGTAATCAAATGTGGGTCTGACAGCGGATTTCAAAACGGTACAATTTTGTTACAGAACACAGAGTTAAACAGTGTTTGGTTTAATATTAAATACTGTTAGCCTCTTGATTAAGCATGTTATCAGTCAGGCCAAGGCAAGGTCACCTTGCTCAGTCTTCTCCTTTTGCTGAGCAGAATTACTTGACAGCAGAAAAACTATCAAAAGGTTCAGTTTGTTTGTCCATTTAAAGGAGAGAAGGTTCTAGATATTAAGCCAAAAAATTACTTTTTTTAACCACAGGCCATTATTAGATATGAACACATTTGGGACAATGGGAAATGCAAGTGTACAGTTACGCCCTTAAACAAATGTTTTATCCAGATTGAAAATTACCCCAGTTAGCTGGGATGCTGCTTCTGAGGTGTTTCTTGGCCAGTTAGCCCCAATGTTGTCTTACCAAGCGTGGAAGTTTTGTCACTTCTAAAAGACAAACCAACTCCCCCCCCCCCCTTAAAAAAGTGATTGGTTGAATCTGGAGTGCATAATTATGATACAGGATAGCTGAACATACTGCAAAGAACGCTCTCTGCATCAGTTTCAGTCACCGCCTATGGGGGAAAAACATTATTTAAGAATATATTAGAAATTCAGTGTTGCAAGGCCACGATTTATTTCTGAACCTCTCTTTCCTTTCCCTTTACCTACCTCACCACAGTATACCTGTCTATGCTCTGAAATCACCTTTTGGTCTTATCATCTATCACTTACACCAATATACTGATGCACTGTCTGTAACACCCAGATCTAGCAGTCTTGTGATATGCCCATAAAGCAGAGGGTTAACAGCAATGCTGGGAAGACCTACGGTTTGGTATAATTGGCTAATTACATCCATTTCCTGTGGTAGAAAATGACTGTATTTGAAGATGCTAAGACATTATGGCTAGAGTCCATTTGGTTTGTCTAAGCTAGAATAGATCCATTTAATCAATTGCTGAATGGCAAGTCAACACATAGGTATAGCCAATGGATTCAATGGGTTTGTTTTAGTTAAAAGCAACAACAGGATCCCTGCCTCTGTTTACCATATCCAAAGGGGAGCAATACATTTCATACAAGCTCCCTTTCATGCACATGCCCAGACTATTATTATTATTCCATGCATATGCATGATTTTTTTTATAAAAATGTGTTCTAGCAGATCAATGTGTTTGCAGAAATTCTACAAAGCAGCCAATTTACCTTAAATTCATTTATTTCACTTTATTTTAGAGTTCTTATTATTGTAATGCAAAATGATGGATTTTGTTTTGAAACGTATATCGTCTTACAAATTCCATGACAGACCATGTGCTATTTTGATAATGCTAATTTGCTGAGATCTTATTAACTGTGAAAAAAAATATATAAACTTTACTGACAATCAGCTGCAGCTAATTTTTGGGATCTGAGTGTTTCCTTTCTTTGGTAAATCTCATTTAATAATAATGTAACTGGGGCAACAGACTGAAAGATTTGTAAAGAAACACTTTGTAAAGAAAATTCTCAAATATCTGTTGGGCACTTGTGATGGAGATGTTTATTCATTTAAATTTGGGGACATAAATCCTGCCACCAGCACTTATTCCCACTGTCCTAAAGATCAAAATTATTATGATTATTATGATTATGATTTTTATGGTGTTTTGTCACACCTCATCCTGCCTACAGACAAGAAAATCTGGGATGTCCTTGCTGCAGAAAGAAGTACAATTCTCTCTAGTCCTGTTTGCTCATTCTGGAGGCTTGCTGAAACTTCACACAAAAAGGGGAATTTACTATATCTGTCCTGCTCTGTCGCCTGTTACTGATCTATTACTCACATGGAGAGAGAAGAGTCTCCAAATATCTTCCCCTGTACATAGATGCTCTCTATGTGACCAGGAGCAAACAGCAAAACAAAACAAAACAGTGGAGAGCATCCATACATATTAGAGTACCTCTTGAGTTTTGTTTTCCGTGCGAGACAGAAATGGAGACGTGTTGTTGGAGATAGTATGCTTTCCTCATTGTGTTGGTTCAGCAAAACTACAACACAACAGAATAGGGATTCTTTGTGTCAAACTACAAGTTTCAATTTAACTGCCCAAGTATACTCTGCCAACCCCGCTGAGGCCCAGCATGGTGCAGTTGTTTGAGCACTGGACTACAACTCAGGCGATCAGGGTTTGAATTTCCTTTTGGACATGGAAATCTATGAGTGACCTTGAGCAAGTCACATCCTCAGAAGAAGGCAAAAGCAAATGCCCCTCAGAACAATCTTGCCAAGAAAGCCCAATGATAGCCTTAGGATCACCATAAATTGGAAATAACTTGAAGGCATGCAACACCAACAACACCAACAACAAACTCTCCTCCACACACACACTTTCTAGAATGGTCACCACCTCACTGTTAATAATGTGGCTTGTCATACTCTAATACTGCTGCTGTTTGATACCAAAGAAACCCAGGGGGTATGGTCAACAGGTACATTGATATGGTTTTAGAAAAAATCTTTTGGCAGTATTCTAACTTCACTGTTTTTTCTTATGGTTATGTGAATTTTCAGCTTGGGCTGGCCGGTTCTCCAGGCCCTGGTAAAGTATCCTTGCTTGGGCTGGTAGCCATCAAAACACAAGGACTATGTTTTGTGGGAGGCAATAATTGCTTACTCCGCTTCCCATTTTGTCAACGAATTCTAAATATGTATCAAAATATAGCCTATATAAAATAAGAATAACTCTGAACAGTTTGCAGAATTACTGTAGCACATTCTCTAGTCCATGTTTCATACATGATATTTAATAAAGGTACAATACAAAACCATATACCCATCCCCCCCCAATTTTTTTTTAATCCATGTTGGATTGAATACCTTGTATGCTAGTCTGCCTGCCTGCATAAGATGTCAACTTCTACCGTTGCCTTGTTAGCCTGATAAGTATCAGCACTTTATTAATCTTCCTTTCTTTAAGTGTAATGCACTTCCTAAGTGATTTAGGTCTTTTGAAAGCAAATCACAAAACTATAAAGTGTTATGCGCTATATATGGAAATAATGTCATTTTACCCAAAACATGTGCAGTGGATAATACTGTACCATCCCTTCCTTCCTGCATTAGTTACGCTGCACAAAAGTTTTGGGATACAGCCTTATCCAATTAAGGAGAAGGAGTCTTTTTCATAGGCAGAAGATAATTACCACAGCTGGCACCTGGCCCATTCATTGAGGTATGCACACAATTTTAGTAAGTTAAATGGGCTATTTACTTAATTAGGAACATCCAGAATATTTCTCTCTCTCTCATGCGCACGCTCCCCTGTCTCTCTTTCTTTTTAGTGTTTCATGCAATGATTCAAGAAAATCCACATTTTAAACTGGGCACTGTGAGTGGAGAGAAAAGTCTAATTTTAACTAGGTTTTCTTGAACAATTGAACAGTGCAATATGTGCAGTTAATTAGACGGCTCACTGGAAACTGAACAGACCAGCTAGGTCAACTAGATGTGGGGTGACCTATTTCCTCCCAAAGCAACATAATCATGAACCCCCATTTTTAAAATAAAGATACAATGTTTTAAAAGTTCCAAATTTAGGCTGGTGCCTCAGTTTCACTATTTTACTCTTCCTCCCACTACTTCTAATTCAATTTAAAATGGTAGAAGAGCACAGAGGTACTACTGGATTTTGAAATCAGGGCAAATGATGTTCTTTTCCATTTTCATAGAAGGATCCCCATTCCTTCATCTACCTTTCTACTGACTAGGACTGCTTCTGTCTCATATCTTTTGATATCTGATTTGTTTCCTTTCATCCATCTTAAGAAAATAACAACCTATCAAGTTCTGTGACGTTGAAGGCTTTCATGGCTGGAATCCACATATTTTAGTGGGTTTTTCAGGCTATGTGGCCATGATCTAGAAAAGTTTCTTCCTGATGTTTCGCCAGCATCTGTGGCTGGCATCTTCAGCCACAGATGCTGGCAAAATGTCAGGAAGAAACTCTTCTAGAACATGGCCACATAGCCCGAAAAACCCACAAAAAACTATTAAGTTATTTTCAAAAAGTGGGCAAAGGCTTGTCTATCAGAGAGCCCACACAGTCTTCCATTGTCAATGTCAACCATTGATTTCGATCTCCAGTTTTCTTTGGTTTTTGATTGGGGCAGGCTTAATATATCCCAGAGGCCATGAGGTGCTCAAAGCCATTTTCAGCCTTCCCAAGAATCCATGCCTATCCAACTGGAGGGGCTAAGCTTTTGTTCCACAATAGCTCATAGAAGCTCCCAAAACTTTGGGAGGGGGCAATTTTTTTCGAACATATGGAGAAGGTCCACATTTTAAAAGATGAGACAGGTCTTTTTTCTAACAGGGGTAAAAAATATGCCCCATTCAACCTATGCTGAGTTATATACAAAGGCAAATGAGGGCTGGGTTTGCCAGTATAATGGTGAGACCATACCCCCCCCCCCCCAAATCATAGATAAATGTAACCTGAGGCTGCATAAATCGTTAGATATGTTTGAGGGTAAGATTTGTGTAATTCCACAGATCAGTAGAGAGAGCCAGAATGCTATAGTGGTTTGAGCATTGGACTATGACTGTGGAGGCCAGGGTTTGAATCCCAGTCCATCATGTAAACCCACTGGGTGACCTTGGGCAAGTTACACTTTCTCAGCCTCAGATGATGGCAATGGCAAATCCTCTCTGAAGAAACTTGCCAAGAAAACCCCATAATATGTTTGCTTTAGGGTCACCATAAGTCAGAAACAACTTGAAGGCACACAGCAACAATAACAACAACAACAGATCAATGGGCAAAAGAACAAACTGAACAGAATGCTTTCAGAAATACCTGAAACCACCTTTCTGAGCTCCAAAGCAATATCTCCATATACTACTGCATTCCAGAAAGAAACTATGATCAGTAGTATCAAAAGCCCCACAGATGCCCAGCAGAATGTAGCAGGATTTGCTACTCCTGATCAGTTCCTGGAAAGAGCACCCACCAAGGCAACCAAACCTGTTTCTGTCCCTCAGTGATGCCTGAAGCCAAAATGAAATGGATTTAAATAAATGCCTCATCCAATAAATAAATGCCTCATCCAAAATACCTGAAAATGACATGCCATCGATTTGTTATCCCTTACATGAGACAAAGACACTCACTTCTGATGTACCTAAAATTAAATCCTTTTCATCTTTGTGGAGAGCCACTATAATTTGCTTAAAAATGCAGGAGTGTAAGCCTTCATTCAGAACAAATCTCTGCAGCAGAAAAACAGCCCGTGCATGTACATAAACACCATCGGTTCCCCAGTGGCAAAGTTTCTGTCTACTACTAGCAGCAAGAAACTGTCTTCATCTTCCAATATCTATGTACTACTAGTTGCAAGAAATGATGTGCATTCATTTTCTTGTTTAAGTGCTTAGAAGTTTATTCTTAATTAGCTTGTAATTTTCATTAATTATATCTGCATTACACAATAATGGTTGTGTATTTTACTATAACAAGGTTGGAACTTAATACAGTTCTCTATAACTTTGTGGCAGAATCTGCTTTTTTCCCCCTCTGCTTAGCATAGAGCTAGAATGCCAAGACAGAAGGAAAGTGTTACCACACCCTGCATTATTTTGGGGTACAAATATTTTGTTATAACAGCAGTTACAGGGAGGCCAAAAAAGAATGAACCCAGAAAAGTCATGATGACCTTTATGTGAACTTCTAGTTATTGGTCATATAAACTTTAGGCCCTAAGGCTTAGTGCATGTGTAAATTTAATGGATGTGAGGGTTGCTGCCTTCCAACCCCCTGCTGTGTGCATTTCCTCTTGAAGGTTACAGACAAAGAGATATTTCAGCCTGAAATATTAAGCCAATGTTTCTGTTAGCCTCCATGGTATTTTCTCACACCCCAACCTGTCCTAATCTCTAGGAATGTCCTGCTCTTATCACTGCTTGATTAAATCAATGTCACTGCCATCAACTATATATATATATATATATATATATATATTTGTAACTCTGACGTTGCTCAACCAGGTAGGAACCCTATTGTTTCTGGGATGCCTACAAAATCAGCTCAAACTGCTTCAATTCAAGTTTGACCCATAGATTCCCTTGATTGGGCACTTCCATTGAAGGGGTTATTCAGATGGTGAGAATAATCCAGGATGAACCCAGATTGAATCTATGTTGTTTGCATGCATCCTGAATGCACCCCATTAAATTTGGGTGGCTTCCAAAAAAACCCATTTAACCCAGGATAATCAATACCAGTCCCCCCCGCCCCCCGAGTTTTAAAAAAAGATTTGCATAGCCAACAGTGAACAACCAATGCAAATAGACCAATGCAAATAAATTAAACTTTGCATGCCTTGACTAAGTTTCAAAAACATCTGCATCGTTGACTCTGAGTTTATACGAATGCTTGAACATGTGTGCAACAGAATCTGCAGATAGGCACAGAAATTCAGTAACAAAGTGAGAATTACAAAACCAGAATGCATCAGTGAGATAATTCACATTATTCCACTTAAAAAAACCCAATGTTGGAATGACCTCTTAGTCTCAGGTGGAATCAGGCAGACATACTGTTGAATTCCAACTGAAGCTACCCAGATTGCTATCTGAGTTCAGTTGCAGACAGTGATCGAAGTCAAACCCACTCTGCCCCTGCTTCCCAGATTAGAGCTTGGCTTCTGGAACTGGTAAGCATTGCCCATTCCAATCCTTTAAAAAAAATGTAGGGTGTGGTGGCTTCATGGTTAAGATGCCAACTCTTATTGACCACAAAGTCAGCACATTGGCAGTTTGAGACCCAGGTGTCACATGACGGAATGAGCTGCCATCACCACTCCCAGCTTCTGTCAACCTAGCAGTTCAAAAGCATGTAAAAGTGCAAGTAGATAAATAGGTAATAGCATTCCACGCACCTTGGCATTTAGTCATGCTGACCACATGAACACAGAATTGTTTTTGACTATGCTGGCTCCCTCGACTTACTAACAGAGATGAGAACTACCCACTAAAGTCAGATACGACTACACAATTATGTCAAAGGGAAAACCTTAACTTTATCTGTTCCACCTTTTTATATATCTTAGTCTTGTCTCTGTGTGTGTGCGTTCGTGCGTGTGAGAGAGTGTGCTTTGTGTGTGTGTTGATTCCTCTTTTTATGAATAAATTAAACTAATTGCAACCTGCCTCTGGAGTTGCTGGGCAAGTGAGAAGGGAACACCCCTGCAATCCCCCAGTGATGCCACTGATGAGAATGCTAGCAAAGAGGGAGCAAACAGACCAACCAAGGAATCCTGGGTGTGCCTTGAAGACATTAAATGGCACATCCAGAGTACTTTACAGTATTGGACAGGATCTGTGTCTGATACTGAAATGAAACTAAGAGACGCTTCCGTTATGCTGAACTCAGTCAGATGACTTGGGTGGCTCCCTTGGCTACAGTCTTTCTTCCTCATGCCCTCTCATGAATTTACCAGTTTTTCTTCCTATGGATGACAGAGAGAGGAAGGGAGATGCTTTAAAGCTATTTTAATACTTTCACACCATCGCATGGCATTGATGCCACACACAGCATGGGACTTGGGAATCCTTTTGGTTGCTTTCTTGTGCTTTTTGACAAATGCATGAGTGAAGACTTCTTTTGAACTCGAAAAACAACGTAAAAACAGTCTTACCCTTAACTTCTGGCTTCTGTTACTCTCTCCCCCATCCTCCAGCTTTAATTTGTGAAATTATCCAACCACTATTTTCTTTTATGGAATGAAATTTTACTTCTAGCAGTTTACTAACAGTACATTGACTTCAGCTTTCTACACAGGAGGCTAGAAATTGATTTGCTGGGTTGAGTTTGACATTTCATGCCGCTGAAATGAGGCACAATTATGGAACAATTACTTTTAAATGTGTGATTGTGGTACTATAAAAGCTCCACAAATGAGGCCAATTTTAGGAGAAATTTCTTTTACCTTCTCTACAGTTTTTTTTAAAAAATGCACAGTTGGGTACCCAGTTACTTTACATTGTGCCTGAAAATGGCAGGACTGGCTACTGGCTAATCCCTTTCAGACTCTATATTGTTGGTGCCAAGACTCTACATGGGGGTGTGGTAAAGAGCTGGAATTATAAAATCTTTGTAGAGGAAAGGTTGGAAGTATGTGGCCCTCCAGATATTGTGGACTGAGACTCCCAGTGTTACTCATCACTGGTCACAATGTCTTCTCAGTGCTTCAATCCAACAATGTCTGGAAGGCTAAACAATTTTCAGCCTGAATGAAACCTATGTATAGTTTATCGTATGCTTTCCCAAAACATTAAGGGTCAATATAGTTATTTCTGAAGTGGTAATACCCACTTTGAGTCTGTACTACGACAAATAAATATTCACATATACTAATTTTACCTACACACCTTGACAGTGACCCATGGAGGAATGGTATAAAACAGTTGGCTCTCCTAGCATAACACCAAGAACACAATTTAAATCTTTGTTCCCCTCCCCACCTTTCTATATGCATGCAAAGGGATCCTGTTACAACTTTAAAACTGAGAGGAAGTTTTGTAAATAAACTTTCATAGACTGGGTTTACTTCATCAGATTGATCCTTATGCTACATGCTTCATTCTCTCAGTTAGACTCAAAGGTGTTACAGGATCCATTTGCATAGCAGCAGCAGCAGTTTCATTTATGTACCGCTTCATACCACTCTAAGCAGTCTCCGCTAAGCGGTTTACAACTGTAAGCTAATTGCCCCCAACAAACTGGATACTCATTTTAGTGACCTCAGAAGGATGCAAGCCTGAGTCGAGCCTGAGCCCTGGCTGGTATTGAACTTGCAATCTTTTGTGAGTGAGTGGCTGCAGTACAGGCATTTAACCATTGCACCACCAGCACTCCTAATACAGACACAGACTAAAACAGCAATGTATTTGAATAGTATTCTCTTTATGTAGTAACTGAGAATGCTTTCAGATAGATCTTTGAAATTTTATTTACTTATTAAAATAATCTTCCCCCCATTGACTATACATCCCATCGATTAAATGGATCTACTTGGGATGGGACTAGCAGCAGGAATCAAGCCAGCAAATTATAATATGAAATGTAAAATTAAATAGGTTCTGCACACAGAATGACAGAAGTGATACTCTGTTGGTTTATTGTACATTTCTGTTAATTCTATTCTTAACATTGGGGAAATCACAGAAGATTCCTAAGATTTAGAAGGAGGAACTGTTTGAAAACAGAAGAATGTGACATACTCACCTTTAAAAAAAAAAGTTTCAGGGCCACTCTATTTCTGTCTTCTAAACTGTTTAAATATTCACATACTACTTCTTTAAAAAGACACTTGTCTTCCCAGATGTCAGACTATGATCTGGACATTTGGGGGTTTGTATCTTTTATTGTTCTTGAAAGATTTTGAGATAGAGACTACTCTAGTGATTTGGGCATCAAAGCATTTGACAACCCCGGTAAACAAAATATTTCTTTGAAGTTCACTCCTTTTCTGAAAGGAAAAATGCAGATGTAACATTTGCTTTCTTTTAAATGATAATTAATGTGGCCACTTATGAAGTAAGGTATTCAATTGCTGCTCAAGCTGGGAAACTGTTTATTAAATCAGTGTTTCTCAATCACTTTATACTTCTGAAGGGGATTCATTCTATTTCATGCAATTGTTACAAGGGATTTGTTTATTAATTTATTTAAAACATCCAACCATTCATGGCTGGAAAGTATTTTAAAAAATATAAATTCCAAAAAGCAAACCTTGATTTTGCCATTTTATATAAGGGACACCCTTTTACTATGCCAGTGTATTTAATGGTACTTGAGAAGCCCAGCGGATATCAAGGGCCCACAGTACAATAATATAAATAGGTGAAAATATGTTAACTACAGCTGTAAGTTTTAAAAGGCTAAAAGGTTAAAAGAGTGTTAAAATCATGCAAATGTTGATATCAATTTTGAGAGAAATCAGGGATGCTCAAAGGACTCATAAACAGCCACATTTTTACTTGGCACCTAACTGCACCAGCAGTGGAGGTAAACAGGGTCTCCAGTGGTGGGGGCATGCCACAACCGAGATGTCACAATTGAGAAGGCCCTCTCCTATATCATTACACAGTATATTGAGCTCACGGGCAGGACACAGAGGTGGGCCCTCTCAGCAGATCTCAGCTCTCAGGCAGACACACATAGGAAGAGGCACACCTTCAAGCACTGAGGTCCTCAGGTGTTTAGGGGTTTAACTATTATAACAAGTATCTTGAATTCAGACTGGAAACATGCTTATATAAGAACTATAAATGGCTTTTATAACTTTGAAATGAATTATCTTGATCTAGGAGCTTATAGCACAAAGAAAGAAGTTCAGCCACACAGTAGTGCCTTTCTATGTGCCTTACTGCATGATGTCATTGCTCTTCAGTTCTCATCCCAAGGGAGATTATCATAAAAGTGAATCTTTGGTCAAACTGTTTTTTTTTTTTTTCTCCAGCTAGAAAAAAAGATTTGCTTTTACGACTGCCTCTCGTGGGAAGAGAACTAACCGGCTGAATTTACACTTTCTTTCCTCATGCAATAAGCTCCCTAGAAAACTTACAAAAGGGTGCTATCCTGAAATACAGTCCTGAAACATTAGAAACTAAAAGAACACATCCTGCAACACAGAATAATCTATGTTACTGTATACATTGCTATGAAAAACTTCAATACGCTGGCCTACTCATACATTACATTTCAATGGGAAGCATGACATGTCTAACTTGCTCCTATTTCCATGCAAACAAAAAATGCAACAATTCTAATGTGTAAATAACTTCATGGTGAATCTAGAAGCCATTTTCCACCACTAGGCCAGACGCTGCACTGATTGCCACTGATGAAATCAAAAGTAGTCAATCTGAAAAATGATTTTATTTTGCTAAAATAAGGTGTGGTTGATATGTCTTGTTTTACAGGAGAATCATGACTCCCAAAGCCTTAAGTTTTCCTGAAAATGGAAGATGTTTGGGGATCTCTGAACAGATAAACAGGCTTTGAGGGCAACATGATGTAAATTGACTAGGACTGGCTGAGTGAAAACTGGACAGGGCTCCTGTACGTTTAATGGCTGTGTAAAAATTCAGCAATTGTTGCCTGTTATTTGGTTGTATGACAAGCAACACCTGGTGAAATTCCCTCTAGAATCTTAACTATTAAAGGTACAGGAATGTGCCAAAAAGCAACTGGGCAGCAACAGTTGTGGGGGCTGACACTGGCAGAGGATATCTCAGACACAACAAATACCTAACACTTGTCACTACTAAGCAGAACAAGGCATGCTCAGCCCCTTTTGAATGTCCTTTACCATGAAAACACTATAAGGAGACAATCAAAAAATGAAACAAGAGATAGTCGTGCCAGAAGGTGAAACTACTCAGATGGCACTCAGTGAGTTGTTGGAGTACAGCAGAAGACAAGAAATGCTGGATGGGCATTTGTCAGGAGTGCTTTGATTGTCTATTCCTGCATGGCAGGAGGTTTACTAGCTGACCCCTGTCACGTCTTCCAACTCTATGATTCTTTATGATTCTGAAACTTATGAGTATTCACATAAGATGGACTGTGGTGAGCAAGTAGAAGGCTTATGGCTATTTCATAGTATCCCACTAAGCTCCAGCACTTCTTCAGCCACCATCATTTTTGGCAGTTTATCTTTGGGAAGTCTGCACTGATTATCTATCTATCTATCTATCTATCTATCTATCTCCAGAACTCCCAGAAATAGTGTCTGAAACTTAAATTGCAGATGTGGTAAAGAATTTGCCACCTTCTTCCACCCATGTCTTTCTGCTCTTTCATCGTTTTTCCCCCGAAATGTTTTTCTGTACTTTCTGAGGGAACTTGGGGAGTGGGGGAAGAGTCACTCAAAAAATAAAATAAATAAAAATAAAAATAAAAAGGAAAAAGAAAAACTGAAAGAACTCATTATTGCAACAAATGTTACAACCCCAATAAAGCAAACACAGTGATGTTTGTGCAAAGTTGCCAAATTTGCATGATTTATTCAATTGCACAATTCTGATTTTTAGCACAGAAATAAAATCAATTTGACTTGTGCATGCTTAAGTGCACTCAGGACTCCAGCTGATATCATTTTTCTGGCACATACTTATTAAGGCCTTTATTTAACTCCCCCCCCCCCCCCCACACACACACTCTTTCATTTTAGGAGCATAACACTGTAAACTACTGAAAGTCCATTTTGCTCAACTGTCATCATACTTAGTGTCAGTTCTTGATTTTTCAGCAAGGCTTTCCCTTTTTGTCTCTTTTATAAAAATGCTTTTTCAGCCAGCACAGCCTGGAAATCTGTGGTTCGTTAAAAAAACACCTTATGAATTCTTTGGGACAGACTGAAAACTGGGAACCTGGCTATCGACACTCCGTCTCCCTTGTTATTAAAAGCTCATTCACACTGACAGTGTGCTTGTGGCACATTTAGAACCAAGGTTCAAAGCCTAGCATGCACAGGCCATTGTCTGGTTTCCCGCACCGAACAGCATTCCCCCCAAATCTGCATGCAAATAAGCAAGCCACACTTCGCTTACCTTTTAGCCCCTCTTCCTCCTTCCCACCTCCATTAGCCCACAGATAATCAAGAGCTCTCACAGGAATAACAGCAAGGAAGCTTCAAGTCTGCAGCATACATCCCCCCCCCAAATGTTGCCATGGTGATCTCCAGAATGTTGATCCCCTGAGAAATCAACTCAAAATTCAGAGCAAACTGGGGCAGGGCAGATGAATGACACCAATGCAAAAAGCAACCGGGAAGATGTGATTCCTGAAAATATGTACGGCTAAGAAACAATGGTCAAGTAAGAAAACAATATTAGGGAAGCAAAACAAACCCCACAAAGCGGATCTAGCTGGCTAAAATGCGGAGCCAATGACTAAAATGGAACACTAAATATTTCCCACATACAAACTAGAACAAACCACTTCCTCGGTTTCCCTATTCACTGGGGATCCATTTTATTTATCATTTGTTTATAGTTTTGATTTCCAGCCTTTTCCCAAGAAGCTTTGGGAAGCATCCATATAGCTACTCCACTGGTTCAACAAAAGGAAGTGAATTTAAGTTGAGGCATTTCTACTTGGATAGTAAACTTATTTTGACTTTTTCGGACAGACATGTATCTAACCCAAAGTATTTCCTTTATTTCAAGACTCTACTGCCACCCTATTTAGCCCATTGAATCCAATGTAGTCAGCAAAACCTATGAAACAGAATGGTCTGGGGCAACACTAGTTTTGCATCCCCTTGAGACTCCTTAACCATTCTTTCTCTGGTCATCCCAGAGGGTATGATTTTAGCAACAAAATTGTTCAGGATTGTCAATTTGCCTTTTAAGTAAGTTGCATTCTCCCTGCACTTTTTAATATGGGGAAGGGTATCCTCCCCCCCACCCCCCAAAAATGTGGACATCTAGCCACTTCTGTTTTGAAGAGGATATATTTGATGCAGTCCCTGGAGGGTCCCAAGGCAGAAAACAACTGCCCACCCCTGTTTTAAAGGAAATGTATGCATTCAGGGTTGCCAAGTCAGGAGCATCTCAGGTTCTGCACTCCTGAGATCTAGAAAGGGTCCCCAGTGTTTCAGAGAAGGAGCATGAAGACATGGGCCAGGCAGATCTCCAAGAGACCTTGGAGATATCATTGCATAGCACAGCCAGCAACACACAACAGTATGTGTACCAAAAATATACCCCCTTTTTAAGGCATTGCTCTTTCCCAGAGATTCTTTCCCTATTTTCCTGTGGACTAGAGAGTCAAGGCACTGATATCTGGTAACCTTAATCAGGAATCCAACGTGGACAGGCTTCATAACAGCTGCCATGTGTGCTATGCAAATCCTATCAAATGAATATGTGAAGTTGGCAGAGCTAGTCGATGCTATCATGTTTCCCCTTCCATGTAATTCAATCATCTTATCATTGCAGGTGAGCAGAGGGTTTCTATGTCTCCCCATAGAGTATTTGGAAAACAAAAGAATTCCTCTGCCATTCATGCACAGTGATAATTATTCAACTTGCATTATTTTTAGGGGATATGTAAAGCTATAATTTTGAAGTATTTTGATCATTTCTGTGAAGGGGGATCTAAGCTTAGCTGGCAAGCCTATGCTACGAAAATTCAGCTCTACTGAATTCAGTTTCCTTGTTGGCACCATGTTTCTATGGTTCACTATCAAGGGAAGAAAAGGCTGGGGAATTACAAAATATCATCCATGATGACAAATGGTTAAGTTATCCATAAGTTTATATTTTGGGGTGAGTGGGATCTGAAACACTAGGGACCATCCCTGAGTCTCAGGATTTGAGATGACTTGGTATATTCTATTCATATTTCACTTTATTACTGGAAATTGTGTCAAATATGCTGACAGCTGATGGATCCAGAGTCAGGAGGATGGTGAATCTGTTCTGGGTCCTTGTCGAAACTTTGAAAGAGATGTCCAAGGTGCTGAACTTATTTTAGACATAGGGTTCAGCGTTCTGGATAGTTCCTTTAAAATTTTGGTTAAACCCCACAGTGGATTCACTACCTCACTGAAATGGGAACCACTAGTTCCGGGCCTATTGCGTCTGGTCGAGTGAAAATTATCCCATTGGTCTCTCTGCTCATTCACTGAATGCATGAGAGGAATGGGCTTTGAACATTACACAAGAATATCCAGTGGATGGTTTAGAAGCATGTTCAGGCTGTGGGATTCTGAAAGTATCAATCCAAAGAGGTAACTTTTCCAAGCTTTATTTGACATGATTTGATTGTGGAATCTAACAATGTGGAATCCAGAGAAGAAAACCTTGTGAAATATGCTATGCAACTGCACAGTAAATACACTGGATGGTAGGAGCATACGATGCAAAGCCTTTTCTCTCATTCGGTTCCTCTCTGTGTGTGTTTATACCCCCTTTATTTGAGAAAAACCAGCCCTCTCAAATCATGCTGGCAACTGGAGACACTTGGAAAACAGCAAGATTGCTTGCTGCTTTTAAAATGTTTTCAAAGCTAATGAGTCCTCTGGTTTCCTCTCTTAGCTTAGAGCATGGGAATTTTGCCCTGAACTTGAAGAGATTTTTTGGGGGGGGGGGGGGGGAATGTGGCTCAACCAAAATGTATACTACTCTGCCCTTGTTCTCAGCCCTAAGTCTCAGAAGTTCAGCATGATGTCAGTAACGAAACCCTGGAGGCAAGCCAAGCATGGGCAGCCAAAGAAGTGGACCCTGCTTTAAGTCAAAATGTACTGCAAATTTTATACAGCAAAGAATTGTAGGTACAATTATTCCATTGAAGGCAGAGCTCAATGTAAGCCCATAAATATTTACAGGTCTTTTTGAGGGGGTCCACTTTGACACCAGGCATTCCCAAGGCCCAGTTGGAAGAGAAAAGAAAACAATCCGATTTCTGCTCTCTTTCGCTTTCCAAAACTTCCCTTGCAATTGAAATATGGTGAAAACATCTTTAAACTTTAAAAAAGAAGGCAGCCTGTATTTATCTAGGAAGCACAGCTTCTTCCAGGTCTTTTAAAATGCAGCCATACCTGTTCCTTCCCCATTAAGCAACAGAACTTTTTAACCTTCAACCCAATTAGCCACTGGAGAAATACATGCAGCTCTTTACTTGTGCTTTTGTACTCTATCCTTATACATCTTCCACAATCTAATGAGTATATATTGCCTTATACACAGCCAAAGTGACTGGCATTTAGAACCTCCACGACTAGGGCTTGTACTGCACAGAACTCCCAATTTGACCTGAAAGTAGCCGGAAAGATATTCTTACAATGCCAGACGTTACAGTTCTTTGTAGCAAGGAAAGGGCCACACTAGGCTGCTGAGGCACTATAATTACTATTTCTTTATCATTCTCTTTTTCTACATGGGGAAAAGTTATTTTAACTATATGCAAATTAATGTGTGTGTGTGTGTGTGTGTGTATTAAACACGCTCTTTTCCAATGCGTGGTTTTTTTTGCAAGATGGCCAATTATTTTTATTTATTTATTTTATTCATTTTATTTATATCCAACCTTTCTCCCCAGAGGGACCCAAGGCGCATTTTTTTTTGTATGCTTTCTGATAGCTGGTATTTTTCTTCAATAAATCCCTAAACTCTTTTATGATCTGTACAACCGCATGTTTGCCTGTCTCTTTGTAACTATGGCTTTCTGTCCTACTCTGTCACTAGTAAGACAGGTTTACAAGAGCTACTGATGCTTAACCCATGTTCAATGATCAGTTCGTGCCCTCTTAATATACATCATGTTATATATGGGCAACAAATACTCCTAAAGGTTCATCAATTATTCGATCAAAAATAGGCATTCCTTGCACATTGGTTGGTTTCAAACTATTACTATTTCTAATATTTAACTCAAAGGCACCCTTATTCCAGCTCTTCCTATACATGTATTTACTTCTATCTTGATCACATGGCAGCCACACACATTCATTATTGAAAATCCTAGCAAGGCTGTGTTGACAAGGATGAAGAAAGACAGGAATAATATTATGGCACTTGCTCTTCTCTATCCTTCAGAAATGGTGTTTTATTTATGAAGAACACTCGACTGCCTTCAAGACAATGCACAAGTTGTGAAGGCTACGATCATTTTTGGAAGCATCGCTTAATAGCTTCAGCACTGTTTTCATTAAAGGGTGTAAAATAAAAAGTGTAATATATGAACGAGGATCCCTACATGCAAACCAATAAAACCATTTGGCAATCAATTGTACAGGTTTAATTTACAGAACAACATTCTAATTCATTTTTCACTTAAGCAAAAATTGAAATTTAGACTTATTTCATTTCATATAGACAAATCATTTTCTAGAGGATGGTATTTTCAACAAGGCAGGAATAAAAATGTAACAAGCCCCAGTAGGCTCAGGCACATCATCTTGTGTACACCCTAAGGATTTTGCTTCTGGCAACAGCACTACTCTGCATTCATCTCTAGCCATAGCACTAGAGCTAATACACTGAAAAACATACAGGCTACAACACTGCATCACACCAACTGGCAGACCGTAATTGATCAGCAAACCATTGACATTTTGAAATAAATACATGGCCCAGAAAGAAGCTTCAGCCAGTCTACTAATTAATGGAGCTGAAAGGGTTCAACAGACCCTTTTATGAATCTTGCCATAGACCTTCCTTGATCGCTCAAAGTAGAGTTTCATGTTCATTTGAAGTTATCCAGCTTTGTAAGCGATAATAATGACCAGAGCTAGCTGAAGGGGAAGACTGAAAAGTGCATAGTATGAAAGTAAAGATGAATAAATGCAGTAAAAGAGAATGGCAATGTTTGATATTATGAAGTGACTGGCATACCCCAGCTGGACATTCTGTTTCATTAACTTCAAAATCTAAATAACTGGTGATTTTATGAAATAAAAAAATCAAAGCATAAAAAACGTTGAGCTTTATTATTATTTCCATATCCTAAGATGGATATACTAGACACTGATTAGTATACCATGATAGCTCTCTCTCATATGGGAGAGGATATATTGTTACAACAAAAACTCTGAGGAGCTTATCACACAAGGCTGGTCAATCATACTTGCATCTAACAGACTGACCAAGAGTATTCATAGGCCTACTTTATAAAATAAGACACTTTATTCAGGATGGCATAACAGATGCACACCTTTAAAGTTGCACTACGATATAATTGTGCTCCCAGCTGACAGTCAGAAGAGTGGTGTTTCTGTTATACTTAAAAAAACCCATGCACAAACACACACAAAGGAAGGAAAACTAAAATATGAACGAGAAAAGTCACAAATAAAAAACAGCAGAAAAATACACACACACAAAATAAATATAATCTCCATGGGCACAAAACTCTGTTTCTAGAAAGGCAATTTATACCTGAAGGATGGCAAGATTTTTTAAATTTTTGCTTACTTCTAAAAAACCCCAACAACAATCCTTAGCCAAAAGGAATACACAAGTTTTAAGCCATTTCTTTTCAAAATACACCTTCTTATTCTATTGCAAACAACAACATCTCCTATGTTACAAAACAATTAACGTAATTTTATTAAAACTATATCATATCTTTCTCAAAACATGGGGACCAAGGCAGCCACAGTGTCAAGTTTAAACAAACCAGAGTTGTAAAAAATAAAATATTTTAGCAGTTTAAAACACATATAAAACTTAAAGGAATGGCACATCCTATCAACACTCAGTTGGAGATTGTTGTTTAAATCATAAATGAAAAGGTCACAAAAAGTCATACTGAGCCATAATATTTTCAGTTCACTGTCTGAATTATGTTTCACATTTGGGGACAGTTCTCTATATTAATGGTTCTATATTAAGGAGTATTTGCCATCCTCATGACAGGGAATCTGCCAGCTATACTTGATTTCAACATAAAGTACCATAACGGGGAAAATCAGGACCTTGGAGTTGCCCATGCATGGACACTTGGACAGAAGACTTCAGCAGGCAGACAGATCACCTGGTCAGTCTTCCCCCTTCAAGACAGATGAAGCATTTTTAAAAGCATTTCAAATTTTGCATCTATATGGATAAATTGCCGAGCCAGCAATGTGTAGACCAGGGTTTAAATCCCCACTCGGTGATGGTAACCTACTGGGTGACATTTGGCAAGTCATACTTTGTCTGCTTTAAAGGAAACCAAGGACTAACCCCTTCTGAACAAATTCTGCTAAGAAAACCCTGTGATAAAGCTTTAGGGTCACCAAAAGTCAGAAAAGAACTTGAAGACACACAATAATGAATAAATTGGCACACACACTTTTATGTAAAGTAGAGTCCTATTTTAAACTCTTTTCGGGGAGGGGGGTGAGTATAAAGTCACTGTTCTTGCAGCTCTTTCATTCTTAAATTTTTGCATCTGTCAGGTCCATTTAAAAAGGCAGCTTAAAACAGCATTATTTCTTTAGGAAGGTCCCTGAGAAAAGGGACATAGGTGTAGCTCTTTCACAGGTGGCAATGCCCAGGCTTCCAAAAGAGATTCTGTCACCAACAGTGTGACCTAGCAAATCTGATTATTTGAAGACAGCAGAGAGATTAATGGAACTGTGGGAGATTATTGTAGGAGATGAGTTTAGTAACATTCCCTGAAAATAAAACTGATTTTTTTTTCTAACTAGTTCTACCATACTTGGAAGGAAACAGGACACTCACTGGCTAGTGTTATGCCATTTGGTTTCAACAAACAGACACTAATTTTTGAAATGTTCATTGGATAAAATGAGACATGCTCTCTTTTGCAAAGCATGTTCATTTGAGCATAATAAAAGTGAGAGTTTTAGGCTCCAGGCACTACTTCATATTTAACAGCAAGCAGGAGCAAATGAAGATGGTATATTCAAAACAAACTGGCTTGTTACTATAATCCATTCTGATCTATAATTACAGTACTTTGGGTTCACACCTGTTCACATCAAACAATAGTTTAAATGGAACAATTAAAACTGAAAAGTAAAGGGCAATGGCCCATACAAAAACTATTAAAATGAGACTTTGAGGCAGACTGTCCTAATCCTTCATGCCACTTTAAAAAAAAGGTAGGGAAAAACATATCAGTTCATTGCCCATACAGCAGTGCCTCATAAGCAGAGAAATGATGCACCCATAATGCCTATAAAGAAAAAAGATTTTAAAAATATTATATATATTTATTGTATAATTGGGTGGAAAAAGACTTCAGACTTGCAGCTAATTTTTTATAGAAGCCATCTAAGAAATGGGCTACGCGAAACAAATATTTCTGGAAGAACATTATACATCTGAGAATTTCTGGGTTCAGGCCTCAAAACATATCCTTTTGTGGCCCCCAAGAATCCAGTGACCCAAAAGCCTCTGCATGCCAACACTGCATCAATGCTTGGGGACAAGACATCTCTTAATCGACAAATGTCTCCTCCTAAAGCAGTGGTCCCCAAACTGCGCTCTTTAAAAGATTTTGGAATTCAGGTCGCATACGTCTCAACCATGTTGGGCAATAGTCTGGGATTCTGGGAGTTGATGTCCAAAATCCCTTAAAGAGGATAGTTTGGAAAACACTGTCCTAGAGTCTTCCAGGAAGATTACTTAATTTAACCCCTCATCCCCCCCCCCAAAAAACACCAATTCCCCAAACCCCATTTTTACATCAGGAAATCTGCCAATTGTGGTCATTTTCAGGGCAGAGTGGCCTGCAGGGGCAATTGGTGGGCAAAATTTAGTTCCCAGCACATCTGTCCATCACCATCTAAATTGAACCTTTAGAGAAAGTCTGATTATTCTTGTCACAAGGTTCAAGAACATGAATAATGCATAGTGTCAACAGTATAATACAACTGGACAAGCACGCTATACTCCTCATACATTATGATTTTAAACACATGTTTGCCTTCATGGTGACTCAAGACACTCACAACTTCATCTAAGACTGTCATTCAAACATGCATATGGGGCCAACATGTATAAAAGCTCTTGTGAAGAATCCCCAAAGATTTTAATTCAGTAGAGTTTGAACAGCAGGACTAGTGTGGAGCCAACTTCTGAAAAGAGAAACACTTTAGGTATGCACAGCGGCATGTAGAAACCTCATGATCACAACATATATAAAAAACTGGGGAGCTGTAGAACTGCTAAAATTTAACAAAAGCAGTAGTAGCATGGCATGCTGCTTCTGGAGATGTGCAGAAACTGATTTTAAAAATTCTACAGCTTACGAAGAAGGGTCAATATTTCCTTCAAGATCATGTGAATCCAACTGTTGCAACTTAGAACACAATCCAGGACAGGACTCCCATTCGTGGAACAGCAGAATCCAGCAGAAGCCAGGAGGAGAGATTTTCCCTTGTTACTACAGTCCACATGCCCACCAAAAATCTTTGCTGGAGAGCACAGACTCTCTAAAGGGAATGGAAGTAATGCCTGTTTTACAACACCAGTATCATCTTGGCTTTAGATCTTCAAGTACTTCTCTATGTCCTACAACCTTTCCTTTAACCATGTAAATTTTTAAAAAGCCCTATTACAATCCCAAGGGGGGAAACAACCACCTGAATCCAAAGGGCAGAAGATCTTGTAATCACAGCAACAGTACCATTTTAAACAGTCTCAAAAATGGAAATAACTGTCCCAGGTTAGCCAACTGCAGATGCAAGATGTGCTGCTTAAATATAAGCCACTGTAAAGCACAGCAACTGAATACAAATGATCTGCAAAGCAGGACAAGGAGATGGAAGCCAGATAAACAAAACACAGCACAGCTATAAACTGTAATTTAAAATATAATAATAAGGAACATACAGATCACTACTGTAATGTCTACTTCTGTTACATTCTTGGAAGTCAAATATTTCAAAAGTGTCCTGAACTTTAGTTACAGTCAAGAAACACAATCAAATGCACTGCTTGAAAATCTTTACAAACAAGCATTATTACCATAGATATTGAGAAATGTTTAAGGCTATTTTATCTGTATGTCAAACAATAATCTATTCTCACATCAGTTCCAATCATCTTAACCACGAAAGCTCTGAATCATTTATGCCCATTGCAGATGCCACCGAAACCAATACAAGTTTGTTGAAATCAACAGCACAAACCCATCCATTTGAAGAATAGGTCACCTGCTAAGAGCCTAACTGTACATCCATCAAAACACTGGGGTTCAAGAGCTCTGAATAAGTGGGACTGCCAACACAACACAAGGCCTGATTTAAAATACAAAGACTTGCACCATAGAACTGCACTACAGAACTCTGTGTGATACACTCCCCCGGGTTCCATTTTCTGTTCAACTGGAGCTTCTGGCTCTTGCATATGCATGGGATAGATAAATGACCAGTACTGCACACAGAGGGGCCAGCAATTCAATTTAAGCTGGAAGCCAGCCATGTGGAATGCACCAACAGAGAAGTACTTCTCATGTGACTGGGTTCATGTTTAAATGAAGCTCAGGCTAGAAATATGTTTATACCTCACATTCCCATTGGAGGTAAGCTACTGGGGTCCTGATGGGTATTTGGAATTTTAACATGAATTGAAGTGATTCTTTTAAAAACACATTTCTGCCATTTTAAAATGCAAAGTGGTTCCTTTAAATGAACATATTTATAAAGTTCCATATTCAGATATAAACTATACACAATGTGAATGATAAAGAAGAACAGAGTTCAAGAAATGCACTGCCATTCTGGGACATTATTAAGATTAAAAACAAAACAAAACACTTTTCCTATGAAGTAGCTAACCTGTGTTCTGCCAGATGCTCCCTTTCCAGTTTGAAAAATTTAATTTGCCCTTTATTCCTACCTGACTATTCTTTCAGAATGCCATTTGTCTAAACAAAAATATTATGCATTTTAAAACTGTTGTTTCTGAGCTTGTATTTAACCAATACATGATCACTAAGAGAGCCATTACAGTGTAGTGGTTTAACTGCTGAAACTATGACTCAGGAGACCAGGGTTTGAATCCCTACTTAGCCATGGAAACCCATTGTGTGACCTTAGGCAGTCACATTCTCTCAAACCAGAAGCAGGCAAAGTCAACCCCCCTCTGAACAGTCTTCCCAAGAAAACCCAGTGATAAGTTCACCTTAGGATCTCCAAAAGCCATGAATGCCTTGAAGGCACATAAGAACAACAAAACCCATTATTATCATCTAGGAGTTTATCAGACGGGAGGAATTTCTCTTTATTTCGAATGGAGCCAATTGGAGCCAATTTGAATTCACGTGATTTCGCTAGTTTAGCGAATTTACGTGAATTCCAATTGCATTTGGAATGCATTCAGAATGACTTCCCATTACCTGAAAATGACTGCCCATTGCCCGAAATTGCATGAGATGCTTTAATACACAATAACGTAAAACCCATGACTGCGTTTGGAATGGCTTCCCTTTTGCCTGAAATTGCATGAGATACTTTAATACGCAATAACGTGAAACCCCATGATTGCATTTGGATTGCCATTGGATTATACTTCCACTTTCCGTTATCTGATAAACTCCATAGTGATATGCTCTTTCATTCTAGCACATTAATTATATTGATTTGAAATGGGTATTTAACTGAAAATTAACATCCAAAAGGGGCCATTGGCAAGAAACAGTTAGTTCAATGCTAGTGAACATGTTTTGCAGCAGGAAGTCTCTGGATCAACCTCAGGTATCTCCAGATGGAAGGAGAGATAGCAGATGTTACAAAAGAGGTCTACTGGAAGGAACTATGCCAAACAAGTAGACAATATTCATGGGAATCATGCGTCCTACTAGATGTTTTTGCAGTGTAACTGCCAGTGTTCTTCAACACTGGTTAGGGTAGCTGGGATTTACAATCCAACAACATTTCAAGAGCAACATGTGACCCAGCCCTGGGCTAGAGGGTCAATCAACTTAAAGAAAAATAACTTACTTAAGCTGACTGTAAATTTGTATTCTAGTTAACTGAGGACTGGTTTAAGAGTTCTTTATTCCTTTCTGGTTTTGTGCCTTTGCTGCCAGATGTAACATTCCTTCATTCCAGGATGGGCCAAAGACAAACAGCGGGGAATTCCTCTCAACTTGAAATCCAAACAATTTCAACTACCACTTCAGATGTACTGCTCAATTAAGTTGACAGGCCTTTTGTGCCCAGTTTCTCCCCTTTCTCATAAATGGCAACCTCCTCAGTCCAAATACTATTTTTTGCTGCTATTTTGTTTACTGTTCTCCACTTTCTCTGCTTTCACTGAACACACAAACACACACATGGTGATGGTGGGAACCAAGCACAATGCGTGAGTGTGGGTGTTGGAATCAACAGTGCTATTTTATTCTGGAAAGCAAACTGGTTACAGCTCCTATTTACAAGACATCAGAGTACTTTCAGAGGCACACATTTAATGCTTTACTACAGGCTATTTGAGTAAACTGCATATTGAACATGCCCAATTACCTAATAAATATCACAACTCATTAGATTTACCAAAAGCAAGGCAGCAAAGCAAAGAATAAAAGAAATGCACCTATGCTGAGTTTAGTTGTGCTGACTGTGCAACTGGACTTCGCTAAGAAAGCAAGAAGCAAAGTACAGACTGCCAGTAGCAGCTAGCATTTGTAAGTGTTGGCAACAGTGAGAGGCAGATAAATTACCTGTCAGTGCACATCTCTTTGTCTACTAAATTCACACACCTCTCTCCATGTACCAACTCCTCATTGCCTAAAACCTTTCAAAGAAGGTCTTCCCAGTCAAAACTTGTCTATATTTATTTGCTGCACCAACCAGAAATCATTCATTAATTTGTTATCTAGCCATTCCACTAACAATTATGTGCAAGGTATCTAATACCTGCCAGCAACAACAACAACAAGCAAACAAATCTAAATCCATCTACACAATTTAAATAATCAAAAAAGCTTAAAAAGACAGATTGAAAAGATATGTCTTCACATCTTTTCATGCTGTTCCTAAAGGTAGCAAGACAGGCAACTTCTTTGTAGTTCTGAGTACAGTGTGATCCACAATCTGGGAGCAACACAAGATAAAGCATGTAGGTACTGAAAGGCATGTTTTAGGGGTTTCTGAATTCCAACATGGTGAAATAGGGTTTCAAGCTGTGATCCTTTCCAACCTCATCCTGAACAGGCAACTATGGCCTTGTCTGTGCGGATGAAAAACATCATTCTTACCCTGAGGCCTGTGTTGACTTTTTGCACAATGCATGGCAACTTCTGGTAGAATACTGCAGGTTTTCCCCCTTAATTCAACCTTGCCCTGGAGTTGGCAAAGTCATGAGGAACCCCAGTGCTTCCCTGAAGCCCTGGGGTTTGCATGGGGTTAAATGACTTGTGAATAGCTGGAAAAGACCTGAATCAGACCAGCCCACTGGTCCCATGCCAGCCGCTTACCATCCCCCTTCCCAGTGCAGGGAAAGGGGATGGCATGCCCCAGAGCCACAGCTTCTGTTAACTGCAGGAGCTCCATGGACAGGTTGCCTGTTGCACCTCTGCTTCTCCTGAGTGTGGGCTCATATGTACAGAGAAACAAATGTACAACCACAACACTGGGTGCAGCCTGGTGTGTATGTTTGCCATTGTGGCCAATCCAGGGGCCAATTTCAGAGCTGGCCCCAGATGTACAGCCAATGTAGACAAGGTCTAAATTTCAACACTTAAAGTGGAAGAGCTGATATTACTGAGTACAAGCCAAGACTAAAAGGCCCATATTTATGCATGTTCATGAAGTATTTTACTGTGAAAATTTATTTTATTCATGTTCTGCTTTCCTCTCTGTACCCCTAAAGTGGGACCTAAAGTGGCTTACACATTGAAACATCAAAACAATACATAGAATCATAGAATTAAAGTTAAAACAATCTGTAATATAAAAATTAAAATGCATTAAACAACAGTCCACTTAAAAGGTTAATTTAGAACAGTTGAAAACACTTAAAAAAACTCTTGCACATTAAGAACTGGAGTTGCTTCTCTAATTAGACAATGAGGAATAGAAACTGCTGATGACTAGGGATAATGGCATCCCATTTGGTAAATTTCCAGAGCTAAGCCAGTTGAAAAGGATGCATCCTAAACTCTCTGGGTACTGAGGAAAATATAATTCACAGGTTTCAGGAACCTACACATGTACATACAGGATGCCACTTATCCAGTGATATAAATTTTTGTTAATTTCATTTTCACACGGAGAAATGAAAAAATTCAGAAGTGCTCTCTAGTTGGATGAGACTACCAGTGGGTTTGTGCAATTCAGATAATCCCCTCTCCCCTGTTTTGGGACTTATTGGAGAGAATTTCATCTGTGTAAAAATTCTGTGGTAAAATTATTTTATTGCTGTCAAAATAAAATATTTCTGAACTCTGTAGATATAAAGGGGTACAGAGTGAGAAATGCGTATTCCACTGAAATAAAAAGTGTCATACAGAATGGATGATATGTGTGTGTCATGGCACTAATTCTGGATTAGGCTGCCAAGGATGAAAACACTGCCTCTGAAACAATGCTGAAGTTATATTTCACTGACAAGTAGACATTTAGGCTGCATCCACACTGCAGAAATAGTCCAGTTTGACACCACTTAACTGTTATAACTCAATACTGTGGAACACTGGGAACTGTAGTTTGTTATCGCACCAGAGTTCTCTGTTAGGGAAGGCAAAATGCCTCACAAAACTACAGTTCCCAGAATTCCATAGCAATGAGCCATGGAAGTTAGTGGGGTCAAACTGCATTATATATGCAGTGAAGATGCAGTTGTAGCATTCTTTTTAGGAAGTTAACCATTCCAGTAAGGCAGTGGAAATCATTTTACCAGTAAAACTACAATTATTTGACTCAGGAAGGGGACATCATTCCTGGTACGCTGTATATCCAAATAAGCAATATACAGCTTTTTTGTAAACACTCACTTAGGCATCTAGCATGTAGTACAACTCGAGGAACATATGTTTGGGACAATTTCCCCCCCAATAGGGAGACATTATAGTTGCTCTGGACAAGAAACTAAAACAAGTAATGTAGTATTAAACAATACATTTTGTACTATGTTATTCCCAACACAGTTCATGCATTTTTTAAAACACACACACACACAGAGTAAATGAATGACATGAAACAGAGTTCTCATGGCTCAAATAAGGCTAATGTCTGTACCTCTCACTGCTCTTGCCGGCAGATACTCTAAACGTAATGCTATTTCTCACATTTCTCACCAAATTATTTCATTGGGTCAGCTAGGATTAGGAGTAAAATTAAGAGCCTGAAAAAGTTGCATCTAAACTAAACTAAATAATTTGGTAGACTAAGGTCCAAAACACATTGCAGAAATAATCCTGTTTGAGACCGCTTTAACTTCCCTGGCTCAGTCCTGGGGAATCCCGGGAACTGTAGTTTTGTGAAACATTTAGTGTTCTCTTTCAGAGAGCTCTGGTGCCACAATAAACTACAATGGACCTAAGAAATACTAAAAGTGACATCGTTTCTCATCAGATTATTCTTTTATACCACCTAGGCAACTTTTGTACCTTGTCATCCTCAGGATGTCAAGCTACCAGTTTGGCCTTACATTTCACTATCCTACTATAAGTGAACCAGCCCTTTGGGAACTACAGAATTCAATTTTAAAACATGTTTCTATGTCTCTCCTACACAAATTATATGACAGATTTTGAAACAATGTTGTTCAAAATGGTTCAAAACTAAATGTCTCTACTAAAATGAAATCATCTACCTCTGGAAACTTGGCTGGTGACACTATGTCAAAAACAAGAAACAAAAACAAGGTGTTGTGGGTCAAAATGTTCATGGCTACATCAAAACAGTGCTGCAGTGTGCCAAACATGATCAAAAATTCAGCCAGTCGTGCATAATTCTTGAAATGCGACCAAAATCTATGTACTCAGAAGCCCCCCTTTTTCCCTTTTCTCAAAAGACTTTGCAAAGAACATACTGTAGACATTTGTATGATCTAGTGTGGTTGGATTCCCCTACCCACCCAGTTCACATGACTACTAACTTCATGTGTAATTTACCCGTTACTATTCCATTCCTTTCCACAGGTATGATCTGATATGGCACAGCTTTGACTAAACACTCCTCTGCAATCAGAGACAATAATTAAGTAAAGAACAGGTAATGCTTTCCCACTCAACTGCCTATAAAAACTGAAATCTTACTACACATAAACACAACTATGGATACTAAGCTTGATGTGCTGCAGAACAGGGTGGACAAACATATGGCATCAAGTCACTTTCACGCATCATGAATTCCTGAGAAAGGTATCATACTGTTTATGTGACATTATTTCATGGTAGTAAAATGCATTTGAAAATGTAATGATTAAATCTCTACGTTTACAAAGAAGCTTCTCTTACTATGTTAAACAGTTTAATGATTACTGACTTTGGACAAGAAATCTGTAATTTAAAAAAAAATAGGAAGAGGAACTTACGTGCTCTGGGTCTTCTTTCACTTTACTTAATTTTTCCACAAGTTATCTGCTTTGTTTACCTAAAAAGGGGGCAAATATACAGCACACTGTGTAATTGTGATATTTTTCCAAACCTTCAATATTTTTTTAAAAATATATGGAATACAATACATACCTCAGTGAATATAAGAGTAGGCAGGATCATAACATTTTAGATAAAAAAAATCACTATTAAGGTTGGTGAGACTCTTGAAGGTCAATTTTTTAATTAATCCACTATTCAACAATGCTACAGGAAAAGAGATCTTGTAGCACCTTTGAGACTAACTGAGAGAAAGGAAGAAGTTGGTAGCATAAGCTTTTGTAGTTCTAAGACTACTTTATCAGATGCATGCACACTTAAGTCTATGAAAGCTTATGTTACCAACCTCTTTCTCTCAGTTAGTCTCAAAGGTGACACATGATTCCTTTGCATACTGATCCAGACTAACACAACTGTGTCTTTGAATGTTGTAGGAAGTGCGTGAATGACCAAATACTCAAGGTTTAGCATTAATACATCTTACTGAAATAACTCCCCCCATGTAACAGCAGTCTGCTGGTGCATACAAAACAACAAAGTTAATTCATGAAAAATTTCCAAACCATCCATCTAGTCCTTTTAAGCAGCTAGTAAAAAATAATTCTATTATGGCCATTTAAGATCATACCTTTTCAGTAGTGCTCAGAGCACACTCAGATTGTTTTATAATTTTTATTTTGCTATGGTGTTCAGAAGTATGCAATAGTACTGGAAAACATCACTGGAATTTGCTGTAGGCTGATAAGGTTATGTCATCAAGTACAGCTGACTTCCCCTGTGGCAAAACAGGCTGCATCTTAAATGACATGCCTACCTTATGTTATGTCACATTTCAGAATTACAGCGTCAGTTGGCTTTAAAAGTCTTTTGTCCCTCCCTTTACATAACTAGTGTATATTTGGTATGAGACACCAACTAGTATAGCCACACATACCCACACACACCTGTGGCTTCTGCATCCATTGATTCAACTATCCATGGATTGAAGTTTTTAAAAAACATTCCCAAAAGCGAGCCTTGACTTCACCATTTTGTGTAAGGGACACTATTTTATAATGCCATTGTATTTAATGGGACTTGAGCATCCATGCATTTTGAATTCTATGGGGAGTTCTGGAACCAACCCCTAGTGGATATCATGAGCCCACTGTAAACATATTCAGGATTAGCTGTGTTGGCCATACAGCAAAATCCTAAATCAACAAACAGTGATAGCTTTTATTGATGAAGAAGCCAATGCAGCTTAGAAAGCTTGCATGGTGTATTTTGTTCATTTTAATTGGTTGAATAAAGTTATCACAGTTTTGAAGATTTTGCTGTAACTTTTAATTGTTATTTATATAGATGCAACTTGTATCAGTGGTCTGTAGTGAGTGATTCTGGGAGGTGTAGTCCAAAATATCAAAAGGGCACTGAAACAGACATGGTTTCCCACCCATGTCTCCTTAGACCGAGAGACTGTGGATCCTTTTCTTTTTGTCAGTTAATTGAGATTCTGTCTAAGTCCTCTTATCACCTTTTGGCCATCTAGACATCCAACATGTTATGATGGTTAAACTGAGAGAAGCAGATTTAACATCAACATTCCACTTAAGCATTCCTAAATATTAGAATCCAACAAATTTTATCTGGGAAGATGAGCAAGGTGATATAGGTAATTGTTTATGCTATTTTTATATGCAATCATAAATAAACAAAAATATACAGTTCTCATAGGGATAAACACAGACATGATTACATCTGGGCACTTTGGTTTTATCACATTGTATTGCATTGCATGTAAGACATCACTCATTCATTATATTACCAGCTTTAGCAAGTCAGATGTTACACTTTCATAAGGACTGAACCTCTCTCTCTCTCTGACTCTTTAGCAGACTTTCTAATAGTTAAAACACAGAGGAACATTACCAATTTAAACAATATAGCTTAGCCATTTATCTATTAAGAAATACCATATCTTCACTTGAGGAACTATACACATCTAATTATACATATCTAAACAGGCATCCAAGGGGTTAAGATCCTTGGGCACTGTTAAATCCAACAACATCCATTATGTATCCATCAACATTCATAATGGATGTCCATTACAATCATAACAGAAAACGTATCTATTTTATCATGCCCCAGTTGATTCTCAACTGCAGTATCTATCAACATGTCTGGGCAGTTAATCAGATACAGCCCGACATGGAGGTTATGTTGCAGCTTTCTCTTTAAACATTGCAATTGCAAAAGCCATCTGATTCCTCTTGGCTTTTTTATTCTCCCCCTAGCTCCCACCGAGCCTAAAAGCTGTCTTATCTGATCCAACCAAAACAATGGCATTCATGGTGCCCCATTTATATCATCCAATCAGATTAGAGATTTAGAGATGATGTCACTTCCTGTAAAGTTGGAGTCTTTGGTTGGCTGCCATCCTGACTGTATCAGCCAGTGCATCTGCTAGGAGACTGATTAGTGCTAAAATCTGCTTATATCCCAATGCTGATAGAAATTCTTATCCCTTTGTTCACAATCAAGTATGCATTCTGCTCACAATTAGCCTGACTCTTTGTTCCCAGTAATATATACACACCAATATAGAAGATTTTCAGATGAGAGCTTACCGTTGGGTAAGCGCTGGTAAAATGCAGCTAAACTGTTTAGGAAGCGTGCGTGTGTGAAAGCCTGATGCGCTTCCTAAACGTCAGGAAATTGTCGACTCCCCTCCAGCCTCCTTGAATCATTTGGGGAGAGGCAATTTCCTATGAACAGAAAATTTGTGTTCATAGGAAATTGCCTCTTCCCAAACGATTCTGAGACGCTAGAGGGGAGCCAACAATTCCCTGACGTTTAGGAAGTGCATCAAGCTTTCAGACATGTGCACTTCCTAAATGATTTAGTTGCGTTTTACCAGCACTTAAGCGCTGGTCTGAAAATCTTCATAGATAGCGGTCTACATTATATCATATACAGTACACTATATGCCAGTGAGTCTTAACCTTTTCTTTACCAGGGAACTCCTTGAAATATCTTTTGTTGCTGCGGACCCCCAAGACTTAACTCAAGATTTAAAACGCTAAATTCTATCAAATACTGCACTTACTATACATCTTAACTTGGAACAGCTGAGGTTGCCTTTTGCTCCATATGTGCTGCAGCTACAAGAGAAAGAGGCAGGGACAGTGGGAGCACAGGAGGAGAAAGAGGCGGGGGGGAGAGTGACCCCCCCCCCATGGGGAGGACAGTGGCTACACTTGGTAGAGAAGGGAGGGAAGGGGCTCTGTTACCCACTGCTTGCCCAAGCTGCCCTCCCAGGCTCCTTACCTCTTCTGTGCCTGATCCCTCCACATGCTCTCTGACTACAGAAGAATTATGCTGGAAGGCAAGCAAGCTCCCCGAGTAGGCTAGTGGCAGCAGTGGTGTCCAGCAGGTGAGGGGAGAGCCCAACGCTCACCTGGGACACCCTCTTGGGCACCTCCCCTCCTGCTACATGTGAAAGAGACAGAGAGGGTGGATAGGAGGGAGGAGAAAAAAAAGAAAGGGGACGACTAAACATGCTGGGCCCCCTCTGACCCTCTGTAAGAGCACTGTGGTCCAATAGGGGACCATGGACCACAGGTTAAGAACCACTGTTATACTCCATAGATTATAATCTGTACCCTCTATGTATATCCAGGACTCAAAGATGGCAACTGAATCAGCTCAGCCTATAATGTCATTTAAAAGCTTTTAAGATCCCCCCCCCCCAACAGCTCTTTGTATGTTTTATAAGAATCAACCAGAGGAATGCTGATTGCTCATTTGGGTTTTTAGCCAGCTAAGTAAAGTGTGACTGTACAGGAAATGTTCACAGCCATGTTATTACAAGACTCTCTTCTGTCTGTAGGCAGTCAAAATGCAGTAATGATCTTGGGACACAGCTGCCGAGCACAAGCTGGAAACTAAGCACTACCCATACAGAACATGAGCTTTCAACCAAAGTGGACTGCCTGATCTTAGACATATATAGATTCCCAAGTCACTGTTTCACACAGTACCTTAGTCTTTACATTACAGATGACTTGAGAGCAACAAATGAACACGGATGACACCACAATTAATTTTAAATCTATAAGCAGTTCAGCAAAGTCTAAAAAGTTTGGAAACCAGGAGACTATATCTTGACAAATGACAGGGGACTTACTTTTCCTTTAGGAATTTACTGTCCCACCACAAAATACTGACAAGGGTATTTTATTCTTGCGGGAAGAAAATCAAGGCTATGAACAGTAAGGCACAGATGGTTCCACCAAAATATATTTCTACTACAGCAGTCTTAACAATTAATTTCAAAGCAGAATGGGAAGTGCCTTTTACACTTTAATAGAAATCTAAGACAGTGATATATAGGGACTAGGCAAAATTTTCTAGAGTAAAAGGATTTTGGAAGAAAAGATGCTAATATAGCCAGAACCATAAAAGGTGAAATCAACAGTGAAATCAAAAGCAATTCACATTGTTAAGCTGTTGTTGTGTTCTGAAGCTTACTCCTACAAAATGTGAAGGCAGGCATGCAACTGCAAATCGTAGGACACATGCCAGAAGTTGCATTCAAGAGCAGCTCTCCAGAGCACCTTCACAGCTGCACCCTACATCTTTAAAAACAGCAAATCTTTTCCATAATATCTGTGTTCATGTGTGTGTTTATACGGGTAGCAAAACAGAATTGTTACTTAAAAAAGAAATTAACCTTCAATACCATATACTGAAATATCAAAAAGATAAATATCAAAAATTAATAATACCAAAATCATATGGATAATTTTTTTTAAAAAAAGATATCCTTTTTGGATGGATTTTCTGCTTTTGGATAAAGCCCCACTCTTGGAGGATGAGAAAAACTTAATGAATATATAACAAATGTGTGCAGGTAAACAGAAGGAGACAAAGACTGACATAACCTCAACAACTCACAGCTAAGGGTCCAGATCCTCTTATATTAAAGGAACAATCCTGCTTGTTTGGAAGCCCCAACATTGTACCAGAAAAATTTCTGACCTTTTGGGTATTTGAAAGGTGAAAGCAAAGCCATTTTATTCAACTGTGTAATCTCTTTCTCCTGTGACTTCCCATGAAACTTATACTATGATTATAGTTCCGTCTCAGATAATTATATTTTGTTTCTTTTTGGTTTTGGAAAGGACATGTAAGAAGCCAGCTCTATCAAACATTCTACAGATTCCCCTTAATTAAAAAAAATGCAGCAAGTGAAGAGAAACAGAGAGTGGATAAAATTAAATTGAATAATATGAATGTAAACTCAAAAGAAAACTCATATGCAACCTGAGTGTCATACAGCCTGAAGGTTAATAGTTGACTGATCAACTCATATAAATACATACGACGCCCCTGAAAAATCCCAGGAAAACTGGGAACAAAGACATCTGAGAATCAGCCTAAAATGATTTCAGACTTCATACTCTAGAAAATATGAGTACAGTCCTCCCTCCATTCTCATGGACTTGGGGTCTGTGCCCCTTGAATATCTGAAGGAAGTGGATGCCTGCACACCCCTGCAGGAGTGCACCTTCATTCAAGCCAATAGGGGTTAAATATGCATGTTTTCTCATATTTGCTCTCCTGAATGGATCCCCTGGGGAAACAGAGGGAGGACTGTACTGCATATACTCATGCATAAGTCTAGAAATTTTAGTTAAATCATTGAACCAAACAACCAGAATCACCTTATCCCCAGATCAATGTATATACTGTACCTTAACTCATCAAAATAGGAGCCACCCCCTTCTCTGAGTAGAGTGAAGAAAGATGATAGCTTAGGCCATCCCAGGAGATCCTAAAAGAAGCACCAACCCCCTCTACTCTCCACTGTGGTGCCGCTTCTCACCTTTTTGAATGTCTGTTGCATATTTAATTTCACAGGAATTTAGGGAAGCTTTCTTGCTCAGAAATTTTAATCAAATAAATATATTTTATTTTATTTCAGTCTAAGTATGATGATTCCTGTGGTGGTGACAAAATGCCTTGGGCTATCATTTTACTACTGTAAATTTATTATTACTAATTAATATTCATTTTCTAGTTGTGAAGGAGTTGAAATCAGATTCAGATTTGGACTTGGACAACAGAAAAACAGTAGCAAGAGTCAATGGACAGGTGTAACACCTCCACAGCCATATCAATAATTTATTCCAGTGGGCACATATTCTATCAATAGAATACATTCCGACCTGAATAAATTACTGATTATATAGATTCTAGCCATGTGTGAATATATGATTTTGTACACAGATGAAGGCTGATGATATATGGTTTTGTACATATCTGGAAAAATGACAGGAGATCTAATTTCTCATCTAACTACTGTTAAGTAAGGGCAGACATGCAGTTATTCTGAATCACAAAGAACACTAACTGTAGGGCAATTCAAGTTTCCTAAAGCTCCAGCCTTTGTTGAAGAAACAAAAATATTTAAATATATCTTTATCACAGGACATTTCCTGTTTAACACTCTTTTAACTCTCGTTTAAATCCTGTTTGCCCCCTAATTTGTGCAAAAAAGCAGTAAAAGCTGAGACTAACTCAAAAACAACACAAATAGTTTGCAGTTTAAACAAAAGTTTACTAGTGGCTTGAATCTATGTATGCATAGAGGCTATATCCTAAGCTAGCTAATGAATAGTTCAGGTAACAAAGAAATCTTTATCTCACCATCTTTCCAAAGAAAGTTGATAGAGGAGGAAGATGGTAAACCCATAAGTATTGTGTGTGTGTGTGTGTGTGTGTGTGTGTGAGAGAGAGACAGATCTTCCCAAAAGGGGGAGTGACCTGAATCACATGGTTTGTTTACCAATTTGCAGAGTTATTGCCCTGCGTGATTCAGTAGCAGAAAATTGGATGCTTGAATGAGGGGAGACAGCAGGATTTGTATGCAGGAAAATCTATCTATCAAAGGTGGGGAAGAGAGAATGCAAAAATCTTCCAACATTAATATTCTTCCAATCCTTCTCTAAACTTTACAAAAGCAACACTGCATAATTATTTAACTGTTATCTTATTCTGGTCTCATCCTTCTGCCAATATTCTTTATCCATAGCTTGTAGAACACAAAGTGAAAAAGATGAACAGGTGTAATTGAAGGTAAACCTGAAAACACCTGTTGGCAAATCATGTGGTGATGAATCATAAGGAATTTACACTGTCTTGTGGACAGGTTTACCTTAAGTGTTTCAAAAATGACAGAAATTCTTGATGTAGGCACTTAAGAGAGCTTGAGCATCACCATCAGAATTGCTTTCTGTTGGATGGCTCTCTTCAGACTCACAAGCATCTGGGGGAAAGTATTTTCCACATGTGACTTTTTCCTCCAAAAATATATATATATGTAAACCTACTACAATTAATGACTATCTCCACAGCAGAATATGTACCAAACTGTGCTATCATCATTATTTTCAGATTATGGATAGTGTACCACAAACTTGACCACTATCTGCTCTATTACATTCACATTTATCTTACTTTTGGTGAAGGGTTATTATAGACACAGTAGTCACTGAAATATTCTCTGCTCACCACCTCAAAATTTCAATCCAAGGGCATTGAAATTTGAAATAGAACCCCCATTTCTAAAAAGTGAAAGTAGATCCTTCAAGTTTTGGATATTAAACTGAACACTGAACAATAACTAATTTTAAAATACTAATCTGACCTGACAGATATTTTTTATTGATTATTCTGTATTATGTTTCACACCCCCCCCCCCCCGTATCTAGCAAACCTAAAGAGCCTTGAAAAGGGCATGTGGCTCTCTTTTTTAAAAATAAACAGGCAATGCTTGATAGAATTATACAAACAAGTCCTCTTGCAAAGAGAAGCTTTTGACAGCAATGGTTCCCACCAGCTATGTGTTTCCTGGACATCTAGATTCTATACACTACAACTTCTATCACTCAACATAGATAATATCAAGAAACTGTTGCCTCCCAACTCCAAGTTGTCTTGTATGAAACCGATTATCTCGATCCATTTCAAACCAGCTTCAGGGCAGGATATGGAGTAGAGACTGCCATGGTTGCTCTGACTGATGACCTCCGCCTGAGCATCGACAGGGGTAGGGTGACCCTGCTGGTGCTCTTGGACCTCTCGGCGGCTTTTGACACAATTGATCACTCCATCCTCTTGGATCGGCTGAGAGAGTTGAGTTTGGTGGCACCGCGCTCCGGTGGTTCTGGTCCTTTCTCTCCGGCAGATCACAGAGGGTGAGACTCTGAGACAGTTGCTCTTCTAAAATCGAGCTTCGCTGCGGCATCCCTCAGGGCGCCATCCTGTCGCCGATGTTATTTAACGTTTATATGAAGCCGCTCGGAGAGATCATTCAGAGGCATGGAGCTCAGTGTTATCAGTACGCTGATAACACTCAGATATATTTCTCCATGACCAGATCGTCTGCTCAGACCTCAGATGGCGTCTCTCCTCTCAATGACCTTCTTGCGACGGTAATGGATTGGATGAGGGAAAACAGACTGAAACTCAATCCAGACAAAACGGAGGTGCTCACAGTCACAGGCCCGAAACCAGGTTTGGGAATACAACTTCCAGTCCTGGATGGAGTCATACTCTCCTCAAAGGACTCTGTTCGCAGTCTGGGGGTACTCCTTGACCCATCGCTCCACATGACTAGTCAGGTGAATGCAATGGTCAGGAGTGCCGGCTACCAGCTTCGGCTGATACACCAGCTGCGCCCTTTCCTGGAGACGAGGGATCTGGAAACTGTGATACACGCGCTGGTAACCTCACGTTTGGACTACTGTAATGCGCTCTACATGGGCCTACCCTTGTACCTAACCCGGAAACTTCAACTGGTCCAAAATATGGCAGCCAGGCTTCTCACTAGAACATCTAGGAGACAGCACATAATACCTGTGCTCAAATCTCTCCACTGGCTGCCGATTAGTTTCCAGGCACAGTACAAGGTGTTGGTTTTAACCTTTAAAGGCCTACATGGCTCGGGTCCATCCTATCTTAGGAACCGCCTCTTCTCGTATGAACCCCCCCCCCCGCACACTCTGGTCCTCTGAGAGGAACCTACTACAGCCCATGAAGACCAGGCTGGTGCAGACCTCCCAGAGGGCCTTTTTGGCAGTCGCCCCCAGGCTGTGGAATGACCTGCTGGATGAGATCCATCTCATTCCATCTTTAGAAAGCTTTTAAAAAGCTCTAAAGACATGTCTCTTCCGGTAGGCCTTCCCAGAGAATGAGAACACTTCCTGGCTCCAAACCTAGGCCTTAGTGCCTCTCCAGCTGTCCTTCTACAGTGTCTTTTCCACCCCTTTATAGCCTAGGTTTTCAGGCCCACTTCCCTATTGCTGCTTTTTACTGTTGTAATTTATTTTATAATTTTAATTATATAGTGCTTTAATTCTCTTTTTAAGGGGGGGGGGTGAGGGAAGGGATGGGACGTTTTAACTGATATTGTTTTAATCTTTTTGTTGTAACCGGCCCCGATTGCCTGTTCAGAGGGGCAGGCTAGTAATAAATTATTATTATTGACAAGTCCCCCTAGTCCTGGGTTGAATTGTGCAATGCTCAAAAAAGAAACACCGCACAGTTCTACTGGCTATGCTGCCAAGCTATGATGGAATTCTAATACAACATTGAGGGGGGTCACAACTTTCTATCTAGACCTAATTTAATAAGACTTATTTGTTTACTTCACAAAAGGTATTAAATTCTTGATGAAATGTTGGCTGTATTTTGCAAACATGCATTACTCTGTTTTAATCAATTTAAATCCAGATATCACACAGAATATAGTGTATTCCACACAGAAAACGGTATTGACTTTTGATCATAATGCAAACTGTAGAATAGCTTTCCAAAGATGCTGCAATTTCTGTATCTTCCCTTTCAGGCAATTTACTCACTATGATTTATCAGCACACAGCTCGGCACTGGAATTAGGGAACCAAAAGATGTATGTTTTTAAAAGGCCATTTTCTGATGGGATGTAGGAACCCCAATTATGCTATTATACACTATCAAGGGAAGCATTTGTGCATTTCCCCGCACCATCTTTCTCTGTTAGCCAATTCACGACAGCACTATGTACCAAGGAGGGGTGGGATGGGACTTATACTGAAGAACACAGGGAAAAGGAGATAAAGTACACATAATTGGCAAAATGACAGTCCATGACAGTCAAATCAAGAACCACCTCAGTGATGGGATAAAGTGGATGATGGTGGAGTATGTTGAAGTGGCAGCTTACATAAAGAGGATAGACAGCTGTGATTTTGTGTTGCACATTTTTTCGAAGCTAGAAGGTGATCTAAAATAAACACAAAAGTTTTGCCATTTATAGCAAGCGGCATGAGCCTAGGAGGCTGAAATTCCGACTAGCAAACCACATCATCCCGATCTGCATTAGTTATTGTCCAGCCACTGAAACTTTTAAAAGAAGAAGCTCTGATTAAAGCAGAGGCAGAGAACATGTGATGTCCAGGATGGACAGTCCTATCAACCCTTCCCTGCATACTCAAAAGTACCGGATAATGGGTGGTGGAGGACCATACCTATGCCAAACATGTGTTCAAAGATAGGATTGCACAGGATAAAAGAAGCAATCAATCAGTCCTTTATGCGAGTTACTTTGTATCTGTTGATGGCCATTATTCCAATCCAGTGTTTCCCAAACTTTGTTCTTCAATGTGTTTTAGAATTCAGCTCCCAGAAACTGTAGCCAATTTGGCCAACAGTCAGGAATTCTGGGAGTGAAATCCAAAAAAAAAATCGGCAGTCCAAAATTTGGGAACCATTGCTCTCATCCAAGAGAAATAAATAAAAACTTGTATATCAGGATTAAAAAAAATCCCCCCAATAAAACAAAACTCTCCTTTCATGTAGAAGCTAATCATTTTTCTCTGTGACTCTCTCTCTCTACAATAACAAGACAGAAAAAATGCATTTTGGTATGGCCTTTCTTCGCAAGATAGGAAAACAGCATGTTTATGTGGTTTCCTTTCCAATAGCAAAAAATGGAATGATGAACTAGCCTCTTAAAAGAAAGGGTTAACTGGCTAAGAAGAGTCCATCAAATTCTCGTAACTAATGTACTCTCTTCCTGTAGGCATGGAGGAAATCCACAGCAGCCACAGACATTCCTCTCTCCTTTCAATGGTGCCCTTTGTGAAATGAATGTTAATGGCTAACCAAACCACAAACAATAAAAACAGTTTTAAAAGTGGCTCCTCCGAAATGCTAAGAACTCTTCTTCCTTTCAGGCTTCATTTCTTTCTTTACTCCCCAGTCCTCTACTTTTTGTTCACAAGACTTTTTCTGTGCACTCAGAAAGTACTTCTCTGCATACTGTTTATCAGCAAGCAAGGAACATATTAGTCATCAGTTTATGGCCAAAGAAAATCAACCAAAACCGCATTACTTCCAAGCTACAGAGTCTGCAGTTATTGTATTGAAGATTCAGGAAAAGAACTCTCTCTGTACTGTGACACAAGAATATAAGTCTCCAACCCTCTACAGTAACATCTGAAACACTAGCATGTGAGGATGGTGGTGAGAAAATGAACTCAAGGGATACACAAATCCAAAATGATTTGGGTCAAATGTACATCAGACTAAAATATGCATCCATCCTTCTAAGTTGAGAGGTGTGTGCACATGCATACTCTTTCTACCTAAAAGTGAAGCTGTTACAATTTAAGCTGAGGGAATAGAATTAGCAGGTTTCTGTGAATGTTATTTATGCACAGGAAACATAGGCTTAGTTCTCACAAACAGCAAAAAGAATAGACACCTATATCATTCCAAACTTTTAATGTGATCTCACACAACTGGATGTAACTTTTTGCCTAAGGTCTTGCTCATATATACTTGTGAATATGGAAATAGACACATGAAATTACTCAGGGCAGTTTATCTTCATTTTTGCATGCTCACAAAGAAAGTGTATACTGTATAAGCTCAATCACACCAAAAGTATAGCCCCAAATTCAATTGTTAATACTAAGTAGAGTAGAGCCATTAAATCAATGGGACTTAGATAAATTTTACATTATCATGTTCTCTTGTGTCAGTGGGTCTGCTCTAATTAGTACCAACAGCTGGATTTAGGCTAATAACTTTATTTTCACAAATTTTGTAAAGAAATAAATAAGCAAGGCATAGGCATGCCAAATAAGGGGCACTTTGACACTACACAAGTATGAACTATGATTCCACTTTAAGTGTCATGGCTGCTTCCTATAGAATCCTGGAATTTTTAATTTGATAAGACACTAAAACTATCTGGCTGAGAATTCCTAAACCTTTCCTAAACTACAAATCCACATAATGTTGTCAGGACACTTTAAGTGGAATCATATAACGGCATAGTATGAAGGGCCCAAGGAAGTGACAGCAGTATTTTATATATATATTATATTGGAAAAGAAAGTAAGGCGCTGTATGACCAAAGGAATACAGGAACTGGTATGAACTGATTTAGGTAGAATTAGGTGGAAAAGAGAAGTAACTAACAGAGATTAAGCAATTATAGTTCCCTAGCTTCAGAATAAAATGAACAAGAATAAATAAGCAATTTGAATGGTTAGTGTTCAACTAAAATTAAGCAAGTTTCCTAGAAATGGTCAGTTTGTTTATCCTGTGATTGCTTCCCAACTACTTCCCATCTATATAAAAACATTACAATGGTGTGCTGAAATTATAGATTCCCACAATATATCTCAAAACACTTATTTGTAAATCTCACCAATTAGAAATTTTATGCTGCATGCTTTGTTAACAAAGAAAAAAAATCACTAGGGTTTAAGATGTTGATTTGCATCTAGACCTGCACAGCACTGATACTTGCTAAGTGGAGAGCACTGTGTAAAAATTATAACAAACTTGACCTGAAAATGTGATATGCATTTACAAAATGTACAAAAATGTACCTATATTAAAAGATCAAAGGAAATTGCTAGTAACCGCTACACTCCGTTCCCTCGTCTATGCACCACAGAAAATGCAAAATCTGATAGGATGGTGATATAATGAAGCAGGAAATCTAGGCCATATTTAGGCAGGCATTTGCAAACTTTTCAAGGTGGCAAGCAGAATCTAATTAGCACAGGAGGTCAATTCCTTGACATCGGTTTTTGAAGACAGAGCTGTGCTTTAAGACGCTTAGATGAAATATGCAAAGCTACTGAAAGACATCCTATCAGACTTCTCTTATTAAAATTTTGCCTCCAATAACATCTGGAGGAAGGGGAAAAATTTCTGGATGAATAACAAAGTCAAGGTTTTCTGGATTTTCATTTGCTTTACAAGACCAAAAGGGCTAATTTGACCATGCCTCTTTACTGGCCTGCAGAAGAAACAAAAACTGGAATAGTCCAAAGTGTGAAAAGTCAACTGCTGCTTACTTCCTCTTAAGGGCCAATCCTGGTAATGTTGACTATGCATTTAATAAAATGATATTATTTCACAACTTCCATTCCCAACATTAGCAAACCATAACCAAGACCATACTTAGTAGAGGTGAGGGTAAGCAGGAAAAAGAAAAAGAAGAACACCAGCAATTGTCAGAGTTGGATTAAGGCCTTGCTTGACATAAAAAAATCAGTTCCAAGTATACCCAATACATCTGAAGACTATTCTCCCCTGCGGCAGTGCAGAGCACATGCACCCATTATCCCTTCCAGGACAAGTGGAGTCTTCTTCCGGCGTGGCTTTCAGCGTATGCTGAAAGCTGCGTAAGGTGTGCCCATGTATAACACAGGTGCACTGTATTGATAATAGATGGTATTTGATTTTTAGGAATGATTTATGTGTTGTCCCAAAACCACAACTATAATAAATGTACTTTTATTCATTTTACAATAACCCCTGAAGAAGGCCAATTTGTGACAAGGCCAAAGCGCACCGGGCTTTTTAAGATAATAAAGTCTATGGACCATCAATAGTACACGGGACTTTGTTTCCTTTATCTCTTCCACTTATCTCTTCCACTGTGAATACATGCTTTCCAGTTTTTTGTTCTGTTCTTCTCATATACAGCATCATTATGAATTGGGGTCAACTCAAGGGCACACAACAACAACAACAACAACAACAACAACAGGCCTCTGGCATCACATTTCAAACCTATTTTAGTTTTCACGAGGAATCACTGATGAGTACTCTTGAATATCAATTTCCAGCCATCTGGGAACCCACCTGATGGGCATTATTACATTTTAATTAATTTCCACATTTAATTTGTTTCCTAACCAACATATCATGAGGAACTTTGTCCAATTATTTGCTGAAATCAAGATAAATTATGTCCGCAGCACTGTAAATCAATTACTGTAAGTTACTTTAAAAAAACAAAAAACAAGTTTCATCTGGTACTTATTTTCTACAAATACATTCTTCTTGTTTGTGCCTTCAAGTTGTTTTTGACTTATGGTGCCTTTAGGGTTAACCTATCATGGGTTTTTCTTGGCAATATTTGTTCAGAAGAGGTTTCCTTTGTCTTCCTCTGAGGCAGAGAGAATGTGACCTGCCAAGGTCACCAAGGGGTTTACCGTGGCTGAGCAGGAATTCAAACCCAGTTCTCCAGAGTCATAGTCCAAAATTCAAATTACTAATTACATACATCCTGGCGGTCATTGTTTTCAACTTTCTTTAAAATTGAGTCTTTTATAATCCATCCCAATATCTTCCCCAGTGATGAAGTCAGACTGACCATTCTGTAACTTCAGATGGGCTACCTGTCAAAATCATGCACCAGCCTCTCAGATTTGCAGACTATTATCTTCAACACAAACACCACTGTCAAAGCAAGAGGCAGAATGAACTACTGAGACTCCCACATCCAAGACCAGTGTGTAAAAACTACACTTTCTATGTCTTTCTTCCTACTATGAGTTCATGCTAAGCAAATCTACTAGGACTGATGCGTGAAAGCTTCTTGGACATTTCTCTTTTTCACTTACAAAATAAATTTCCAAAATAAACAATGGCCCCAAGATCAACAATTCTTCCCACTTTTGCACCTTTACCTGCCGAGTTAATGCAGTGACAGAAGCAACTCTTGCTTTTGCAGGTGCTAAGGGAGCAGGAGAGCTCACTTTTTTTTCAGACTGTGTCACAGGATTTTTTTCTTGGCCCCTTTCCAAAATCATCAGGAATACCAGTGAAAGGAAGAAAAAGACATATTTTACCCTTGGGCTTTCCCCCTGCTGAAAGGGCAGCTGCAAACAACAGATGTGTGAGAAACCTTCACAGATAATGGCCAGAAGAACATTTCACAAAGGGATGTAGTAGTTGACCTAAATATAACAAAGTTCTGAAATTTCTTCAGTTCTTGAAACTAATAAAGATAAACTTCTAGCCACTTTGTTTTATTTGGAACAGCATGAATTGGATGGTTTCACTGTAACCAATTTTTAAATTGTTCCTAGCAGGTTGAGTCTCCCTTATCTGAAATGCTTGGGAGCAGAGATGCATTGGATTTTGGATTTCTTTCGTATTTTTGAATATCTGTATTTGCATAAAGATACACACACACTGAGATGTTGAGGAGACAGGGCCCAAATCTAAACACAAATTTCATTTATGTTTCATAAACACTTCATACAGATGTCCCTCCTGATTCACAGACTTGGAGTCCATGGTCTTGCCCTTTCATGGATGGCAAGTGGAGGAGGGACAAAATGGTGTGTGTGCATGGGAGAATGCCTCCATTGAAATCAATGGCAACTTGAATATAGGTGTTTCTCCAGATTCATGGGGAGGTCCGGAATGGATCCCCCATGAATCAGGAGGGGTGACCCTACATGTCCCCTGAAAGTAATGTTAATCAACGTTTTTAATAAATCTGTGCATGAAACAAATTTTGTGTACACAAAACCATTAAAATGTAAAGATGTCACTATCTCAGCCTGCCATGAAAAAAGTTGTAGTTTTTGGAATACTTAGAATTTTGGAATTTTGGATAAGGGAGAACCAGCCTGTAGTAAAGAATGGTATTTTCAGCAGTTTCTATAAGTTCTGTGAGTGATCATGCACATGTGTCTGTCCACATGGTATGCACTTCCTATGAACAATTACCAAAGGTGGGTTTTAAAGGAACCAAAAATGCTATTTTTCATCATATTCAAGGCTTCTCTTTCCATTGTCTGTGGTCTTAGATGGAGCAAATGACATACACATAAATGTTTATTAGTATACTCTGTCATTAGACTACATCTTAGCTTAAAATTGTAGGTAGCTAAGAATGTTTTTGTTTTGTTCCTTGTTTAAAAGTAAGTGTGGATTTCTCCATGTCATTCAGAACCACCACATGATACCAAGATCAAAAATGGCAAAGATCAGATTCTGTACATTCTCTTACATACGTAGGTACATACATACATGCATGTAGTTCTTAGAAATATTTTGGGGGATGTAATTAGATGAATACTTTGTATTAAACATTTTATTCATCATCCTAAAAGAAAACAGCCCCAAAGTCATTTTTCAATTTTTTTAATAGAAAAAAACATTTGAAAGAACCCTATTTTTAAAATTCCGCCCCAATCCCCTCCATCATTTACTGTATATCTCTGTCTCTTTCTTATTTCATATAGAATTGTGACACTCTCTTTTTCTTAAATATCCCCAAAGGTTTTTTTTATTACTGTTTTCAATGGGGCTCAAGCATTTGTGGAATTTCCCTTATGCAAGGGGGGTCCAGAATGGATCCCCCGCATAAGGGAATGGCACGCTGTATAACTGTACTGTAGAACTGAGCTTCAAGGACAATATAAAGAAAGTCATGTCCTAGCACTTGTCCCAGACCCAGACTGTTAAGTTTTCATCTTAAAATATCAGTTATGAAAGAAAAAGATAAAAATCTGTACAGTGCTAACCTGTAACTGTTAAAAGCCTGTTAGAAGAGAAAATGTTCAGTTGTCAATGGAAGTACACCAAGGAAGGAACCATCCTATAATCCCTAGAAAGGGAGTTCCAAATCCTGGGAGCAGCCTCTGAGAAAGCTCTCTTCAATATTGCCAGTAAAGCTATGAGACCAAAGAGAATGGCCTCAAAAATATGAGGGTTCAAATAGGTCTATATAAGAAGATATAATCATACAGACAGAATAGATCTGAACCATATGGAGCTTTATATGTTATAACCAGCACTTTAAAGTGTGGTACAAACACACTGGTAGTCAAGGGAGCTGTTGTTTTGTGCACCTTGTTAACTGACTCAGTCAGTTTTGTGCACCTTGTTACCTGTCTCAGTCAGTAGTCTGGCTGCAGCTCTTTGGGCCAATGGAAGCTTCTGAGCACTTTTCAAAGGCATTCCGATGTAGAGAGCATTATAGTAATCCAAAAAGATATAACTAAGGGATATGTCACTATGGGCTAGCTTCTTTTACACTATGTAATTACAGAATTCAGATTTCACTTTCAATGGCTATCTAGGATAATGGGAGACCAGGATTCAAATCCCTGCTTCACAATGGAAGCCCAAAGGCAGGCAAAGGAAAATCCCCTCTGAACACATTGTGCCAAGAAAACCCCAGGACAGGTTCACCTTAGGGTTGCCATAAGTCAAAAATGACATTGGAGAGGAATTTAGAATTCTTAGCCAGGAAATTCTAGTGCCTCACCAGACTACAAGAAGACTACCAGACTACACACCTAGGATTCCACAGGATGCAGCCATGGCAATTTGAGCAGAATCATAGTGTTCTGATTGTGTAGCATTAACCCCACAGATCAGATTTCAGAGAGTTTAAGAAAAAATTCTTTAGTGATCTTTGTGTGCAATGTGTGTACATTTATCTTCTACCACAAACTGCAATAAAGATATGATTTTTGCAAACAAAACAAAGCAAAAATGAAGATTAATCAAGAAGTACACTCGGCTAAAATCAACAGGGAAAGAAATGATTCTCCAGGGAAGAGAGAAGAGATTTTAAATTTGAAACTCACTTGCAGTACTATGGTTAGAATCAATTAGTTTGCATAAAGAGTTCTATGAACCTTAAAAAGACACTGAGAGAAATAAATCCAGTGCTGCTGAATAATTAATCTAATCTTCTATTTGTTTTGCTGTTAACAATTAGCCACGCACCAGAACACCAATGAAGCAAATAAGCCTACAGTCCATCAGAGTTATAAAACTATACCATTATGGATTAGTACATTACTATTCCAATTTACATGTGCAAAAACTATTTAAATTGAGTTCAAGACATGTTTTCACTATGGAAAAACTGCTTGAAAATCTTTATAACAACTCCCACTCTTCTGGTAGCTCATTATGTGAATGAGACACTACACCAAGAATTCAGTTTTCTGAACATGTCTGCCAAAGTCCTAACTGAAACAATGGGACCTGGTGAATCAACACTGATGTAAGTTCCATGGATTTCATTGATTTCTTCTAGTTGAAATTAATAAATGGATTTAGGCCATTAGCTAATTTTCCAAAAGCAGTCTTTGAAGCAGAATATGCAACTAGCAGACAGTGCCATGCCTTCTGAAAATAAAGTATTTTTTTAATTATTGGAGTGTAGATGAACTGGCTCTAAAAGTTAGAGATAGAGCCTTACAACACTATGCTTGAGGCATGGATGCAACCTGAGCTTGAGGCTGACAGGAAACTAGAAATAAAAGACTAAAATGGAAGGGTGACTAACCAATCTATGGCCATTGGGTAGATCATTATGGAAGAAGGCCAACTCTTCTGCCACTCCTCAAGAATTTCCTTTGCACAGGAAAGAGTTAAAGAAAATACTTGCAAATTTGTAATTCAAGACACTGAAACAGAGAACATCAGGTTGGAAGATGCTGGTAAAGATGCTGGTTAAACTTTACCTAACAGCTGCAGGCAGTCCTTCCAGTTGTACAGTCTCTTCTTGGAATATTTTATTTCTTTCTTCCCCTTTCCTTTATTTTTCTAAGACACCCATGTGCACACACAAGCCACTAAACAAAATGCACAACTGTTCTAGATTATTTACACATAGAAAATCTGTCCATAATAATAAAAACCAATTAGCTATCCATTATATCAATTGATGTAAGTTCTACAAGGAAGAAAAAGCTTGCATTAAGCAATGACTATTAAAATTCCAAAATTTTGTTGCCAAGGAAAGGGGATTGCTTGCCAATACACCTTGGCTTACAGCCTAAGGGTTATCTATAGCCTGGAAGAAACTTGGTTACACTAAATATACACAATACAGAGAGGTCTCTGTAATCCCCTGGGTAGGTCCAGCCAGGCTGAATTCTTTCCTGTTGACAGCCATGGAAAGACCATTTCATATTTTCCTGGGACTTGGGATCTTGTCTATGAACAAAGTGGCATAATAAATATGCTATCTCATGTGTTCCTATTATGTAACTTTTACAAGAATGTCAGTTAATTTCTCCTTTGTTCATAACCAAGGCATGCAGCTGTATCTGTGTCTTAACCTTGTCTGCCCATCCTCCCAATCTGAGATCGTCCTGTTCAGGTAACACATATTCCTAATCTGGTTAGGATTACATCCAGTTAGGATGACATCCAGCATGTTCAGCACCAGATCCAAATAATAGTAACCTTAAAATGAAGTAAAATAACCTACTTCTTCAGCCCAACCTTCCAGGAAGATCCAGAGCTCTCCATTCCAGCAGAGTCACCCTTTGTACCCACCACAGTCACCAGACTCTTGCTCTCAGGTCAGAACAAGGTGCCCACACATGTAACCGATGCTGGCCACCTTGTTCTGACCTCTGTCTGGTGGATGCACTGGTCAGCTCAGCAGGATACCCATGGAAACAGTCGCAGCAGAGTGAGAATGGAGGGCCAGGTAACAGGGGCAGGTCAAGGGAGCTCTGAAGCCAGGACACTCCAGGCTGCCCCCAGAGTATTTTGGCCAGTGCAGATAAGGCTATAGTTTATTAATGGCAGACATTAACCAAATGATTGCTGAAAAGTTTCTTGCTGCAACTATTAGAAAAAGGTCATGGATACTGATATTTAGATATCCTGAGTTCAGTCTATCACATTTTTGTCATCTTGCATTAATTTTGTTAAATCTGCCTATGATATAGGAATGAAACTGATATGAATTTATTCCAACTTGAATTTTATTTCATTATTATTCTATTTTATGGTCTTACAGTATACTATATTATAATAGTATAATAACATGATAGTATAATAAATTCTGTAGGAGATAAAAAAACCATCAGTTTTTCACTTGGAAACTTTTTCTAGTCACCTCTCTTTGGTTTCATAAAAACAGAAAGACATGTATACTAGTTAGTGGTCAGTGAAACACTATGCAGCACACTGCAAGTTTCACAAACATGTGAGTCTGATTCATCAGTCCTGCTATTTTAGTGAAGGCAAAGGATTTTATATACAAAGTTTCTAAGTCAAGTAAATAGTGGTTGCAGATTATACTATGTTCTTTTTGTTGCCAAAAAATGAGGGCTAGGAAGTGTTAGGACAGCTAAGATGGAAACCATGAATAATTTTCTGTTGTTCACATCCATGCATAAAACAATTTCTATTGTGGTTCAAGATCACCCATAAGACTCTAGCAAGGAGCAAGAAAGCAAAAGAGCTTATAAAATAATAGATAAACAATAATAACTATCTTAGAAAGCTAGCGTTGTATAGTAGCTTGAGTGCTGCACTATGATTCTGGGACCAGGGTTTGAATTCTTGCTCATCCATAGAAGATAACTGGTGATCCTGGGCAAGTTCCACTCTTTCAGCCTCAGAGGAAAGCAATGGCAAACTTTCTCTGAACAAAGCTTGCCAACAAAATAACAAAAATAACAAGTTATTATCTATGTAACTTCTACTTTCTTGGATCAATGACATCTCTATATGTGGAGATGTAGGCCGTTTAACTCTTCTGGTGATTTTGGAACAATAACCCTGATCATCTCCAAGGGGTTTCACTGGTTTCTAAAAGGGCACCTGTTTAATTGTATGTTGCCTTGTTGAAACCTTACCAAAGACTATCTGCATGTTACTTAGAGTCTGATCCTACAATTTACATTTATATTGGGGTGAACAATTTGTGACCCTCCAGAGCAACTTCCCACCACACTTCATCACTTGTTAAGGTGCACAGGACTTGATAGGAAGTGCATTCATACAACATCAGGCAAGTGAGAGACTGCCTATCATTGTTTAATGTGGACATAGATGTGCCATTTGCAGATCCAATCACGTAAGCCAGATTGACATATCTTTGCCAACCATGAATGTGAGTGCCAAAACCAAACATTTATTCTGGACTGCCCAACTGAAAGAGAAGTTGCATGTGACTAAAACTATTGCAAGTAGCATTTTAACTACTACTTGGGGTTCAGATAAGGATGCTGTCACTGGCACTGTTATTTTTTAATTAAGTGCTTCCATTCAAATATATAAAAACTCTCAATTCACTTTCACAAGATGCTAATTCCACTGGAGTGTATTAAAGTATGATTGTAATAGAAGGCCATTTTTATTGAGCACAATGCTGATCTGGATACCAAGGTTAACTCTGTAATTCAGTTCATCTCCCTGCATTCATCAGACTGAAGTAGAGAAATACATAGCCTGAGACACTGTATCACCTGAAAGTATACTTGTTCCTATACATTTGCTGGGATTAGGAGTACAGAACTCCTGTGAATGTGGAAAAAACACAAATAACAAAAACACGATATTTTTACCTGAGAGAACACATCTCTAGGAAGCTCTAGGTCCTCCAGTGCAATTCTGTAGTCAACATCTGCCAAACATTGACCATAGAATTGCACTGGAGGAGCTACAAATGCCTAGTGGAGTGTTCTCTCTAAGAATCTCTAGGTCCTTCAGTGCGACTTGTGGTTAAAGTTGACCATAGAGTTGTGCTGGAGGAACTAGATGTTACTAGAGAGAACATATTAATAAAATCCATGAATAATCAAATCCACAAAAGTCAAAGCCACAAATGTGGAGGGATGAGTGTAAAACAGAAATTCAGGTATGCAGGATGTTAGGACCTCGATTGCTGGAAATGAACATACGTATCATGGGTAAGTAGCAAGGTTTGTTTTTGGTTGTGCATTCAGTATCTGGCTCTGCGTTCCGTTACACATTTTAGTTGTGCATTCAGTTGCACAGCTTTGTCTTTCAGCTCAAGGAGATGTCTAATGATGATCATTAGACCCTAATGAGAGAATCCAAAATGATCCCAGCCATAATTCCAATAATACCTTTCCCAAGCTTTGGTTATCACTGGCTAAGATGACTGGTGGATTCTGGGAGTCATACTCCAAAAATTAACTTCGCCAAGCTCTGGTTGCTATGCTGTACTCCTGCACATTAAGGTAAGAGACTAAATTTATGAAAACGCTTTCAGCTAAAAACAAATCCCTGCACATACACAGAAAAATATGTGCACGTGTTTTTACACAGCAGAATATCCCAGCAGAACATCTTCCCTTTAACATGTTACAGTTAAGTAAAATCTGCTCCTTGTACCTGACTAGTGAAGTCCAGTTGTGAAACACAAGAGCTGAAGCAATAAATCTGTGTAGGACTGTAGAAGAAATGAACAAATGAACATCACAATACTTAGAATGATCAAGCTAAACTGGATGGGAATGGAGCACTTTCAGTCAGATAAATACAGTGTTTTACTCTCGAAATGATAAGAAGAAATGAAGTAGCATTAATAGTGAAGTCTGACTGAATAATATCAACAAAACTGCCCAGAAAACTCACCAATATAATCCATGTTTATGATCCAACTATACAGGCAGAAGAGGAAGAAATCAAAAGATTCTATGCTGGCCTCTAGGCAGAAACTGATCACAGCCCACCCACCCTCCCTTTTCCCTCTGCAAAACCTGACAGGAATAAAATCATCTTATTTGAAAAGTGGTGCTGGAGGAGAGTTCTGCAAATACCATGGAAAATAATGGAAAATAAAAATAAAATGGTCTGAAAGTAAATCAAGCCTGCACTCTGCCAAAAGGATTAAGCCGAGGTTATTGCACTCTGGATACATCATGAGAAAACATGACTCATTGGAAAAGACTTCAGGGCTGCTGAGTAAAGTTAAAGGCAGTAGGAAAAAAGAAAGACAACATTGCAGGAAGATTGATTTAATCAGGGAATCTACAGCTCTGAGTCTTTAAAACATGAGCAGGGCTGCTCTTGGAGATCTCATTCACAGGGTTCTTTGCTGTCAATCTGACTTGCCAGAAAATAACAACAACAAAGGATGTGCTACCAGACAGCCAGGCAGGTGCTCCATGATAGGACTGAGTAAGAAAGTCTTAAAAGGGACAATAATTACCTTTGGCTGGAATGCAGTACTCATGTTCAGCCACAGATACTCTATGGCTGGCATTTTGTTAGAGACATAGCAGTGTGTGTGTGTGTGTCTTTTTTAGGTGCTGCAGGGGTCGGTGTTCCCCTCCTTCCTCTACAGCCCTCCCTGCAACCTATTGAATAGCCTCTGAAGCTTCTGCGCAGCCATTCCCTGTTTTATGGGGAGCTGGCACCATCATGGAAATGTCTGTCTGTAGATAGACATTAATGCTGTGATTCTCCAGGGTTTTCAGCACTATTATAATCATTTTGTGCTTGGCTATGGGGACATTGCCAGATGCTTCTGTGATCCTAACATCTCCCCACAAAACATGGAATAATTTAGATGGACGAGGGCTTCAGAGGCTGTTCAGTAAATCAGGAGGGTTATATGGATTAGCCTAGCACAGGTCCTCGTGCAGACCTACTATACTACACTGAGCCATATAAGATGTGTGTCCTCCAACTTTTCTGGTCCCTGGGCAACATCAATGATTGAGTATGTATGTGTAGCATGAATGCCTCTTCCATCCTTTCAATTTTGTCATGCTTCCACAGAGCTAATGTAAAAATATCTTTTTCCTGAGCATTCTGTCATAGAAAACACAAAAGTAATTAGGATGTACAGCCAGTGTGCTGTAGTGGTTTGAGTAGTGGACCAGGATGCTGGAGACCAGGGTTTGATTCCCAGCTCAGCCATGAAACCTACTGGGTGACCTTGGCAAGTCACACACTCTCAGTCTCAGGAAAAGGCAATGTCAAATCTCATCTGAACAAACCCTGCCAAGAAAACCCCATGATAGATTCTTAGGGTCACCATGAGCTGGAAACAACTTGAAGGCACAGAACACACACACACACACACACACACACAATTGGGATGCAACTCTCTTTGATTTCATTGTCACAGAAGAGAACAAATCATTTATCCAGTTTTCTCCCTGTTAAGACGACTGAAATTTTTGAAGATGTTCCCACAGTTTAGGACTTATCCCTTTCCTTCAGCACAATGTTTCTCCTGCCCTTCCTGCTTCCACCTTGGCACTGCTTGCTGCTTCCTTCTCCTCCATCTCATCTAGTTTTTGTCTCCTTTTTCTTTCCCTTTCACTTTCAGCATTTTCCTATCAGTTCTACTTAGTTCTTCTTTTTTCTTCAAGCTTGCAGGGGGAAGGGGGGCTTCATTCCTGCCCAGCTGAAGGATCTGACTTCCCCTCAGGCTGCCAAAATATTGTATTGCCTTCCCTGAAGCCCAGAATAGCACATGGGATTCTGGGAAGATATTGGCACACAGAAAGAGAAAATGGATTCCATCTGCCACGTTCCAAAGTTAGCTGTCTTTTAAGTTGAGGACAGGGCCTCTAATTGGGTCTGGGGCTTTGGCTAGGGTTCTCTGTGTCAGGGTTTCCCAATGCTTAAGAAACCCCTTTTCATCCCCTCACACTTACTCTTCCCAACTCTAGCCAGTAATGTTTAAGTCCAAAACATTATGCACTTCAATTGGTGCTCATGAAACTTTGGCTACAGCATCTGTCTGCCTAGGGGGGAAAAGTGTTTGGAAAATGAATTCTTTGGACTACAGCTGCCAGAATCCCTCCAACCAACTTGGGCAATCTCCTTGTTATGGTCTATAAAAGTAACTTTTCACAGCCCTGGTAACAGTTCCTGAGACAACTTCTTGTTTTCTGTCTATTTCCGGATATATCACTGAGAGTATATAGCCAATGTTATTCCCCCCACCCTTGACGTTGCTTTTCTTTTCTTTTGTATTACCAGAGGGCATACATGATAATTGGAACTCTGCAAGTTCCCTTGTTGTGTTAATGAACATTTTAAAATGAGAGAGAGAGATAGAAATGTGGGACAGATGGTCATCTTCCACTGGAATTTATTATTTAAACAAATTCAAGGCTTCAAGACAAATGCCTTGAAAATTTAGTAAGACTTTTAAAAAAGTTAACAAGTCAGAAACACAGTCTTCACCCGTGGTCCGCCACTAGTATTACTGGAAAGATACTTTGTTGAAGAGGTGAATATTTGCTGGACCAGATCTTTACCACCACACCGCCGCAAAGTGGGAAACTTTCAAGTCTTATGGCCACAATAAACACTCTTCTCAGTTATTTCATTGCTTCTAGCATGCTGACTGGAGAGGGGTGCATACTGCTTGTTTTTCAAGGCACACTTTGGCCCAAAACCTGCCACTGGATGAGGGTAAATGTAGGAAAAATACACAAAAGTCCCATACAAATTTCTAGGAGGAGAGATCATACAGAACAAATTCTAAAACCCAGAAGATACCATTTTACAAAGTACAGGCAGTATAAAGAAATCAGTACAGAGAAAATTCTAAAATTCAGACTATACGTGACAGAAATGTAGAGCTGAGGAAAACATTTGTTAAGAGACCACATTCCAAACACCGTTTCTTCTTCTGACTAAGCCTTCTAAAAACCAGCACATTTTTCCCCATACAGATCATAAGTCACGTGATTTACCCAGGGGATTATATTAACTACAGATGTTTTTGTGTAATAAAATAATCCATTCAGCTACAGTATTTTGACACCAAATAGTGCTCAAGCTAAACTACCCTTGTCTAATGACTATATGCACATAATACACTAAGAAGTTCATTCCCATGGTTTCCATTTCTCTAACATAATGCTAAGTGACTTTGAAGCTAGCAGAAACATGCCACAAGGCAAGGACAATAGGACTAAAATCCAAATTTCAGTGGTAATGACAAGTTCTAGGCATCTGAAAAATTCAAAGTTGATCTGTCTCCCTTAGGAGCTGGCTGTCTTTGCAATTTAATATTCTACAGATACATTTGCATTTCATATCTTATCTTTTGCCTAAATGAAAAAAATGGCTCAACATGCAAAGACATACATACATGTACATCCCAGAAATTGCAAGATACTTACGTTTATTATTAAACTTGGCATTACCTCTCCTGCCCACACCTCCCAACACCCCAGTATTACTGAAAGCAAGACTGAAATCCTTAACTGAATTAACCATCTTTTAAATAATATCTTGTGGTTTGGGGGAGATTTGGACTATTTTGGATGTGATCCATATTGGTTAATCTATTCAAAACAGCTTCAGCCATACAGGAAAATATTCTTGAGGTTTCAGTCTGTTGGAAACCAGTCAGCCTGATGCACAAATGAAGGTCATTAAAACAAGCATGAAAGATCCAAGAATGCTTTTAAGAGAACCATGAAACAAGTAGAACAAGTTACTGATACTAAGCAAGATAGGCATAAAAATCCTACACAAGCCTCCTTGTTCTCTGCACTGTGACAATTAAAGTGGATGTGATGCAGCTTCATTTTCTTTAAACACCCTTTTCGGCATGTTGCATGTCAGTTTAATACCTTTTACTGTCAGAACTAGTATGCATTAATCATTGAACCAAACCAGTTTTTCTGTTGTCAGAAGCAAAATTTTGCACTAAGAATTAAAACTTATTTCCTGCTTCTCTGTTTTCAGAAGTCAGCATTTCACATTGGGAGTTATGGTTGTGGGGAAAATATGTTTTTGTTGTCTTCAATCATTTCTGACATGAAAATCCTACAGTGACCCAGTTCTGGCAAGATTTGTTCAGAAGGAGTTTGCCTTAGCCTTCCTCTGAGCCTAGGGAGAGTGTGACTTGCCCATTGGTTTTCCATGACCATGCAGGGATTCAAATCCTGGTCTCCATCATCCTGTCTGTCTGGGAAAATATATATTAAACTATGTTAACTTTGCATAAAATTCCCAAATGCCCAACTGGAAACAGCAGGACAGACAAATTGGCACATTTAGGGTCTGAATAGTGACCTGAAGCCACCACTGCTGCCTTTGTATATATCAGGGCTGGAATCATATGAATCATTTCATTAAACCCTCAAAGAACCTGCCCCCTAGAAAAACATCAACAACTCCACATACAACTTGCTGTTGGAATATATTAACAAAAAACTTATTAACGAAAACCTGTTTTCACTGGGAGAGGCTGATCTACAGTGTGTCCTGAATGCTCCAGGACTCTCAGAATTTGCACAAAAGCAATGTGTATATTGATACCTTTCCTCCAAACCGACTGCCAATAAAGTAGCGTTTTTAGTTTTCCTGTGCTGCAAAGCAGTCTATGACTTGCTAAAGTGGGCAAGTATATTCATTGTGTAAAGGTTTTCAGGCAGATTACAGGTTGCATTAAAACCTCCACAAGTAGGTTTAGCTACAATTCCTAGCAACTCTAGTCAGCATGATCATTGACTCAATGCACAAAAGTAACGATTAACATAAGTATTTCTAGACATTCACTTTTAAGATTTTAACAAATGACTAGTTTTACCTCTGGTTAGTAAGCAGTGAGCAAGTGCTTCTCTGGGTATTGTAAGTCTCCAATGTCCATCCCTCATCAAACATAGCCAGTAGTAAGGGCTTATTAGTGATGTAGTACAACCATGTGTAGGCACCACAGGTTGTATTGTACTATGTATATAGTACATATAATTAGTCAGAGGGAAATATTTCCCTGACAGTTATAACTCCCAATGAACCGTACTACAGTTCAACTGCACGTACACATAATTTACACCTTAAATATCTCCCCACCTTGATTACATAATGTCCATAAGGCTAAACCAACTTTGTGCAATATTCCAGAATAAAGTGTAGCTTATTTCTTTCAGTAATACTACTCTTGGGGATTTAATTTATAGAAATTAAAAAAAAAAGACAAACAAACCTAACACATGAAAAACAGCAGACAACAAAAATGTTGACTGTAACAGTTATAAGACCAATCCATGTAATATTTTTTAAAGTGTGGTTTTAAAAGGGGCCTCTTGCTGTATGGTACAGAGAAGACATGAAAATTGATTCTAGGGAGTTTACGGTTACAATTGCATAACAGGAACCAAGCAGGAGCCTCAATTCCACTTCTGTAGCACCAAAGGGGATCACACCCATGATGCTTCTGTGACATTTGGGGTATGTATAGATGATGTTTATCACACAGAAGGACCTCCGTGTGATAAAATCCTATGAGAGCAGTCTATAGGTCAACCTTCCACATCCTGGTATCCTGAAGATGTGTCAAACTAGAACGACCAGAAGGGCCCAGTGAGCTCACCTGTTTTCTAATACATTTTGAGGATACTAGATAGGGGAAGGCTGACCTATTTACTAACGGAAGCTGTGCCACAGTAGATTACAGTTGGAATCAGCAATGCACGGACATGTCTCCATTGCCAAACACATTATTACACTACTACTGTTTCATTATTTTATTTGTTTTCTAATTTTATTTATTCCACCTTTTAGCCAGACCTGGAACTCAAACGTACTGACAAAAATTTTAAAAGATAGAAATAAAAATTCATTTTCTATAACGTTAAAATATAATTACTGTAAACTATCAATGAATTAAAAGCAATTTGAAAATTTATGGAGAATACTGCACATAATTACAAGCGCTTTCCCAACAAATGGCTCCGAACGACCAGTCAAAACAAAAGAGTCTTCATCTGCATCAGGAGGGCAACATTGAAAGAGCCAGTCTGGTCTCTGTAGGAAGGAAGATCTAGAGCACTGGTCCCCAAACTGTGCTCTTTAAGGGATTTTGCACTTCAGCTTCCAGAATCCCAGACTATTGGCCAACATGGCTGAGGCTTGTGGGAGCTGAAGTCCAAAAATCTCTTAAAGGAGACAGTTTGGGGACCACTGATCTAGAGCCTGGGAGCAGCCTTTATTTCCAGTAGAGGTAACTGCAATAGTGGTGGAATGGAGAAAAGGGACTCCCTGGATAATTTCAAAACCAACGTACATCACAAGGAGGAATAAAGTCCCATGTGGTCCCGGAATTTATTGAAAACAAAAGACGCCATGCATACTATCTATTCACATTTATGTCCTGGGAATTGTAGTTTATTGTGGCACCAGAGCTCCCTGAGAGAGACGGCTAAACATCTCAGAAAACCACAGTCTTCAGAATTCCCTAACATTGAGCTAGGGCAGTTAAAGTCTTTCAAACTGGATTATTTCTCCAGTGTGTTTTGGACCTTCAATAGTTTTCTCCTTCTGGATAATGGCTACAATTTAAAAAATAAGCCCATATTTTACCACTCGCAGGAAACATTACAAACAGCTTGGGATAGAGGCACAAATATGGAAAATACAGCTGGACCTCCATATCCACAGATTCTGCATCCATAGATTCAACCAAGTATAGTTAGAAAATATTAACTCAAAAACAAAAACAAAAACAAAAATCCAAAAAGCAAATACTGACTATGCACCTTCATATAAGGGACACCATTTTACTATGCCACTGTATTTAATGGGACTTTGATTTTGAGATCCACGTGGGGTCCTGGAACTAAACCCCAGCAGATACTGAAGGCACACTATAATTAATGTCTCACCTGAAAATCTTATATAGCATGAGTAAAAATTGCAGACTACCACACCATATGAGAGTAGTATAGCAAGAGAGTGTCTAACTTGGACATAATCTTGCAGCTTGTTTGAGCTAGCTACACTCAATCATTCCAGCCTACCTTATAGGGGTTCACAAGACTAAAAAAAGGAGTTTACCTACACAGTGGGAAAGGATATGATGGGCATTCAGTAAATTTTAGAAGTGGCAGCTGAGCCTATTAACCAGTCTTGCGCATGGCTCACTTTCTTGTTATCAAGTACTACTCTGGGAATGATTACTTCCCTTCTACTCACAGATTTTGGGATCCTGTCCAAAAACATGATTTTCTTCTTTTTATAAAAAGTGTCTGGCCTCAATATGCAAGGAAAATATATGGAGAACTGATACTAAGTACATTCCAAATGGTAAGCAAGAAATCAATATGGATCTTTAAATTGTGATGGCCAACGGGTTATGTTGGACTTCAAAAATATGGGTACTGTACTATCAACATCAGGCTCTTGACTGACCAACTAAAAGTCTCAAAGAATAAAAAGCAGACTTCTCACATTTTCCAAAATGGCACAAATATCTTCCTAACAATGCAAAATCATGTAGGGGACCTAAGGCTTACTAGAAGATCAGGAATTTTCTGAAATCTAAAATATCCTTGATTTTCATAAGCCTGAATCATGTAGCCAGTTGTTAGTCCCAATTAAAATTGCTCATCGGGATTTACCAGTGTGTTAACTCATCATTCAACAATTAATTGAACAGGGCCACTCTAGGTACAACTAACCAACAAAAATCTAGCCATAATGTGTTAATTACTTTTACTAGGGGTAGTCGAAGTACTGCTTGTAGGCCATGTGTGCACAATCCCCTTTCTTCTGGCCCATGAACCATGCAGCTATCCAGAAAAAGGAAGGAAAAAAAACCCTCTGAAATTTGGTATTGCAATATACAACTACCATGGTTTGCCCCCCTCCCCAAATGGTTTACAGTGCTTATCTGGGAATAAATTGAAAGGGAAATTAAGAGCAATCTAAGAGAATTACTCTGGAAAGAAAGTTCTGGGGTAAAGTGGAAAAATCAATGAATCAATCATCATAATTTATATCCTTTTCCCCAACAGTGGGACCCACGGTGGGTTACGAATTTTAAAAACCACTGCATATTAAAAACCATATGAAACCATCCCCCCCCCCCCGTATCTGTGTGTATGTATCAGGGTGTGTGTGTATACGTGTATATATTTTTTAAAAAAACAGCACAGCACATCATTAAAAGCCAATTACAGTCAATTACTAATAGCCTGATGGAATGGAAAGGTTTCTACTTGCTGATAGAAGGAGAACAAGGAGGGAGACATCCTAGCCTCCCTAGGGAGGGAGTTCCAAAAATGCAGGAGCAGCCACTAAGAAGGCAAATTGAAAGTAGCTGCAATAGCAGGAAAAAGGAAAGCAAATTCAATTATTAATTGCCTCCATGGAAGAAATCATCTAACAGAAGCTTTAGCAGCAAAGCAGTAGTTGATGCTGTAGTGGTAAAAAGGGAAGAAAGCTAGAAGAGGAAGCAATCAATTCTCATTCCCACCCACCCATGGAAGCAAGCCCTGTGGCTACCTTAGAGCCCTTAAGACAATAAAAAATATCTACTGCCTCCTTCCATCATCACAGAACTTCCTGGCTAACAAATACATGATTCTGAGATCCACTGGGGACTAGCAATCCACCAGCTATCACAGAGTTCCAGCATCTTGTCCTGCTGCCAGAAACAAAGACCTTAAAAGAAACAAATGGACAAATTAAACAGATTCTTTAAGCATTCTTTAAAAACAGCATTTGGACAACTGTAGAAATAGTCCCTGGCTTCACTACAGTTGTCCACCCTGATTTAAACTATTTACGCATCACCTTTCATTTGGAATGCCCAAGGAGGCTAATAAGTAAGATAAAATAATGAAGTGAATTTACACCATTTACCATTGTAACAGTAAAACGGGAGCAGACAGTTTGGTAGCAGATTATAACAATAAAAATATTGAAAACCAATTTTTTCAAGTACGTTAATGTATGTTAATGTGAATTGGTGCACAGCCAGCGTACTTTTACAATAAGCAACTCCACACGGATGCAGTTCTTCAGCAGAAGAAATCACAGTTCTTCAGGGTTTTCAAACTAAATGTAAAAGTGCACATTCAAACAGTATGAGAAACTGTAAACAAGAATTTAGATTTACACTGAGGATTATAACCAAAGCATTCTAAGAAATATCTGTTCCGTCTAGAAGCAATTTTTAGCAAACACACTGGAATTTTGTACCCATTCATAGATACGTGTTTATAAAAAATTGGTCCAGCAAAATCATGTTTTCCTATTCAGAGCTAGTCACTTTCAAAGGAAGACACTCCTGAACATGACAACAACACACAATTCAAATGCTGCTGGTCTACTCCAGTGGGAAACAGCAGCACCTCATGCAAGGTAGAAGCCTGATAATGCTATATTGACTCTTCTGTGGCTGTTCAGGAAAACGACTAATCCTTCTCTGCCTCCCATATGAATATGACTACCCATAACCCAATGATCACCTGCTCAGTTGGAACAGACAGTTACCAAAACAGAGCCAAAGTGACCCCCCCACCCCTACAATGGATCAGGAATACCCTTTATATGAAACATGTTCTTTAGTGTATAAAACAATAGCACCGTATTATGTTTATTTTCTTTTCAATAAAAAATTGTGTTGTACAGTGTGCCCTTGCTAAGCATCGGGGAGCAAAAACCGTGGGACCTTAAGTCTCATTCTTTTCAATGGGTGCACATCCATTGAAATAGCCTGCAGAAGTGCAACCTGTAGATGGTAAGCCTTCGGTTGGTGAAGGTGCACTGAATACAGTTCAGGAAAACCAGCCTCAAAAACAATGAAGTTCAAACGATTAGTTAATTACAATAATACCTTGGATTAGAAGGTATCCATACCTGCATGAGCTACATGTATCTATAGGCAACAGCACTATAGATGCAAAATGTGTCACAAGAAATATTGTACAACATTGCTGTTGCTCTTTTAATGAAAATAAACTGTAATAAATTTACATCTATTATACTGCATCTGATTACTGTTGCATTTGATGAAGTGGACTGTAGTTTGTAAAAGCATGATGATGTTTTTGGACACAGGACTCATTTAACACAGTCTACTAGCTATGTGGATGCATGACATACAAGCAAAAATATTTAGATGCATAGTTTAGATGGTGAGATCATCATTCGGAGGAATGGAGCTCAGTGTCATCAGTATGCTGATGACACTCAGATGTATTTCTCCATGACCAGATCATCTGCTCAGACCTCATATGGCGTCTCTCCTCTCAATGGCTGTCTTGCAGCGGTAATGGATTGGATGAGGGAAAATAGATTGAGGCTAAATCCTGACAAAAAGGACACCTCAAACACAGCTTCATCTATTTTCATCATAATTGCCAAATGATGGTAGAGGTTAAGTGAAATGTTCCTCTCCACTGCTATTCCATGCTGGAAAATATTTTTCTATTTCTTTCCCTTTAAAAAAAAAAAGAATCCTTACAACCCACCTCGAATCCCATTCTAGGAGATGATGGGATTTAAAGCCAATAAATAATAATTTATTGTTTAATAAAAGTAATAATCCTTCAGCAAAAAGGTTTCAGTTCTTTGCTGATGCAGTGAATAGGAAGAAAAAGTGAATTTTAAAGGTGGCGTTATTACAGTCATCCCTCCATAACCACGGATTCAACCACCCATGGGTTGAAATTTTTAAAAAATACAAAATGCAAATCTTGATTTTGCCATTTTAATAAGGAATCCTATTTTACTACACCATTGTCTACAATGGGACTTGAGCACCCACTAATTTTGGTATAAAGGAGAGTCCTGGAACCAAACCACAGCAGATACCAAGGGCCCACAGTACAGTCAATCATCTTTTTGAACAATATATACTTATTAACAACATCTTCTCTAGAATCTCTTGTTAAAAGTAAACAAAATTATCCAATAAAGCAATTAGTAATAAATAGCACAATACAGCTTCCTTCAATAATACCTTGCAATCCAAAAAGCAATAATAGTTTTGCACTCCTATCTCACTGATGCTTTAAGAAAGAGCATTAGATGAACAAGCAGATCTTAAAACATGTATATGAATATTCAATGGTCTCAATTATCCATTCAACAAGGCAAAAACTGCAACAAGCACCCATTAATTAAATCTAGAAGAGTCATTCCCTCGAAAGCAATTAAAAATGACGGAATGGTAAATTCTTCAATTAACTGCACTCCTGTCATGCAAGCTAAAGGAGAAAGGGCTATCATCATTGTGCAATTAGGCACACACAAGCTGCGAGCCATGCCAATGCCTGCAGGATTGTGGACCTGAGGAAAAACTTTCAAATGTGTCCACAAAAGTTGGTATCCCATCTGGCATGCATTTGCAAGTGATCTGTGATACCACCCCAAGGCAATAAACCCAAAGTAAGCCTGCATCCACACTGCAGAAATAATGTTTTTATTTTAACTGCTATGGTTCAATGCTATGGAATTCTGGGCACTGTCATTTAACTGTAGCACTAGAGTACTCTAACAGAGGAGACTAAATGTTTCACAAAACTACAGTTCCCAGAATTCCACAGCACTTAGCCACGACAGTTAAAGTGATGTAAAACTGATTATTTCTGCTGTGTGGATGCAGCCTGGGTTTTGCAAAAATCAGTCTGGATTTTACTGGAGCCTTCCAAGCTGACAAGTCCTGTTCCATCCAAAAGGTTCAGCACCTTAGATAGCACCTGTGAAACCAAGAGTAATTCATGTAAATCACAGACTAGCTCCCATAAAATCCAGCATGGATGCATTCTTCCAAAGCTATGGAAACACTACCATGTTCCCTCTGTCCTTTCAAAGAAAGAAAGGGGGAAAAACAACACCCACCAATATCCCCAATGTACAAAAATGATTTATCTGGCCACCTGAAAACAATTCTTTACACAGATGAACAGGCAAATGGCTCCACATATTGATCATCTGATCAGTCATCTGATCAGGCATGTAGTGATTTATAAAGCTTCATTTTCAAGAAGCCAACATTTGGCATCCAACTAACTTTAAACTGGTTGTTTAAAAAAAAGCACTGCTGAACTTCAATAGCCATTTTTAAAAAAATTAAGTCATTTTAAAGAGTTTTAAAGGGTTACTTTATGTCTTACTTCAATACACAATACAATACAAAACAATAAAAAGATTTAATCAGAAAGATTGCATGGGCAAGATTAAATGTGAAAAGAAAAGAGCTGGACGAAAAACTAAAACGTAAGGTTTGGAGCCGGGGAAATTAAGCAATGTCTAGGAAGGCCTGCCGGAAGAGATGCATCTTTAAGTCTTTTTAAAAACCTTCAATGGATGTTATGAGACGCATCTCATCCGGCAGGTCATTCCACAGCTTGGGGGCAATAGCTGAAAAGGCCCTCTGGGAGGTCTACACCAGCCTGGTCTTCATGGGCTGTAGCAGGTTCCTCCCAGAGGACCGGAGTGTGCAGGGGGGTTCATACAGGAAGAGGCGGTCCCTCAGATAGGATGGACCTAAGCCATGAAGGGCTTTAAAGGTTAAAACCAACACCTTGTACTGTGCCCGGAAACTAACTAGCAGCCAGTGGAGAGCTTTAAGCACTGGTGTTATGTGCTCTCTCCTAGGTGTTCCAGTAACAAGTCTGGCTGCCATATTTTGAACAGGTCTTAGCCTGCTGGCAGAAGGATAACAGGGAGTTCCACAGTCTAAGAGAAGGCCCTCTTTCATGTCACCACCAGCTGTGCTTGTGATAGTGGTGGGATGGAGAGAAGGACCTCTCCCAAGGATCGCAGAGCCTGGGCTGGTTCATACAGGGAGATATGGTCTCCCAAATAGCCTGAACCTGAACCATATAAGGCTTTATAGGTCATAACCAGCACTTTGAATTGTGCCCTGAAAAAAACTGGCAGCAAGTGAAGCTGTTTCAACAGGACCATTGTATGGCCTCTGTAACTTGCCCCAGTTAATACCCTGGCCGCAGCTCTTTGGACCAGCTGAAGTTTCCCAATGGTCTTCAAAGGCAGCTCCACATAGAGCCTGTTACAGTAGTCCCAACAGGATGTAACCAAGGCATGTACAACAGAAGCCAGATCCAGCAATTCAAGGAATGGGCACAGTGGGTGCACAACGTTTAAATGTGCAAAATGCTCCCAGTCACTGCACAGACCTGAGCCTCCAGGTTGAGAACCGAGTACAGGAGTACCCCTAATCTGTGAACCTGCATCTTCAGGGGAGTGCAACCCTATCCAACACAGGCTGGATCCCTATTCTCTGATCTTCCTTCCAAATCTTTATTGTCTCGATTAAGTTTTAATTAGTTTGCCCTCATCCAGTCCATTACTGATAACAGACCTTGGTTTAGAACCAGGACAGTCTTTTTGGATTGAGGTGGAAAGGAGTAGTAGAGTTGAGTGTCATATGCATATTGAAGGCACCACACCCCAAAACTCTGGATGACCTCTCCCAGTAGTTTCATGTATATGTTGAATAGCTTAGGGGACAACACAGAACCCTGAGGAACTCCACAGGTCAATGGCCAGGGGGTTGAGCAGGAGTCCCCTGGTACCACCTTCTGGGTTCACCCCTTCAGGAAGGAGCGGGGCCACTGTAAAATAGTAATTCCAAGTCCCATCCCAGAGAGGCAGCCCAGAAGGATACCATGGTCAATGGTATCAAAAGCCACCGAGAGATCCAACAGAACTAGCAGGACTCACTTCCCCTGTCCAGGTCCTTGCGTAGGTCATCCAAGCCTGTCTGTGTTCCATAGCCAGGCCTGAAACCAGATTGAAATGGATCTAGATAAGTTGTTTCATCCAGAACACATATGCATTATGCTTATATTGTTTAGATTTCAATTATTACCACAATACAGAAAGGATTGCTGTATGGATTTTATTTCTCATACCAATTCACATTAAATTATCTCTGGGCAAGATGCAACCTTAAACGATTCCCAGAACTTTCTGTTAAATTAATACAGCACCCACAAATGCCATGACTTATGTACCTCACATGCAATTACGTGACACTAAAATGCCCCACGCTTCTAACAGAGAAGTCCATTCTACTCTATTTATTTTCTCTTTATCTACCTAAACCTTCCCTACTAATGTGTTTGAAAATAAACTTCTTCTTTAACAAAGTCATAATTTCATCTCCATCCTCTTATTAGGATTACAGATTCACTCCAGTTTAACCAGATGCGCTCAGAAATCTGCTTTAAAGTGCAACAGATGTCAACTTTTCATGCAAGATCAAGGAAAGCCTCTCTAGTCTATTCCCATCTGGACACCACAGATATAAATAAGAAATAATACCTTCTGCAAACTAGAAATATACTCAATTCGTAACCTAGGGAGGTTGGATAGTACATTTACAAAAATAAGTGAAATGTTGCTCTCCCACCTCCAGTGATATTAAGGTGTTCCAGATTTTGTTCAGAACATCTATGGTGGGGTGGGCAAAAATGAGGAACTCTAGACTGCAACTCCCATTAGCCCCGGTCAACCAATGGAGCCAATGGAGACTGGGAGGTTGTGGCAATGTAGTTTGAAAAACATGTTTCTACATTCTGGCATAAAATCACCAACATGTCACACAAGAAATTTTATGTTAAAGATGGTCAAAACATCTAATTAACAGTTCCAACTAGAATAAAACCACTGAATCAATGGGATTTACAGAAGTGTTGATTTCTAAATCAACACTTCTGTATCTAGTATCTGATTTAATAAGCCTCCTTTAATTCATACCAGCCTAAATCCAGTTGCAGGTCTGAACTAGATGAGATGCATTAAAGATCTTTTCAGTAAGATTTTAGAGGGTAGTGGATGTACATCTAAGTGCATGTACATTCTAAGTGCAGAATAGTGAAATCTTCAATGCTGGAGAGATGTCCTAGTTTAGAGTAAAGACATGCATTTTTTTTTTAAAAAAATGAACACTTAAAAGTTGACAGTAGAACAAACCTAAATATCTATGTCTATATCTCACTGCAATCGAATCCAGAAAGTAACTATTGTGTTGGGGTTTGGGACAGACAGGACTATTGTTTCTACTGATGGAGGTCAGGATTTTATTAAGACAAAGCTTTGAGTTCTTTTCTGCACCCAGAAGATGAAAAAAATACACATGTAATGTTAATCTGAATAGACTCAATATGATCATTTTTCCTATTACTTTTGACAACCACCACTTCTGGTTTTATGCATATTAACATGCTTTGGTAGCAAGATAAACTAGATTTTTTTTTTAAAAAAATTAATCTTTGTTAAATAGGACATCATTTATGAGAAAAGTCTGAACTATACAATGCCACCTCAGAGGGAAGAAAAGACTATTCAATAAACACTTGATTATTTTGAATTCAGTTTGCAGATACTGGAAAACGTCACTGCTCAGCATAAAACAAGCAATAATCAGTCATGTTTTCTGCTACTTTGCAGTGCATTTCAAAATCCCCTGTGCTGCCTTTTCCTGCCAAGACAGAAAAGGATCACTGATAGACACATACAGGAGACATTTTAAACATGAAAGTGTCTTTATAGTGCCTTTATATAAGATACTTTATAGTATCTTAACTTAAGGGAATCACTTCGTTCTCTGGATAAATATTCTATTCAGGGGATAAGGTGATTTATGAATGTCACATACTAGTTTTTCCAAGGCAACCTATACTTCCAATAAAATGACGTCAGTCTTCAAAATTAGTGTCTGAGATAGTCCCTTCTTGACTGAGCAAAGGGCAAATTGTTGTTGTTATGTGTCTTCAAGTCATTTCTGACTTATGGTAACCCCAAGGCAAGCCTATCACAGGATTTTATTTGCAAGATTTGTTAGAGGAGGGCTGCCTTTGTCTGAGGCTTAGGGAGTGTGACTTGCCTAAGGTCACCCAATGAGTTTCCATGGCCAAGCTCAGATTTGAACCCTGGTCTCCAGTGTCCTACTCTAATGCTCAAACCGCTATGCCATGTGGGTTCTCAAAGCACGGATATGGAGCTTCATATGAACAGGTATTCACTTGGTTCACACATAATGATTATCTAGTAATTCATGGAAAAACCTTTACACCTGTGTATCATCTTCCCTTTCCCTTATAGACCTGCCCCCCCAATCTGATTCTCACTTCATATACACATTTCATATAGTAATTTTTCAACCATCACTTCTAAGGTTGGGAACAGCTACTGTTTAACAGATTTTGATGGGTCTGTCAAATTGGGTGGCAAAAGAAAAAGCAAGCATCTGGGCCCAAGTCTTGTTCTTAGTCTTGGTTGATCAGATATGATTCCTACCAAACCACTGGGAGGGTGTGTAAAAACATTGCAGTTTACAATACAGACCCTGTAAGGTGTAATACCTATTTTGTTCCAGTTCAGAAGCCAATGAATGTACCTCCACACACTGCAATCTGCCCATACACAACACCACAGTTTGATTTGTATGGTGCTCAATGTATTTATTAATTTATTTGTATATTGGTAAACTGCCCTCTATTAAGACATAGTAAAACTGTGAACAATAAATATATAATACAAATTATGCAGTACAGATACCACATGGTAGGTATAATTACTCTTACTAGTGTTAGGTGTTACATGCATGAGGTGTTATATGTTGTGCTGAATTATGAATATTAGACTTTGATGCATAAGACAGGAAGGCTGTCTGTTGCCAGAGTCTGCACAAATTGTTAAGAAAGCTAGTGCTGGTGGCCTGGACCCTGTCCATCTCAAAAAAAGAAAGCCATATTTTAAAATGCAAACTGGAAGTCATATTCCAAACCCCCACCCCACCCTACTCACAGGGAAATGGTTGCATTGATGAAGACAATCACATTTTAACCATACTGTTCACCTCCACAGAATGGAGACCTGCAAATCTGGCTCAGACTGGTACTGTGCAACTTGCAGAGAGCTCTAGGGTAATTATCTATACTGATTGGCTTTGTCCTGTGTATGCAACCCCATTGTTTCATCCTGTTCAGACCACTTCTCAGAACCCAAAGGGTACTTCACCTTTTTGCAAGCACATATTTAGGTCATATTATCCTATCATTCTTAGGAGGCTGTGCCCCCCCCCCCCAATAGGAAAAAGACATACAGAGAGAATCTCTCCTTTTTGGGGGTGGATGTACTTTCCTCTCTTTGATGTGCTCCCCTCTCTGAGGCCTGCTTCCCTGCTCCAGGCTCCAGCCATCTTCTTCACATCAGAGGGTGAGAAAAATCCATGTATGCATTTTAGCCTTAAGCTTAGCTCAAGCCCCTTTAGACTGGTTAGGACAAGAAGTTTTAACTTCTATGCTTTCCCCCCCTCTTTTACTGTATTTCCGAAGCTTGAATTTAATATAGACTATTCTGTTGTGCTTTGCTACTATATTTTTTTTGTCTTTTTAATATAGAAAAAATGTTTTCAGCTTGTCCTTCTACCTCATTTTTACTTGGAGTCATGTTTGTTAATTGTCTGTTTATTAAAACCTTCAGCCCACAAGGTCCTGTTGAGAGTTAGTACCTGGAAGAGCTTTTCCCCTCAGACCAGTGAAACCAGTGCACTGCTCCTAACAGGGCCTAAATCCAAATCCCAGTCTCAACACTCACTGAATCAATTGCTGAATGGTACGCCTACACTTATATAGATCACACTAATTCAATGGGTCTACTTTTGTCAGGATTAACAATTGAAACCCTTTGGTATTCTCTATGAGTAACAAATGAGAAAGCCATGCTTTTATCATACAGGTATCAAAGAGTCCCTCAGAGATGCGATCACTAGGCACTTTCTCATTAACTTTGAATCACTGCTGCTGATATATTCTACAGACAATTTGCTTATATAAATGAGACACGGTGTTTTTTTATAAACAACTGCCAATTTGAGACGATCATAAGGGTTCCTTTGTTCCATTTAAGAAGCTACCAACTTCTGGGCTTTGATGCAGAGAATTCAAACAAACCGTCACTGTCAATTGTCTGCTTCATGCTTTAATGAAGAAGAAATGTTGGGTAAATATTTCACACAAGAAAAAAAATAATAATTCCATCCTCACTATTTCAGTCAAAACCAATTACATAAAGCAGGAAGAGGTAATATTTTGGTGTAGTGAAATTAAGTAAATAAATGGCTTCTAGCTTTAATTCTAAGAAATGCTTTTAATTTAAAACTTATCCCCTTTTGCAAAACACAAGGGGCAAAAATGTAAATGCAATACATTTTAGTAATGCTAACCAAAACTAAGCTACTTTAACACTACATAGTGAATTCATCTGTTTCAGAAAATTAAAAGGGAATATTTACTTTCCCTCATGTGGCACTTTTACATTTGAATTGTCTTTTTAACTAGCAGGAATTTATATGTACAACAGATGAATTTCATTTTAAACTTCAGAAATGAGTGACCCAAGTGTACTTAAACAACAAAGCAGTTGACAACAAAAGGAAACATTCTACCCTGTGGAATGTTTATAAGACATTCACTACTGTGAAACTGATCACTATTTCAATTGCTAAGGGGGCATTTTATTTTACAGGAAAGTAAAATTACAGTTTATCTTACAAAATTAATCTTAATCTGTTCACAAATTATTTACACAGATAAATGAGCAAAACTAATCAATGTATGTTACCAAGTTGAAATGTTTACACACCTACAGAGTTACAACCACCCCCTTGAAAGCAAAGTAATGTGACAATCCACCACTATCACAATACATTTTAAACACTTCAAACTAACAAAGGCATTGACTGTAGCTTTTTGAGGCTAAAATAGGTAATCTGTGCTGCAAAAGTTGGCCGGTGCAATCAATAAGAAGCCTACAGCAGAAAGCACATTTTAAAAACCCGCAGAAAGTTTATATTAATCAATCTGGCATACACTGTCCCCTGTTTCAAACTGTTTTTCATAGTCTTACTTACATATAGCCAGTTCCCAATTCAAGTGTGCTCCACAGAAGCAGCCTTTAAATGCCCCAGGCTTTGAAAGGGGGAACACTTTTGTCTGTACTCCTAACAAATAACCTGGCCTTGGAATGCAGAATAAGTGATTTGGACTGTACTATGCTTGAGGGTTTAAGTAGACAGCTGGCATACACAACATAAAACAGATGTGTTGCAACAGGTTCAAGGGTGGAGAAATCAGCTCACTCATGATATAAGAATGCTTGAGGGTCAAGGGGAACAAGTTGACAAGGCAATTGGTAATAGTTGGAAAAGGTAGTAAGCTGGTTCATTTAAATCGAACCTGCCATTCTCTCTGCAAGAGCTGGACACACTTGGAGACATGCTTACACAATCGAGGTTACCTGAAGTGGCTGTCAATTCAGAACTGGTCTGAAGTGAACAATTCTTGTTTACATGATCAACAGATCTCAGTATATTTCAAGCATCTCAGGTCACATCTGACACAGGCCCCTGTTTCCAGACACAATTCACCAGCAGTTTGTTGGACACAATGTAAAGCTTTAGTTATGACAATATATGATTAGGAATGAGACTGTCTGAAAGAGCCAGAACTTGAAGAGTTAATTCTGAAATGGGCCTATTTAACTCATTATTCTGACAACCTAACAAGTAATTACTTGTTACTGTTATTGCAGTTCAGAAATGTAACTCACAGAGTTACTAGTTACAAACAAGTTGTCCTAACTGTTGACAATAATGAATTGGTTTTTTTTTTTAATTTAATGTGTTGACCTGTCCTCAGGTATACACAGAGAGACAGTGACGATCCAGTTGTTCGCACAGCACAAAGAAGATGCCCAGAACCTTCAGTAAACCATTGCATTTCCCAATTTTCAATCTCACATGATGGTTTTATTTTTTATTCAACAAAATGTCTATACTACTGCTCACCATTTTACAATAAAATCTCAAAATAGTTTAGAACAGTAAAACAACAAAATGTAATTAGTACAATTACCCTGCTTTTCCGAAAATCCCCATAAAATAAGACCTAGTAGAGGTTTGGCTGAATTGTTAAATATAAGGCCTCCCCCGAAAGTAAGACCTAGCAAATTTTTTTGTTGTTCAACAATAAATGTGAATTCTTTTTCATGGAAAAATAAGACATCCCTTGAAGATAAGACCTAGCACATCTTTGGGAGCAAAAATTAATATAAGACACTGTCTTATTTTTGGGGAAACACGGTAATAAAATAATAAAACCCATGACAAAATAACAGACTATTTCATTAAAATCACCATGGTGACTTGGAAGGTTAATCAGCAGGAAAATGACTGGGCAAACCAATCACTAGTTAATTGTAGAAAATATCCCCCATACTGGGAATTTACATCTGGTCAGTGGGAAGATTATTTTACTAGGCAGGGGCAACAGCAGAGAAGCCCCTGACTCATCTGGTAAACAGCGTCCCTTGCTCACAGTTCAAAGTACAGTACAGGGACACAGATAAAAAGAAGGGAGTCTCTCAGACTGTGAGTTTTTAGAGCCCTGTTAAGACTAATATCCTGAGCAAGGCTAGGTAAATAACTGGCATCCAGTGCCAAGCTTTCTACACAAGAGTGATGTATATACAATAGGAGGTTCTACCAAGCAATCTAGCTGTTGGGTTCTGCACCAGCTGCAACAAGGGCAGCCTCACATAAAGAGGATTAAGAAGTCCTATGATAAACAAACCATTCTGTCTCTATGCTGATCGACTGGTTTCGCTTGAGTAAATGTCACTTTTGTCCATTTTATCACCTTGCTTTTTGATAACTAGAAATATCAGATATGATCTACTGGCAAAGAGGTTGGGAAGGTTAACCTAACAGGACTCCACACTGAGTAGGTGGAAAGTTACCAAATATTCAGAAAGATTGTGCATGGTTCAAAACTCTTGTTTTCCCTGTCATTGTTGTTGTGTGCCTTCAAGTTGTTTCCAACTTATGGTGACACTAAGGTGAACCTATCTCAGGGTTTTCTGGGGCTGAGTGTGTGTGACTTGCTCAAGGTCACCCAGTGGGTTTCCATAGCTGAGTAGGAAACTGAACCCTGGTTTCCCCAGTTGTAGTCGAAGCTCAAACCACTATATCAGTGTTTTGTACTGTGTACAAATAAGCCAAGGGAAGTCTTAATTCTATTCCTAAATTTCTCCTCTAAAAATATTTCCAACTATCCTCTCTGCCTCTACAAGACACCAGCAGTAACAACAACAACAACAACAAAAGATATTATTATGCAATTTAGCCACCTGTGCTCACACATTGCACTCCATAGGGATACACTTAGTGTCATATTGGAATTTTTCTAAGGCAGGAAAGATTGCATTCACTGACATTACTGAATGCAGATTTAAAAGCTACATTTGTGGAAGACAGGTACATTTCATCTACTCTATAGTTACCACAAACAAGTTTCCAACAAGAAGATATAACTGTGGGGGGAGGGAGAGGAAAATATGCAGGAAGTGGTATAAGAGGTATTATAAATCAATGTTATTGACTTACCTTCTTTATTAAATCTACCAGTCCTGGCAGGACAAAGGCAGATAGCTGAAGACAGCTTCTCCATGGAGGAATGATTTGCTCTGTGAATTTACATGCTGCCTTTTCAATCTACCATAAGGGACAGCAGAAGTATATTCTGAAGCAGGCAAACAAGTTTGTTCAAAGCCTTTAAATTTGCATTTTTTTTCTTCTTTGGTCAGATAAAACTGCTCACTATTCTAATCCTGTGGCTACATCACACTCTTCCTAATCCTCTCTTTCACTGCAAGCATTTTTGACATATGATTCAGAAATAAAATAAAAAAGTAACAGTTTTCCTCTCCTAACTGTAAGGTGTACATTAATTCTGTCTTCACTTTATACGCCTGTACAAAATGAAATAGTGAAAACTGGATTGAACACCACAAAAGAACAAAGCAATTTTTAAAATCCCAGGTGAAAATGCATTCAAGAGTGCAACAATTTAAAATCCCAAATTTTTATATCTATAAAAGCATCTCACAATGATATACAGTGGGGGGCGGGGGGGAAGAGGACTGGAAAAATAATCTTAATCATGATTCCTTCTGTTCTAGTTCTACAGTAAATTGTTTAGAACTCATATTTGTTTCCTGTTTTCACTCTGAAGCCAGAAAGGGTCATCCCATAAATGCTTAATAGGCACATGAAGCATATTTTCCTGCTACTTTTCTGGGAGATGCCAGACATTCATTTATTAAATGGTTTTACATTCCTTCCTTATCTGAACCCATTTCCTTTTGAAGCAGATGTTTGCAGTAATAAGTTTCTTAATTGCAAGCTGCAGCATAAAATATAAATATGAAGTAATAGAACTGGCAGTGCTCTCTCTATCATACATTTCATCTTCATTCCATTATGAATACAGGATCCTACACAAATACTCTTCTGTGACAGATAATTAACCATTCTGCTAGTATGCCATAGGACATGATGGATGCCTGGTAAATAATAAAGCAATATTAAAATCACATTGCTAATCAATTGGAAGTTCAGTCTAATCCACTGCTTTGCTTCCAACCATATCTTCCCAGGCAGGATTGTTTGACAGAGACAGCTCCAAATGGAACTTGCAACACTTACAGGGTCAGACCAGGGCTGCATCTGCACTGCAAAAATAATCTGGTTTGACACCGCTTTAACTGCCATGGTTCAAGACTATGGAACTCTGTGATTATTTCTGCAGTGCCGATGCTGCAAAAGTCTGGGAAGACCTGGGGTGACATTTCACTCAGCCTTGGAGTGTAGGGGGCGACATTGGTTCTCTCGGCCTTAACATATATAGTTGTTAAAGAGGTAGAAATGAATGAGAAGATCAAATTATCATCATCATCATCATCATCATCATCATCATCATCATCATCATCATCATCTTATATCTTGCCTTTCTCCCAATATAGGGACTCAATATATGTCACTTTGAAACCTTTGGAGGAAAGAAGGGATATAAATTTCAACTGACAACAAAATAAGCTAGTGCTGGGGATAGCTAACCATCTCAAATTGGTCTAATCCTTTTTTAAAAATCCATCTTATGGAGCAGGGCATGATTTAAAGATAAATGTGTGTGCCCCTGTTTACTGCCTTAAAGGATACCAATTGAGAACCCTATGTAAGTCAATTTGATTTCCATGATGGAAAAAAAATGGGATATAAATGTACTAATAAATGAAAGCGCCATCATAGTAAGAGATACTTGCTTTGTTTGTTCTGAATTAAATTAGTTATATTCAAGTCAGCATTTCAATTACAATAAGGGGTTGTGATTACTTCTATATCCAATTCAAATGCTGAACAAAAAAACTGAGACACTGAATCATTCTTTCCCCACTCTTTTTTCTTTAAGGACAAAAACCTAACTAAAATAGAGCTGAAGATAACAATTTTACCATTTGCTTCCCATAACAGTCTTCAACAGCCAAGAAACATATGGCCAAGGCAATGCATTTAGTTTTAGTGGAATTGTGCACAAATACAAATGTGTACCTTCAAGGTAAATGCAATTGCTGGACTCATAACAAAATCATGCTTAGTTCCAGAGAAATCTGTTTAACTGGTACAGGCACATGCATTTTTATTCACACTATTTTTTTTTTTTTAAAAAAGGGAAAGCTAAGGACTATTCTGGAGCACATCAGAGCTATTTTCACCTCTTTTATTCCTCCTTTTCATTCAATAAACAAATGAGGAAAGCATGAAATTGCCTGGTTCCAAATTAGCCCATCCATTCAGCTACTTCATAGTCACCCAAGCTTATTATGCTGCAACAGAAATAAAGCAAAGACTTAACTATATATATATATATATATATATATTTGTTTATTCAAATACAGCCATATGTTTGATGATTACCAAAGGCAATATTATCATTAAATCCAAAAATTACACTATTTTCATAGATAAAATTAAAACAAAAGAACAACTGGACCTGAACTTGAAGCATATGTCAGGTGACTGATTAAATAGCTTGTTATCCATCATGAATAGTTCAGTAGCAAATGACCCACCATTAATTTCACAGTCTTTTAAGAAGACAAGTCTCTCATTCCCATCTATTATATGCACTGCATTAAATGGATCTACCGTTGGGTGAATTAAAAGCCAAAATTATTCTGACACACCAGGAAATAAATGAAAGAGTTATGTCAGGTTAAGCAAAACAAAAATTGGCAAGGGGGAAAAAAAAGCGAGAGTAAACATGAAAAAATGATGTCTATCAGACAATACGTGAAAGCACCTAATTTTTGATAGTGATCAGGCGTAAACAAGAGCTATCATGGTTCAGTGGTCTTAATGATGGACTATAATCATGTGAGACAAGAGTTTAAATCCCTGCTCAGCCACAGAAGCCCATTTGGTGACCTTGAATGAGTCACACTTTCTCAGCCTTAGAGGAAGGAAAAGGCAAATTGAATAATCTTGCCAAGAAAACCCTGTGATAGGGATTGTCTTTACAGTTGACTTGAAAGCACACAACACATCATTATCATCACCATCATCATCATCGGTGTATAAACAGATATGTTTAACAAAAACTTGTCAAACCATAGTTTGAACTGACAGTTCAAAATAATAAATAGCAATTTATATTTGCCATATATACTCTTCTATATGTCTTAAAAAGTAATGCCCAAAAAGTGACTCCAAAATCCTAGGTCAGCTTATTTACGGGTCAGTATGGTAAAGTGATGGCATCTCTTTCAGATTTCCCCATGCAGTTTCTTATTGTCCTGAGCCAAGCAGACAGAGCCCTTAGTGATTGACTGGTTGTTTTGCTGTCTTGGGAATGAAGGCTGAAACACTGAAGCCTCATATTGATTGCTGCTTCCCTCTTGCTGCTCACATACACACACTGAAGGAGCCTCCAAGTTTTACACTCAGTCTATCCATGGGTCATGTCAAAATCCATAATTTTGGCCTCAAAACTTGCCCTTGACTTATATAGTCGAGTATATACAGTACACCCTATATTTTTCCCAATGGGCTCAACCTTGAGTGGTAAGTCAGACTGAGGAAGTGATTGGTCCAAGGTCACCAGGGATGCTTGTGGCACAGTGGGAACCAGTATCTACCAAGTCCTTGTCCAAACTGAATCCAATACTTCAGCTACTGCAAGTAACAGGGATATTGTACTCATATCCAGGAAGTATGGACATCTCTGGGCTTTCAAGATATAAGTTGTGTGAGTGCCCCAGGATTTGAGAGGGATACACATCATTATTACAAATTAAACAATGGGGCGAAACAGACAGGCAAAAAGAAGTGCTTTCAGACTGGCTTGAAGACATGGCATTTAGATGACACATGCCCTGAAGTCAGCAGGAAAATGCCCTCTAGGCACCTTATGCAGAGAAAAACTGTTTCAAAAAAAGCAGCTTTTTTCTTCTTCCTGGCTTAAAGCCATGTCATGTAGTCATGACATGAGCACTCCAGCTGCCTTGGGAGCCGGCGGTGCGGTTGGTGGGGTTTCAATGTGGCTGTAGAAAAGGCAGCTTCAAGCCACTTTTTCCTGCCCTTCTGATTCGTCTGAAAGATTCTTTTACATGCCTATCACTTCTTAACACAGAATAGTCTACAATCAAATTATCAAAACCAAGAAGAATTCCTCGCTCACTCCACCCCCCCCCCCTTTGCATATAACAATCCTCATTTACTCATTCAAAACTGAAAGCAGTACTGTAGGGCGATTTGACTAACTTTATGGGAAATAGTGAGAATAGATTTGGAAAATGCATCTCAAATAATCAGAAATTTTAGGAATGGGCAGGTGAATTCACAGTAATGTACTGTCTGGTAGGGAACTAAATAAGTACTAAATAAGTACTGTGCTTAAAACCTAGCATTATTCCCCCTGTCCATTAAAGAAAACACGGATTAGATGAAAAGTTCAAGGTATCCATTTTTCAACATTTTTTAAAAAGTTTTAAAATTATAGTAATTGAATCAAGATAAATTAGTTCTCTCTATTTCAATCTTGCTGTTAATCCCTAACCTATAGTGCCTTACTTGCTTACAGGCACATTTTGCTAAAATCTCCAAATTAGGATGCTTGAATCTTAAAAGGCTAGTAGCAGTGCTAATACACTGTCCAAATTTATATGCAAATTTGAGTTACATTCCAGAGATTCCTGAATAGTCTAGAGACAAGTAAATCTTTAAAAAGAAGAATGGAATAACAAATGTAACATTTATTTGATTTTTATATATTTACTTTGTTCTCTCTTTTTTAACAGGTTCCCAGTGCAGCTTGCAAGTTGTTAAAATTTCAATAAAGAATTAAATGTCAATTTCTTTCTTTTTCTTTTTTTGGGGGGGGTGGGTGGGTGGGGTGGATTTGAAGACACTTTAATTAGTGAGAAGGTGAAACTGTTGCTGCCATCAAATACAAACATGTCAATCTGCTCTACATATACACACACACATGGAGGGGGGGGGGAGGCAGAAATGTCTGAAAAATTAGCCTTCCGCTAGGATTCTTTGGACAATTAGGGGATTGTGGTTTTGGGTATCTCTTCCTTATTGGTAGACTAGTCCATGGGAGACTCTTGGTCCTTTCACAGAACAGTGTTATAGCAGTATATTCCCCTTAAATGCCTTGGCAACAATCTATAGAATCCAAGAATTTGCCATTTAGAGAGGGGTATTTAGAATTCTCAGCCAGAGAATTCTAATGCCTCGGCAAACTACAAATCCCAGGATTCCACGGGATGTTACCATGGCAGTTAAAATGGAATCTATAATTTTGTACTGTGAAAGTGACCAATGTTGTTCCCTGCCTCGGAAACTGCCAATAAACAAACAAATAACTCATAATGTCTGGTACTAATTTATCACAGGTTGAGCACCCCTAATCCAAAAATCAGAAAACCTCCAAAACCTGAAAGCTTTTGCCGCCAGCCAGCCACTTCCGCCTCTTTTCAGCCTCATCTCAGACACATTACAAGTAATGAATGAATGAAATGTGAGACTGAAGAGAGACGTGAGGGTTGAGGGAGGTGGAAAAGAAGGAGCACCCCAGTCACCACCTGAAAGGCAGAAGTGGATGGCTGGCAGCAAAAAGATGTAAGACTGGAGAAAGACTGAGGATCTGACAAATTACAGGAACCCAAGCACAGTTCTCACTGCAAATCCACATCTTCCACAATTTCACAGATCATCACATCTCTTTCTGCAGCCTTGCAAATATAGTACAGCTACATACTACGCTACAGATTCCAGAATCTCGAGAGAAAAAATCCAAAACCGAAATGCTTCTGGACTCATGCATTTCAGATAAGGGATACTTTTCCTATATTTATTTCATTTATAGAGCCCTTGGTATCGAAACAAGCAGGCACTACATTTTATATTAGAGCCAATGTGGCATAGTGGTTTGAGTGTTGGACTACAACTCTGGAGACCGGGGTTCGAATCCCAGCTTGGCGATAGAAACCAACTGGGTGACCCTAGGCAAGCCACAGTCTCTGGGCGTCAGAGGATGGCAATGGCAAGCATTCTCTGAAGAAACCTGCCAGGAAAACCCCATGATAGGTTCACCTTAGAGTCACCATCAGGTGGAAAAAAACTTGAAGGCACACATCAACAATAACAAGTAGTAGTAGAACAACAACACTTGATATGCCTTTCCCTTTTCTTGTACAATTTACAAGGTATATCTGTGTGTCATGCTCCTGCATCTGGCCTATTGTTTGTTACTGGAATTCTTTGCTTAAACTGATATTGGGCGTGCACACTATCACCTGCTGACTGATCTCTATCAAAGAAGAGATGAGCCATATTCAGTTTGGCATTCTTCACGGGTTTACATGATTTAAAGACATTCCAGCAAAATGAGTAATGAGAGTTATGTGCCCACGATTGGTTATATATTTGTGCACATGCATATTGTGTACAAATACATTTTGTAGCAGCAACTGTGAGAATGTTACAAATACAGCAGACTTCTATGCCTTTTTTACAGGGAAGATCCGAAGCATAGTGACAGCATGTGGTTTAGAATCAGAAGGTTCAATGCCTAGTTCAAAGTTTCAGAGGCTTGCAGAATATACAGTTGTGGACTAGTTGTAGTCAAATTAAATGTGTGTGTGTGTGTGTGTGTATGCAAACTCATAAAGACCGCATTTGCTGAAATCAAGAACCAAGACTGGGTCCATGGTGAAACTTTTCAGTGCAACTGTCATTCCATTATAATGACAGATGAAAGTTAACATATTTATAGGAACAAAGTTCTTCTGTGAAATTTATCTACGTAACACAAGAGTCATTTTGTTCATTCCTGCCATAAAAGAGGAAAGCAAGCTACCATTTGGTCAAGTGTTTCTACAAACTGCAAAATCTGCTGCAGACCGTTCTCTCTTCCTCGTTTGAATCTCTGGTAGAAACATCTTTTCTACACCACTGTTAATGAGACCATGGGTCAAGTGGTGCTATTGATAAAACTTGGTTTGACATTTATCATAAAACCACTGGGCATTTAAACATTATAATGAAGAGACACGGTAGGGCAGATCATTTCATTTAACTTTAAAGTACTTGCAGTTTTAACACTACAATGCTGTAAGGGACATTACTTATTTGTTTTCTCACAGCCAGACTAATGTGAGCAGCACAGAAGAAAAATATGAAAGCTGGGAAGTGGAACAAAAAAAAAATCATTTTCAATCACTACATTCACAAAGATTTCATTTTTAATATTCTTACTTTGACTGCTCATTTCACATAAAGGGGCCAATTTACACAGATTGGTAAAATATGTGTATTCAAGGAATTATGGTAATTATTCACAAAACTACTGTACATCATTCTCTACATTCAGAATATATGAAAGCTATGTAACTACCATTATTATTAACAATCCTGATTTGCATAAGTGTACCCACTTTAAATTTAATCAAGGTAACCTGCAAATCACTTGGAATGAGTTCATATTCCTGCAGGGAGAGACATGTGGCAATATCTAGAAGTGAACACACTACCGAGACAAAGTTGTTCATCACTATACTAATGGCACGCAAGTACTTGGGAGCTGTCAGTGTAACTGCATGTCATAAGCCACTGCAATCTCTGGGGCTTCCTTATGTTTGTGAAGCTTTATTTTGCATTAAATTAGGGAAACAAAGCCCAATCTATTTTGCTATTTCTTGTTTAATGTTCCCTGAAGACTTGTCTTTTGGATGTAGATGCTGAAAGGAAAATTATTTCTTCTCACTTTTTAAAAAAGTAGTATCATGTAGTTTTAGTTATCTGTTAAACTGAAACAGAAGTTATATATTTTTAAAATCAAATAACATTATTTAAACAAGTTTGCCGTCAGCACCTAACAGTTTCTTTCCTCCAGCTCAGTCTCTTTACTGGTGTGCCTTGTGTTACTGTGTCCCTTACCTGAGTCTTCCCTCTGCATCACTAGGTTTCTCTTCTGGCCTGCTACTTTAACCTTCCTACTTAGTTCCACATATATTGATATGTCTTCCCTTTCTTAAGAAAAAGAAAAAAAGTTATTTTTTAAAAAACCTACCAGAAACAAACAGGCAAACAAACAAAGCAATGACTTATGGCTTTCTTTCTGGTGGGTATATCTCAAATGCCTGTGTGCGTGTGTGCACACAACCCCCCCCCCCACACACACACACACTTTGCAGGGGATAATAAAGAATAAAATAACTGTGAATTTTGATCATTAATAGGATTAGTTTAATAAAGGCAGTATATGAGGTTACCAATTCATATACTTCTTCTATTAAACTAATCCTACTAATTATCAAAACTCAAGAGTTATCATATCACTCTTTTTTTCTGCAAAAAGTCATTTGAGGGTTCCCAATCCTTCAGACACACACAAAATCTCCAGCATTTTTTTTTCAAAACAGAGCAGCAAACCTGTCCAAAACCTGTCCAGAAAACCAGCTACATCATTCAATTTTAACAACTCTTCTCATTAGTTGGTATTGTATTCTTCCATCTTTGTGCTTATGTAATTTTTCCTGCAGTAGTCATACATCTTAATATCTTCTTTATTTCCTTTCCAATTGTTCCTCAATCAATCTCAAAATAAAAGGTTGTGTTTTAATTGGACAAACCTCTCTATTAAGGTTATGTATTTGAGGCCAAAACTTTTTAGGTGTTTCACGTTTTCACCACATATTAGAAAATGTCCCCACATGCTATTCACACTTAAATTCACAAATATATTTAAAACATCTTTATATATTTTAGCCATTTTCTTCTGGAGTCAATACCATCAATACATTATTTCATAAAAATTTTATTTAAGATCATAACACAAAGTAAATGTCAACTCTTTTGACCACATCTTTTCCCATTGTTCCATCTGTATGTTACTGTATATCAAAAATTCTGAGCCCATTTTATCATAAAATCGTTAATTTCTTCCATTTTAAACTTTAACAAACTTAAATTTATCACTCAAATGTTCATCATCACTACATAAATGTGACTCAAATTTAATTTTGTGTTGTTCAAAACCAGAGATCTTTTTATACACCTTAAATCTTTAAACCATTGGAAATTATAGCCCTCTGAAAGTAATTTCTCACTCTATTTTCTTATTGATCTTATTCCAACTATTCTTCATAAATTAATCACCTTTCTTTTAATATAGTTTCACGTCTATAAAAAAAGCTTCTTGCATTAAGACCCATTAAAGGTATCTTTGGGCACAGCCTGGGTTTGTCCATATTCTTAACACTGCATGCAAAACTATTGTTAAAAATCTACATTTCCTTTAGATTAATTGTACTATAAATATCCATGCCACCCAAATCTCAGGTCATAGAATCGTAGAGTTGGAAGAGACCAGAAGGGCTGTCCAGTCCTACCCCCTACCATGCAGGAACTCACAATCCAATAGCCTTTTATTTTTCAACATAATCCAGTCCTTCAACGAAGCCAAACAACATGCAGCAGAAAACATCTAGGGTAGCCATGTTGGCCATATAGCAAATCCTATAACATCCAAACAGTGATACCTTTATTGCACAAACCAAAATGCACATCAGATGGTAGGGAGGGCTATCTGCAGGCTGGTACCTCCCCCTTTGGCCTTGCAGTCACTGGTAGATTTCCTTGACTTTGGATGAATTTTGGTTGGCCCGATAAAGGTATTATTGTTTGGATATTATAGAACATGCAGCAGAGTATGATTTCAAATATAATAAACCCAATCCCCCTCTTTGTTTTGTATCCTGTAAAACTTTATAGTTTATCCTTGGCTTCTTCCCTTGTTATATGAGCTTAGACAAATCCTTCTGTCATATTTAGAATGGCATATTATTAGTCAAAATTGGTATTATCCTGAATAAGGAAAAGATTTCAGGAAAAACATTCGTTTTTATCACTGAACTCCTCCCAAGCAATGACAATTTTACTTTCATACTTATTTTGAAATAACAATTTGTATCTATCATAGTAATGCCTATACATGTAACCTTTTTCCTCAATTACTTTGAACATACAATCAACTCTCTGTATCCACAGATTTGATTTTACTATTTTATGAAAGAGATACCATTTTACTATGCCACAACTCAGTCTTGGTGAATCCTGGGAATTATCGTTTATTGTGGCACCAGAGCTCTCACACAGGGACGGCTAAATGTCTCACAATGTACAGTTCCAAGAACTCCCTAGCATGGAGCCAGGGCAGTTAAAGCAGTCTCAAACTGGATTATTTCTGCAGTGTGTTTTAGACCAGAGTTTCCTTTATTATGATTAGAACAAGGTTTCCACCATACCTTCAGTTTCCACAAATATGCTCTGAGTAATAGAGGAAGAAACAGAACCCTTCATCTATCATAAATAGAGCATTTCATGACAACAGGCTGTATTAGCTCTGGATGTGAAATTAATCCTGTGAAAGGGGCCTCCCGGTTTTGAGGAAGCATAATTAGAGCCATCCCAGTTTGTTAAAAAGAAGCAATTTTGCAAGATCAATACCATTTTCAGCTGCTCAATATAATGAGCGCAACACAAACAACAAAGGTGGTGTACTACTTTATGCATGTCAAGGGCCATGTTTTGTCAAGTAATTTCAAGGTTCAATTAAGCTGACTTTGGTAGAAAGATCAGTCCACTTTTGTGTGATCATTTATATAACGAGGGGAAGAAAACACCATTGAATTTTCCCTGCTGATAGGCAAATTAGTTGGCAGAATACATTTTTCTCCCAAATGCTCAGTATTCTTTTTGAAGAGGACAGTAAGTAAAGGAACATATAGACCATATTTTAGGAAGGAGTACACAGGACAATTTTCTATTGATTCTGACTCAGCCTCTTCCACAACAAAGTGACCAAAACCATCCCTAGATATGTTATTTATCTTGGGGGACTTACTGTGTGATCAGAAGTGACTCCCTGGAAACGATTTTTATAGTTAGCAACAAATGTTGCTATCATGTGAAATCATGGTCAGAATGACAAAAATCACAGTCAGGAAGCTTTATCTGCATCTGTAGTCATGTAAGATAACACATTATAGCCTCTGAACAATCATGCGTGCAAGCATAGCCAATATGTCTTGAGACAGAAAATACAGTTGGCCTCTAAAAACAGTTGGTCTTGAATTCACTGATTCAACCATCCATGGCCAGAAAATATTCAAAAATAATATAAATTCCAAAAGCAAACCTTGTTTTTGTCATTTTATATAAGGGACACCATTTCGCTATGCCAATATATTTAATGGGACTTGAGCATCCACAGATTTTGGTATCCAAGGGGATCCTGGAACCAAACTGAAGCAGATACCAAGGGCCCACTGTAATGGAAGAGCTATAGACCACCTGATGCCACACAATGTCTAGTGTAACTAAAAAAAATTGCTCTCATTAAATATCTAATAAAAAATTGTGCAAGAATCTGAACTACAATTTAGAATTTTCCAGCATGTTGCTTTAAGGAGACTGGCATGCATCTCCATTGCTTCACATGAAAGGAACCATTTGGTCACTAAAGTGAAGGACAGCTGAAAGTCTGTAGTCAGTATGCTGAGGCTAGTTAAAGAACACACTAATATTTTTGCTTCCTAATGTTGTATTCAGAGACTCTGGGATCTGACCATTTTATATTAAATTCTATACACTAATGTAAGAAGGCCAGTGGTTTGAGTATTGGACTAGGATTCTGGGAGACCAGGTTATGACTTCCTACTCAGCCATGAAAACCCACTGGGTAATCTTGGGCATATTATACTCTCTCAGAAGGCAATGACAAATCTCCTCTAAATAAATCTTCCCAAGAAATCCCTGTCACAGGTTTACGTTAGAGTTCCTATATATCAGAAATAACTTGAAGGAACACAACAAGTACTGATTAGGCAAAACAATCTTTCTCTCAAAATCAGCAAAATGGGATTGAGCAAAGGAGTACACCACATTAAAAGTGAGATTTAAAAATATTAATACCTTAGCCAAACATGCCTTGAGAATGACCAACAATAATCCAAGCACATTTGGGAAAGGAGGAGTTGAAAATCAATATGTTTTAGTTCTGTGTTATGAAACAAAGTGCCTGAATTAATGCTTCAAGGGTAGCATTATACAAAGAAGCCTCATATTTCAACTACTTTTTGAACTTAGGGGCTCATAAGCACCACCATATATGAGTGTATAAATATTTTATATGGCACCACTTAAGAAATACATGGTTTCTGCTGATTCTGACTTAGAGAACAGCATGTTTTAGGAAGTGACCTTGGATCATCAACAGATTAGAAATTAATGCTTGTACATAGTCTCTAACAGTATGCATCAAGAAAGTGCAATATTACTACTTTTAAAATATATCAGTAAATAAGCAAAGATGTAGCTAACCAGCTACATCTGTGTCTATAACCCGATCTATTTATCTTGCCTCTTTTAAACTATACTTCTGTTGCTTACTGGCACAATAAGCATTTGTTCAGAAAAATGATAATAAAAGAATTATTGGAAAAGTGATTGATGGCAGAGAATCAGAATGGAATGATGGAATAAATTGGAATCTGAAAAATGTGTGTGTATAATCAGAGAGGATCAGAAGTCAGGGAAAAGGGAACTATTATTATTCAAGCAATAAGAGGTATGGGGACACAAACATATGAGGAAAGCTTAAGGGAGCTGGGCATGTTCAGCCTGGTGAAAAGAAGACTCTGTGTGTGTGTGTGTGTGTGTGTGTGCGCACGTATAAGACATAATTGCATTCTTTAAATATTGAAAGGGCTGTCAATAGAGAGGAGGGTGCAGGTTTTATTCTCTGCTTTCCCAAAGGGTAGGCCTAAGTGTAATGATTTTAAATTGTAGGTGAACAGATTTTTACTGAATATTAGAAGGATGTTCTGGACAGTAAGAATTGTTCAGAATTGGAACCAATTTTACCTGGAGAAGTGACAAAACCTGCTTCTCTGGACATCAATTTTAAGATCTCTTCACTGGCTGCCCATCAGTTTTCAGTCCCAGTACAAGGTGTTGGTTGTTGCCTTTAAAGTCCTAAATGGCTTGGATCCAAAATATCTCCAGGACCACCTTCTTCCATACAATCTACCCCACACAATTGCCTTCTGGGACAAATCTGCTACAACCAATAAAAACCAGGTTATCCACAACTACCCAGAGGACCTTTTCGGCTATCTCTCCCAGATGGCCTGCCGGATGAGATCCGTCATATAACCACAGACAGCTTTTAAAAAGCTGTGAAGTGAATTGTAAAGTGTTTAATTCTATTTTAAGGGAGGGAGGGTTGGGGGGCATTATATGTATAATTTTTAATGTTGTAAGCCGCCCCAATTGCCTGAGTGCAAATGGGGCGAGATATAAATAAATAAATAAACTCCTCCTCCTCCTCCTCCTCCTCCTCCTCCTCCTTCTTCTTCTTCTTCTTCTTCTTCTTCTTCCTGAAAAAGATGCTGGATAGCTACCTACTGGTGATGCCCTAGCTGAATTTCCTGCACAAGTGGGGGGAGGGGGCAGCTTGGACTCAATGGCCAATGGAGCCCCTTCATGGTTCTATGAAACTACTTGCTCTGAATGTTGGGGCCTAAATCTAGACCAAAGTACAGGTGGTTAATCCCACTTGTGGTCTGGTGTGGATTCATTCTGTAGATGGTGTACCAGCTTTTGATTCCACAGCCAACACACAAAGAGAACTGATATACTGTTGCCTTTAAAATCAGTGAAGGGTGGCAGAAGGTTATTTAGGGGGATGTCTGCCAGTGAAGTGACTTCCCCAATAACCTTGGGAGCCCAATGTATGAGACTCCAATAGATGTCACTATAACTAAGTTTGTTTCTTTAAAAATAAAACCATATGCTGCTGCAGACATGTATCACTGTCAGAATATTTTCCAGTTATTTAGCAACTTGCTTGTTATACACAAAAGCACCCATGTAGATGTAGGTAAACTGAGATATAATATATAAAGTAAATAACTTCTTTCTGTCTCTGGGTAAATAAATACTTTATTTATATAAACCCATTATTTCCCAGAATGACCAATGTATTTTGAGCCTCTTACAAGGGCTTTAAATGGCAGACAGAAATTGATCTTTCTTTTTCTCACTAAAGCTCAGAGTCTCCTGATGCAGAAGTGATTGGAATGACCTAATGCCTTCAAAAAGCAAACCTGGTAAATCTCTGAAAGCTATGCAACAATTCTAGCTATAAGAATCTAAGAAATGCACTGCAATGATTCCAGCGCTCAGAAAAAGTCAGCATAATTAAAATTCGTGGCTCATGACATATATAAAATATATCAAATCATCACATTTGTTTTACTCAATCTGTGGGCTCATGGGACTGTGACATAACAAAGGTCACACTTCTTAAGTTTAACATACACCAACTCATCTGGGAACAGAGCAGGTGCTAGGGCAAAGAAGTGTACGTATAAACTACAAATATATAACCAAACTCAGAACAGCTTACTTATGTTACGTTCACATGATCTCTTCTCAAAGTAAACTGGGACAAAGGCAAATCAAGAATATTTAAAATGAAAAGTTAAGATTTTCTTCTATACACATTATGAATGTATAATGTGGCAGACCCTAAAGTTCACAGCTGTAAGCTAAGTTCCCAATGTACATCATTCTGGTGTTTGCTTTATTTAAAAAACAAAAAACAAAAAAACTCTTTTGCTAAAATAACATTGTGTGAGTGAAATAAATGTATAACCCAAAACTTAAGACATGCAGCAATAACTGATTCCCATGTCAGAATCTTAGGTTCCTTTCACAGAAGAGATGTAGAGAACTGATTTAATTAGTGTTTTATTTTATAACAGAAGTACGGATCACGTGTCTCACCAAAAGTTGCTGGACCGCAACTCGCAGCATTCCTTACCATTTGCTATGCTGGCAATAGTTAATGAGAGCTATAGCCCTGAAACAGGAAGGTTGAATGACTCCCAATTCTTTTTCAAGAGTGTGTAGTTGTGGAGAGTAAATAAAGACTGACTAAGGCCTGAAACACACGGGCCAAATGAAAAACCTTCTGGACACCTTGGGGGCATGGCATTCAAATGATGCATGCCTCCAAACCATCTGGAAGTTGCTCTGAGGCCATCTCAGGTGGCCCAAATTTAGCCCAAAAAGGAGTGGCAACAAGCCACTCCTGCCAGCAGCCCGTTTGGGACTGGAGCTATCAGTGCTGGAGTGGCCTTTGGCCAATCCTTTTGGCCCATCTGCTTCACCACTAAGTTTCACACCATATGCTTACCATATTGACCTTCACATCTAAGCCATTCTCCTGTAGTTTGCCAGAAAAACCAAGGACAGTATAAGATATAACCAAATATTTTTGGAGGAGCATTTTGAACCTTAAAACGCTTCACACAAGCCTAGAGCATACCGGCAAACAAAGCCAGCTTCCGAGCAGCCTGGGGGCATGGAGTACACATGATGCATGCCCCCAAGCCAGCAGGAAGCCGTATCACGCTACCGGGCCATTTACATGGTGGCCGCTTTACAATGCTCTGGCAGTACATCATTTAGGCACTGCACACTGCAGGAGTGTTGCAAAGCTGCAGCAGCAGCGGAAAAGCCAGTTTTTTGGCAGCTTTCTGCCACTTCTTTTTGCACCAGCAAATAGCTGGACTGGGGCCACAGTATGCAATCCAACATTGTTTGTGCAGTCTGTTTTGTCCCAGACCAAGTCGATGGTTGCTAAAGATTACATTTAGAAAAAAGCAAGAAAACGTTCTATGACAATATATCAGCAAATAAATGGGGACACACCAAAAGGTGTGGCTTAATGTTAGTCAACATTTTCTCATGGGCTTACATATGACCAGCAATTTCCAAAGTAAAACTGCAAGCTTATTTCTGTTGATAACAGAAGCAGTACAGTATCAAAAGAAGACCAAATATGAACTGATATTATTTGGATGAAAGAGACACTACAGATTAGGGCTATGGGCAGAAACCTGGGTGAATCTTGGACTTAAGCACAACTTCCTTTCCAGACTTCAGGTCAATGAAAAGATCATGTGTTTGTTTCCATTTTCAACTAATTCTTGATGGATAATATATCTAAACTGCACAAAACTGCAGTTAGTTTTCATTATGGTTTATTTGAATAAACTACCTTAAAGTCATACTTTATGATCCTATCTTGTTCAGACAAATCATTGTTAAAATAAACAACAGGGTGAACATGACAAACCACAGCTCACTGAAAAACATTGCAAATGCCTCCAAACTGTTTCTCACAGTAATAATTGCAGCCAAGGAAGAGGGGGAAGAGTAAAACGTGCAAGCCTGAAACTTACCCCAAACACAATTCCTATAGTTCATGGTTTAGTACTATATCTGAATGAAACCACTGTGTTTTCATACACGAACACATTTATATATGAAAGCTACCTATTTCCAGCTTCCAATCTGTCAAGTATTCACTGATTCATAAGAGAACTTGTGCAAATACAGCAATTACCCTACATTTCCTTGAATTAGTGAGAAAGCAATTTCCTTCAGGATTGCCTATTTTTCTTTACACTTTCAACTTTTCCAGAGAAAGAAAAGGATGGCTGGATTAGATCCTGCACTGATCAGGGGGTTGGACTCAGTGGCCCATGATTCTATGATTTACTGAGCATTCAAAAGGAGTGAATTCATTTTGCTTAATATTTTCTCTGTGCACAACGGAATGTATCTGCTGAGTCAAGCGAGAAAAAACAGTAATTTAAAATATTACTAATACAAAATAGAATATGAGAAAGATGTTCAAATTATAGATCAATTCTTGTCATCAGCTTAACAAAATGGCAGAAGTATAGCTTCATCATGAAATGTTCCAGACAAAGCAGACAGCCATATTATCCCACATATTTTTTTCTCCAGCCTTTGCTATCTAAATTAGCCAAACTCTTGCTAAAGTCATTCATTGGATTAATATAATTCTCGTGATTAACTCAATATTCTTCTGATCAGGTGAAAATTTAATTAAGTAAAAGTTTAATTTGGTGTATAGTACAGGTCTTGCCTCAAGAGTTTGTCTCTCCCCATGCCATACCAACAGATGTACAAATAACACAATCTTGTCTTCCGATGTAGAAGAAGAAAATAATATCCCCAATGGATCAGACCAAGAGTCTATCTAGTCTAGCATTCTGTGCATACAGTGGCCTTCCAACAGACACTGGCAATCTCAGAAGCAGGGCATGAGTACAGTACAGCCCTCTTGCTAATGCTCTTCAGTAAATGGTATCTAAAGGCACAGTGCTTCCAACAATGGAAGTAATATAAAGCCATTATGACTGGTAGCTACTAACAGCCATATTGTCCATGATCTTGTTCAATCACCTTGAAAGCTCTCCAAGTCACTCATCATTACTTCATTTTGTGGTAGTGAATTCTGTAATTTCTCTATATAGAGTGACTCCCATATCCAAAGGACTGGTACCTATGGCTTCACTTACCTATGTCTGAAAAATTACAGTCTAGGCATCTGGAGGTTCTCCAGTGAAACTGTACAGTCAACCTCCAGCAGAAATACAGGTTTCACCATTAAAAGTTTTCATGATCTGTGGTACATCTGAGAATATGTCTCCAGTGGATATAAAGGTTATACTGTTTTGTTATTATTGTTTCAATTCTAGTGAAGTAATTCTGTCTTTTAGATCTTGAATGCTAGAAGTTCCAGATTTCCTAGCAAGCTTAGTGGCCATGACAAGGATCCAAATAGATCACAGAAAGAAGGAGAAACACAGATAGAGAGAATGTTGCACTACCCATTTCCTTCATTATTGTGCGTACCTTCAAGTCAATGTCAGCTTACAGCGACCTTAAGGTGAACCTAACTTGGGGTTTTCTTGCTATGATTTGCTCAGAGGGGTTTTGCTTTTGTCCTCCTCTGTGGCTGAGAGTGTGTGACTAGCCCAAGGTCAACCAGTGTGTTTCCATGGTTGAGACAAATCCTGGTCTCCATGCATTTAACACATCAACTACCCCTCCACACACTTATTTTTGAATCACCTCTCCTCATAAGGATGTTGCTCCAGCATTCTTAATTCTTGGGGTAATTATTTTATCCCTTGCTATTTACTATGCTTGTTTAATTATGATAATGTTTTTATTGTGATGACTTTGTAGCTTTTTTATACTACTTCAAGTAATGCTCACAATACAAAATACAGCAGAGACATTATTTCGAAAACAATACAATGTTTGTGATATAACACTAATAGCAAGGGGATGATAGAGGCCTTAATATCAGAAACATCCAAGAGCCTCTTAAAACTGTTGCCCACCTAGTCAGTCCTGTTCACTCTAATGAGAAGTTGTTCACCAGAGTCTCTGGTAGAAAAGAAGGTTTCCTGTAACTTCCTACTAGAGCTTTTGAATTGGAAATACAGTGGGCCCTTGGTATCCCCTGGGGTTTAGTTCCATCCGCATCCACTAGATACCAAAATCTGTGAATACCTATGTCCCATTAAATACAATGGCATAGTAAAATGGTATCCCTTATATAAAATGACACAATCAAGGTTTGCTTTGGAGGGGAAGGGACACGCACACACACACATTTTCAAGCCAAGGATGGTTGAATCTATGGATACAGAAGGACAACTTTAATGGGGGTTGAACCAGTGATCTACAGACAGGGAACTATAAGCCTAAGATCAAGTTTAGTAGCACCAGAGGAAAAAATAAGTCAATTATTTCACTATCAAAATGTTAAAACATTAAAATGTAAAAAACAAAAAATAAAAAAAATGAAGAACTAAATGTCTGCCAAATCTGAAAGGTCTTACTCTCAAGTTTAAATGTGTCCAGTGAGGACCAGACATGGATCTACCCGATGAAGACATTTTACAGGTAGAGCTCTTTTTCACCAGCCATCACACCGTGATGTGTCTCCAAAAAAACAAAAAGCAAAACTCCAAGGACTGGACATTGTTTGGCATCACCCTCAGTAATATTCACCACCATGTTCAGTTATACATCATATACTACCTTAAGATTCATTCATTACTTTATTTGGAAAGTTTGGTTGGTTTTTGTTTTGTTTTAAAGAGGAAAACCATGCAGTATTTACGGTATATATGCAATGCTCTTATCTCATTACATGCTTTTTAAAGACTTCTTGACAGCATCAGGAGCTGCCTTCAGGCAAAGAAATTCAACAATTACTAATTTTAGTTACCAAGTTACAGCATTCAGGTGAAATTTTATAGTGTGACATGTTAGGAAAACTTAATTTCAGTCCTAAGCGAACAGATATCGACACTGCAAATTGTTACTTGATGCATAATTAATTCTAAAGACTTATAACTACATTGCAGTCACGACAGTCTTCTCTGGAAAGAGAGATCGGAAAGATAATGAAAGTTTATCTCTGAAGCAGTGAATAAAATGTGAAACAATCAAACTATAAAAAGTAATATCAAGAAAGCAATACACCTTCTTTCTCAACAACAACTGCAAAGCTAAATCAATTAAATGCTGTGGTATAAAACATCAAGCTATTTGCTTTTTTAAACTAATGTGAATGAGTGAAGTTTTTAATGAATGTGACTGCTTTTTGAATAATGTCAGCTTACTATATTGCTATGTGCAAGAAACCAATATAGTTTAATTTAGCTCTCAAGAATGTGAATTTGGGTATCTGCTTTCAGGAAGTTAAGTATATATTCAACAATTACCAGGAAACCTGTTCTATCTCATCTTGATTTACATGATTCATGCAGCACAAGACAGAACTTTACTCGGGCAAGAAAATCAATCTAATTTTTAGCTGTACAAGATGATTTCCCCCATGCTGAAGCTAAACTGACCAGACAATAATAATGGTTTAATTTATAGAATGCTTTGAAGTGTCCAAAGAATCTACCTATATTCTCTTCCTGTAATTTTTACAAGAATACTTTAAAATAGATCAATATTAAGGTGATCTAATCAGTTGAAAATCAAGATAAGATCAATGAGGCACTTCCTGGTTCACAGCTCAGCTTCATCACTACTACACTGTGTGAATTGTTTCACTGATGCTACCATCCTATGTAAAAGAGGTGCCTAATCTGCAAAGTTGCAAGTATCATACCTAAATGGTGTGTCTATAGCCAATGCAAAGAAAGCCTTGGTTATTGATAGGTGCTGAATGGAATCACTCATATGGCCAGACACGTTAAAACAAAACAAAACAAGAAGCCATTGGAATTCCCTTGCACTGAGGAGATCAGTTGTTCCTGCAACCTATTTACCAAGTAAACTGTCATTTTAATGATTAAATGATTTAATGATTAAAGATATACAAATATACCACAGATAATTCATACACATATGTATCTCTTCCTAAATACTAGACATGCTTAGTTACCTACACATTTGTACAGCAAAATTATAGGATTCATTTCCAGTACAAGTATTAATATATAACTGGAATTGCACAAAAGCTTAAAGAACAGTTCAAGTGATATACAAGGCTACAAACTAACATAACTTTCCCATTGGACACCTGTACATTTTTCATAACAGAATCAGTCATGGAAGGGATGAAAAACTGAATCATCGATGAATCAAAAGCAACTTAATTAGAATTTATATTTACCCCTACTGATGGTAATTTTTGAGATAGATAGATAGATCTATCTCCAAATTTTGTAGAACATCATTGCTTATTTGGTTTCATTTTTTTAAAAAAGTTGACATTTAAAGCTTCCCAGAATTTACAAGCCTGAGTGTTCTCAATGGTCCCTTGGGCTAAGCTTAGCTTTTTAGATTGCCACTACAGGATGGACTGTGTCAGTCAACTTATTTATTTACTTATATTGTGTTTATCTTGTGTTGTGTGTTAATGGCTATGTGAGAAAGGTAGGATATAACTTAGTTTAAAAATATATTGTTGTTGTTAGTATTCCTTTATATCTCATCTTTTCCTCAATAATAAGTTATGGCAGCTAATAGCATATTTTTAAAAAAGGACAAATTAAAACTATACAAAAGCTTCAATAAAAGTATTCATGCAATACAAACATTAAACATTAAAAACAATAAAATTCATTAAAAGAAACATACAAAATTTTAAAACAGTACCATACAGCATTAAAAGCCCACTCCAATTTTCTAAAAGCCTGATGGCATAAAATGTTTTGACTTGTTGACAGAGGAAGAGCAAGGGCAGAGTCGCATTGGCCTCTCTCGTGCTCTTGCCTAAAGCCTGAGAAGGTAGCAGGACAGAGAGAAAGCTCTCTCCATAAGATTTAAGAGCTCTATCAAGCTCATAAACAGAAAAAATGGCCCCTCAAAAAGCCTGGCTCTATGAGAGACATCACCAGCATGTTGAATTGTGGTTCCCCAGCCTTAGCTCACTGAGTTGGGGAATATATGAAGGGCTACTGCAGATGGACAGGGAGCTTGCCCGCAAATGTGCATACCATCTGCCACCTTTTCTTTCATTCTGGGGGAGTCCTAGAGTGAATTTGTCACAATTAAATGAACTGCCTCTTGCAGGACCAAGGACTAGTAGTGTCCAGGAGGTTCCCCAGCTGGATTCTGCAATGCCTTCAATGTACTATCTGAACTTTGGAGCAGAACTGGGGGGGGGGGGGGGGGAGTAATGATAAAAACTAAAACAACAAGAAGCCCCCACCCAAGCTGCCCTAAAGTGGTTAAAGTGCTCTTACTAACTGTACCCACCCTCAGATCGGCTGGTGTAAGGCAGGTTAAAATAATTAAATATATATATATATATATATAAATAATTATTTTGAAGTAGAGTGTACTTGGGAATTTTAGTGTTTTGACTATTCACTAGATTTGGCAAATATCATTACAGCAAACGCAGTAAGGTACACACCTTGGAAAAGTTATTTTTCAGGACAACAACACCCAGACTCACCTACCCAGCATGGACATTGTCGTGTCTGCTGGAGAATTAGCTCCTATTATGGCAGGTGGGAACACCTTAAAGGAAGAGTGGCCTACCCAAAGGTGCATTGTGTGTTCATGGAAAAGGTCAACTCCAAAATCATAAAAGAGTACACTGCAGATAGGAGTAACAGTAGGGCTGTAACCTTTATCCAGTTTATTTACTGCAGTAACCCCCCAAGTGGTGTGCAAAGGCAGCTTCTTCTGACAGTGGATAATTCTTCTGTGCATCTGCACTAGAAATGATTGAATGATCCAATCCCACCAGATGCAGCAACGCAGCAGAATTTAGTTGCTTCTAGTGCAAGCTGACTAGAAGGAAGGAAGGAAGGCCAAAGCAGTGAATCACACAGAGACACAGCAGCAGCTTCATCTGTAAAGGACTACTCTGGGCTGATAGGAACCTTTATTTATAGAGTGTAATTTTTGTGACACATATAGCTGATGTGTCCCAGCAGTCTGGGTATAACTGCCATGCAGATTATATTGTCAAAAAACCAATGTACACAAAGTGTGCAAACCTTTTCTATTCCTATTTTGCAACACATACCATTGTCTGATTGATTGGGTCACAAATACAGCAGCCTCCCTGCCTTTTTTGTTCTTCTTCATTTCAGAGGAAGGGAGAGGAAATTGAACCCTGCAATCTAGTCATCATACTGCCAGCAACTTAATGGCCATAACCAGGAAGGGATTCTTTTCTAGTAGATATGGGGAGGAAAAGGCAGAGTATCACTGGAGCCTTTCAAGGATAATAATGTGGCTTTACCCTGCAATTAAATCAGCACAAATGTGCAGTTATAATACCAGATTTCAGCTGCAAACTTTCAGTTACCCAAATGTGGCTAAAGTCCCATGTTTAAAAAAGAAAATCTGTTATTGTGGGAGGACAATTATGTGCTTTATCCACAGCCTCTCAGTTTCTTCTCATTCTACCAAATACAGAACGTTTTAGAAAGGGCCAGATACTCAAAACTATTTAGCACAATCAAATGTTATTCCCACGACCCACAGCAGATCCAAACTGAGGTTCTCTATTTTCAGTCCAAAAGTCCCCAAAAGACCTCCTTGACTTTTTCAGCACCATCAATATTCTGTGCAAACATGCCCATGTAAGCAGGGGGGGGGGGACTCCACAAAACATTTCAAAAATAGAACCACCAGTGGGATTGAACTCCATTGAGACCAAGAAAAAGAGTCTGCAATACTTTGTTCATTAGGCTTTTCACCTTTCTTCTCACTTGAAAAACATATTTAAATTGACAGGTTGAATCAAGAGTGTTTGAAGCATGTTTATTCAAAGAAAGAATGACATTTTGTATGAGGATTTCATAGAATCATAGATTAATAGAGTTGGGAGAGACCACAAGGGCTGTCCAGTCCAACCCTCTGCCCTGCAGGAACTGTCTAAGGTTTTAGTGTTTGTTGAGAATTAATGTTGTTCTTTGACACAAATGAAGTATTGTAAATAGTAACACACACACACACACACACACACACGTCCAGAGGAGGGAGACCAAAATGGTGAAAAGTCTGGAAACCATGCCCTGTGAGGAGTGACTTGGGGACCTGGGTGTGTTTAGCCAGGAGAAGAGAAGGTTAAAGAGTGACATGATAACCATGTTTAAATATTTGAAGGGATGTCATATTGAGGATGGCGCAAGCTTGTGTGAGGATTGAGCAAGCTTGTTTTCTGCTATTTCTGAACTAGGCCATGGAGCAATGGATTTAAACTACAGGAAAAGAGATTTAATCTAAACATTAGGAAAAACTCCCTGATGGTAAGAACTGTTTGACAGTAGCATATGTGCTGTAGAGTCTCCTTTAAAAGTTTTAAAATAGAGGCTGTATGGTGATCTGTTGGGAGCTGTGCTTTGATTGTGGCCTGAAGCAGATGGGCCAAAAGCACTGGCTTCAGGCTGTGTTGGGGATGTATGATGCATGCACCAAACATGGCCAAAGGCCACGTTGATGTTGCACCATCGCAGAAGAACCAGGCCACGAAGAAGTGGGTAGACTCCGCTACTTCTGGTGTCCTGGTTCAGGACCGTGGTGGTGGCCCAGATTGAGACCGGGCACATGTGGTTGCTATGGTCTTGGCACAAAGCTTGCCAGCACAGCCTTGCTCCACTCCTTTAGGCCCGTCTGTTTTGGGCTTGTCTTCCTGTATGGCTGAGTTTGGACCAGATGGACCTTGTGGTCTCTTCCAACTCGATTATAGTATTCTAAAACACACAAACAAACAAACCAAACAACCCTATAAATTGCCTCAGTAGGTCCATTCTACAGATAACAGAATAGTAACTGATAACAGCTGATAAACTAACCTCCTGTCTAAATTGCAGATTCTCATCCTCATTATGCTTAAGATTTCCCAGTATTTCTGTATTTTGATGTAGAGGCATACCTCAATTAACAAAGCCTCTTTCAAGGAGGTTTTTATTTACAAAGATTTTTTTTACATCCCCAGCTTCCCATATCCTCCTCAACATATGTATAGCTGAAGCTTCTTCATATGAGGATTACCATTGGAAGGATAATAAAGAAAGGCTTGAGAAACACAAGACTTCAGGCTAAAGCAAGATATTTGCATAAAACAATACAATAAAGCTTTAGGTGGAAAAGAATGGGATTCTGCTCTCGCTGATCCTACTGTAGCTATGTATGGTTGCCTATAGTGGTGTTACTGCACCAGTTGGCACCCAGAGCGGGTGAGCAGGGCTTCCAAGGATGGAGCTTCATGGGGGAGCACCTGGAGGGGCTGCAGGGCTAGAATGCAGGGGGGACAGCACAGGGAGAGTGCATGTGTGGATGGTGTGCAGGGGGCTGCATGGATAGTATGTGGGTAGCATATACGGGGGGGGGGATGGGGTTATCCCCATCTTGGGTCTCACCTGGTGAGGGCCACCCCCCCCCCCATGACACCATTCCTTGCCTGCAACAGGGAATGTAAACAGCAGCAGCCTCCCAAATTCTGTATTGAGCATGTAAGAGCAGCAAAACAGAGAGAAAAGGGAAAAGCAGACAGGCCTGCTTCACTATATAACTCCAGCATGTTAAAAACAACAACAAAAGTATAGTTCTATGTGAAGATCATAAGAAAAGTGGAGACTGGTGAAAGAAAAATAATAATCCCTGGATGCATTTTGGAAGAAGCTTTCAAGTGGTCTCTAGAAGAGTCAGAATGCAAGGCTTATATCACCTGGCTGTTTCATTTCATACCTGCATATTGTCAGTTTTAAACAAAAAGTTTGCTAAATACTATGTCTTGATCCCAGGACCCAGTTTCAAGCTCTGACACAGACAATGAAACAGAAGGACAGGGGGATGTGTCTCATTCCAAGTATGATATAGACCAGTAAACAGAAAGACAGGATGGTATGCCACTGCTTGAGAGAAACATTGATTACTCCCGTAGAAATATCTTGCAGCACCTTTGAGACCTTTGATACTCCCCAGCATCCACAAAACAAAGACAGACTGGACAACACCTACAGCAGTGGGACATAGAGGAGAGAGGGAGGAAATGCTCATTAATCAAGCAAAAGCTGTGAGATGCCATCAGGAGGTTGTTGTAATGACTGACCATCCAGAAGGAAGCAATACTTTTGTCTCTTGATTCCTGGTTCATGTTTCCAAAAAACCTTGGACCCCTGCATAACAAGTTGATCAAGGTATCAGATACTCCCTTGGATTGGTGCCATGGCTTTCTTGCTATAACCTACTGACTTGGACTGCCTGACCTCTGAGAACTGTAACTGGCAAGTATGCTTCTGTACACAGCTGGGACTGCTACTGTCTTATCTCTGACAGATGTTGCTTGGTACTTTGCCCCTGGCTGACCTCCTCACACAGGACTCTAAAACATGCTGAAGTGCTCTTCTTTTTAGTGATATAGAAACCTGTATGTATTATTTCATGTTACTTCTACCTCTGGAACAAAATTTTCTATTAAGGAAGCAATGCCCAGGAACTCAAATATTTCATTAATGTTGGTATACTTGTATTTTCTTTACAAATTCACCATCTGGCTAATTGACTACTGGCCTATACAATTTCTGTTTCTTTCCTGGAGAACTACTGAGACTGAGAAGGTCTCCAGGCAACATACAAACTTAACAGTACAGATGGAAGATAAATTCAATCAAACCAGGGAGCAAGAATCTGTGCTTCAACTTGGCCATCTGACATTCAGTTTGTCAGTCTGGAAACCATGCCCTATGAGGAATGAGAGTACTGGCAAAAATGGACCTGTTACAAGACAGCTCCTTATATTAACCTCTCTACATTTCAGTTTTTGACCGTATAGATAGGTTAAGGACAGTAAGCTGTATTTCAGAGAAAAGAACTGGCAAAATCACCTCTGAATATTTATTGCCCAAGAAACCCCATGAAATTCATAGGGTTGCCACAAGTTGACAGGCAACTAGAAGGTACTTGCACACACTGACAGGGTCTGAAAGAATTAATGGGACACCCCAAGGATGCTGAGCCCAATTTTGCCAAAGGTTCAAATTTACAAGAATTGAGATCTAGTCAGTTTTCTGTCTGCTACACAATTAAAGTACAGTGGTCCCCCGGCTTACGAATCCCCCGGAGTACGAAAACCCTGGGGTACGAAACTGGCGGGACCGCTAAAGTATCCCCCAGGATCCGAAAGATCCCCCGGGATACGAAGAAAAAAAACCGCGCGGCCCCTTTAAATCGGCCGCGCGGTCCGTCCACTAAAGCGGTCCCCCGGGAAACGAAAGCTTCTGGGTTACGAAAGGTAATCCGGAACGGATTACCTTCGTAACCTGGGGGACGACTGTATTCTTATAGGAGGAGAAATAAAAACTTCACGTTCAGCGCTGTATTTCAGAAAAAGACATGCTGGAATTCTGCTTCATTCAAACAACTGCAATCATTGTACACAGTATGTTTTAGCTCTAGACAAGACAGGTTGCTTATTTCTGAACTAATATCCTGAGATTGTTTACCGGAGATGCAAAATTGGTGATTTAGGTTCAGAAGATGGTTTCCACTACTTGACAATCTCATCACATGCATCACTACACTACATGTTTTTAGGATGCTGCAGTCCCAAAGGATAAGATACTGTTCTTCCATAATAGTTTTTCCTTTTCTCCTGACCAAGATGCAAATGAAAGGAAAGCAGTGATTGACTGTTTCTCTCCACCAGTGCTACAGGGAGTTTTTCCCAGTGACAGAATGTTTTGTTTGCTCCTTCAGTTTTCACTCTGCTACTATTACTGGCAATATAGCCTGCATCCTCTGGGGACCTATTTCTTCCCCATAATTAGAAAAAGAAAGCATGCCATTAGCTGATCTTGGCATAACAACCCACTATAAATGTATGTACCAATGTCTGTGAAGCAAAATGTAAAACTTTTAAAATGAAATGTTGTTAGGGGGTGAAAAGAGGATTATAACAGACATGCTGTTAAAGCACTCCAAAAAAAGTTAATAGATTTATGTTGACTAATAAGTTCTAATTGAACAAGGCTGCTTCGAAGTATAGCCGTACTCTTTGATGGTGTTCACGTTTTTTCTCAAAGTGCCTTTGTCAAAGCCCATTCTCTCCCCCCTCCCACCTAATCCCATCAACCATTCCCAGGTGAAGTATTTTATCAGTACTCACTGGGATTTGAATACATCTTTAATGCATTCATTTCTCAACAAACAATGAAAAACTTGCATCCCCCCTATCAAATGCCAACTAATTTTCAGAAACTAACGGGTATTTTATTGACTGAAGATTAAAATATTACTCCAAGTGTTAAAATTATTCATTTAAATACCAGGTTGTTTGAAACATACAATGGAATAACCTTGAGAATTTGGCTTTAATTTTAAAGGACAGCTTTTATTTTAAAAAATAGAATAAAAAACTCCCAAGTTTTAATCAAAGCCAGACTCATCATTTTGCCAGGGGATTTGAGTTAATGAATTAAATCACACATTCCTATAAATTTCAAGGAGTTCTAAAGGTTAATTACACTTGACAATATTATGGTTTAGTGTACTGTATTATTTTTTAATAAATATCAATACTGTGGAAGTCTTCCTTCCTATTAATACATGACTATTTTGTAATTTGTTAAACTTTCCTTATTTGAAGGGCATATTTGTTAGCCTCCTTACACTCCTCCTCTTTTGATATCAGAAATGCAGGTTAATTTGCCTTCTATGACCCTACTGTGAATGCCACTACTGGGATTCCTTCATCACATGTAGGATAGCAATATGAGTTGCCTGGGCCTTGTTTTTCCGCCTTGTTTTTCCAGACATCCTTGAGGAAGTGTGAAATGCTTACAAGAGTAATGCCAGGAGTCAATGGCCCTGGCATCCTTGCCTAATAATCTGTCTGACTTCAGAAACGCACTTTCACCCACATTCACACTCCAGTGTTACCACCTCGAAAAACTGACTTCAAAGTGATTCAAATCCATTTCAAAGGAAGTATATTTTAATTGTTGTAAGCCGCTCTGGTTGCCTGAGTGCAGAGAGGTGGGATATAAATACAGTAAATTTTATTATTATTATTATTATTATTATTAGTAGTAGTAGTAGTAGTAGTACCTACATTTGGTTTTTTCTATACCTTGAATTTTGCTAAAATTCTATATATATACTGGTGCTTTTCTTTGTTTCTCCAGCTTAGTTCAGTATCATGCATCCATGCTGCCAGTTTGCTTGGCTAACCCCTCTCTCACTTGCCAACCTCCTTGGAAGCAAGTGAGTTCCTTTTATCTCCAGACCTGTAACAAGTGGAACAATTATTCAATTCAGGTGCAGTATTTCCATTAGTTTGGCCTTCTCTATTCCAATGTTACACCTTTGAATTTCCTAGCCCTTGTGAGTGTGCGTGGTTGTATGTATTGAATGATTGTTGAATTCCCCTTTTAACAATAAGCTACTTAGAAGCCTGCCTCTAGACTTCTTCATGTCTCTGGACTTGGTATAAATAGGGACTGGATCCCAGGGCTAAGTAACCTAGCCACTATTACTGAGATAATTCATAATTCCAAAACATATATTGGCATTTGAGTGTTCCTTTTTGGGACAGATATATACCCAGGGTGACATACTCTTGTGCAAGTGTGGTCAATGCTTACTGTATCACACCTAATGACATCACTAGGAGCTGCCCCTTGTAACATGACCAGAACACACCTCCTGTGGCATCTCAAGGGGTCCCAGGTTTTGTTGGTGAAATCTGAAAGCTTGCGATAGTCTTGAACTAGCAACCCTATGAGTGCTCCATTCCACTGCTGATCATTCCCCATTCTGCAGCCAGTCAGTATATTTATTACTGGCCCATTTGGTTGAATAAGTTCCCCTCCACTTGATATTTCTGCAAAAACCTGGGGCTTCCTTCAGTTTGCAGGTACATTTTCGTAGGTGGATGGCAGATGCCCTTTGGGAAAAACAATTTGTGGTTGAAAAGTCATGCATTATGCTATTTCAGCTCATTATTCATCTCTAGTACTAAATAGTACAATCACACACCATCTTTGTACCTACAACTTGGTCAGTGACCATACAGAAAAAACAACTGTTATTAATTACTGTTATTAATACTCTTAGGTAATCAAAATAGCTTGTCCAAAATGTCTGCCAAAATGCCTATGAACTTTTCTTTCCTTTCTCCTCCCATCATTTTTATCACCCATCTGAGTAGACTAGACATTTAAATTTTTTAAGGAATTTACATTGCAGACTCCTTTGTATTCCTTATTAACATGTTAAGAGAATCCAAAGAACGTACTGTCACTCCACAGCTGCCTGTGGGAATCATAGTAGCAACCACTGATACTAAGGGGCTTGACGACAGGCAGCGAAAGGCCACCCGTTTGCCCCGGATTGTTGATGCAGCAACCACACAGCACGGAAACAATCCATTCCCTCTTGAGAGCGGAAAGAAGCTGCTAAAAGTAGCTTCCGGATGACGCCCCTTCCGGCCAGCACCATTTGGGCACTCTGATGCCTGTGTGTCATCATGGTGCGCCTTTCCAGAAGAGATCTGTCAAATAACCAGTTTAGACAGTTTTTAAAAAGCTGTTAAGATGGATCTCTTCCGGCAGGTTTTCCCCATATAGATCAGTTTGGCTATATTGAACTCTCCCCACTCCATGTAACCTACCTCCATCTTTTTTTGTAGGCTACTGTTATTAATAATTATTTTAACAGATTGAATTTTAAATTGTATTTTGTTTAATTTTTTTTAAGGGGGACTAACTCATTCTTTTTATTGATTTATGTATTGTATACTTTTTAAACCATGTAAGCTGCTTTGATTGCTCCTGTAGCAGATGATGATGATGATGATGATGATGATGATGATGATGATTGTGCATGGATGGCAAAAGTAGGGCTGGGCATGTGTGGACACCCAGCCCTATCTAGCCCGACTTTCAGCCCCGGGCTGGCACAAAGTGCTGGTCTGTTAGGGCCTAAATTAGCATCTTAGACTAGCTCACTGGGCCAGGGGCTCAAATTGAACCTTCCTTTCCTTATTGCGTCTTTTGGAGGGGAAAATCTCTAATAAAAAGTAACATCAGGTTCATCCATTTCCAAAATAATCTCTTCCATCTTTATTCTCCAGACACTAAAACATCTTTGTAACAAAGTTAAATTTTGTCCTCCAGTTTGTTATCCTCCTATTCATATCAGCCTAGATAGCAAGCATAATGGTCATAGATGATGTGTGTTCTTATAATGTAGCCCCCACCCATGACCTGAAGCCTGGGAATAAGGATACATGGAGAGACTCCTTTTCTCAGACAGGTGGAAGGAAACCTTGCTCAATGACATACCTGTCTTAAAAACTCTTTTGCACATAGCTGGAATCTGAGTTTGGCGTAATTTTTTCTTGAACAGCACAGTGGAATGGGGAGTATAAACCTTTTTTGGGTATATAAATCTCCTCAGTGGGATGATTGTGTAATGCGCCTTTAAGACTACTTTGTTCAAATATTCTTTGTACAAATGGATGGTATTTAATTACATTTTTTAATCCCACCTTTCCCCCTCAGAGCTCAAAACAGTGTATATTGTTTCTTCCCTAGCTAAGGTTATTCTCACAATCACCTGGTGAGGTAGGTTAGGTTTGGGAGACCATTTACTGGTCCAAGGTCATCCAGTGAGTTTCCTTTGTGACTGGGGAATTGGAACTGAGGAACTGAACATGTATATTCTTGGCCCTAGTAAAAAAAACATTTTACCCACATAGAAAGCTTTAAAGTCTCTCTCTCATCATCATATTATTGTGGTTATAAAACATACAGTGCATTTTTAATATTGAAAACATACATAGTCATGTAGCCTCTGCCATATTATTCTGGTCACGCATTCTTCTAAGTGAGGACAGTTAAACCATGCTCCTTGCATTTAACCACATTGTCTAAATTAAGGTTCCATAATTAAATTTTCTCCCCGGTTTTGCATTTCAGGTACCTGTAAATTATAGGCAGATGTTTTCATCAAAATTATTCCTTAGGGAAAATTTAAACCTGTGCTGCACAATCTATACTGGAGGAGTAGCAGCAACAGAAGCAGCAGCACTTGATATGCTGCTGTATATAGGCTTCATAAAATAATATATTTGCTCATTAACAAGCATGAATGCTATATTTCACTTAGTACTTCCCTATAGTGTTATTTCTTCTTCTTCTTCTTCTTGATATTGTTTTTCTTAAAAGATTCACTTTTGTTTTCCATGACTACAAGTTGTCATTTCCTGAACCAATTGATTTATGGACAATGAAAATATTGATGTTGGACAAAACTAAACTGCTTTGCAACTGATGCAAAGAAAGCAAGAAAAACAGAACAGAGATAGGCAGAACAAACTTCAAAGTCTTCCTGAGCTTGTAAAAATCTCTTTTCCACTACATTTGCACCTCCATGCTGTAACCATTTCTTCTGACAATTCATCAGTAGTCTAGCTATTTTATAGTAATGCTGTTGAGCTCATTATTTTGATATAAAATAAGTTTTTCTGTGTAACCATATTCAGGCACTTTGTTAATTTAATCTGATTTATTTGTACATTTTGAAGCTTATATTTCTATACTGAGTAATTTTTTTATCCCTTTTTAGGTTCTGCTACAAATGTAATTGAAATTAACATTGTACGCACATTTACAAGTTTATGTTTTACTGCTGATGAAGTTGAAGAATCAAATATATCCACTTCTCTTATATTCTTTGCTTTCTCTACTCTGCACCATTTGTGTATGATATTTTATGATGAATGTTGTATGGGAGTCAGTATGAAACATTTGCATATTCAATACTGCTTTTCTTAAAAATGCTTCTGTTGGCTATATTATATTATGCTCTCAAAAGCATAATAAATTTATTAGCCTTTAAGTTGCCACAAGACTCTTTGTTGTTAAGTCTACAAAAATATGGTGTCAGTGAATATGATTCCACCTTGAAAAGAGCATCATTGTACATGCCTCTCCTAGCTCATGGCCATAACACTGGGGTGATTCCAGGTTGCATCCCTATTCATCAATATATAAGCAGTAATGTGTTCTTGAAAGGATAAGGATACACACTAGGTTTCCCCCCAAAATTCAGGGAAACCCCATTGGCACTACCAAAAAAGTAAGGACCAATCCCAGAACATTGGATGACTGGCTAGGGTAGTAGAGTGTGCCCGAAGGAATTATGTACAGGACTAATGTGGAAATGCAAGAAAGATGGCTGTCAATTTCTGTAAAATCTAACCAAGAATGCACATATCTGAGTGTGAAATGTTTTAATGTGCTTTTTTTAATTTTTATTTTTCTATATCTAGAAAAGCAATCCGGCACATTTATATCCTTCCAAGGTGGCTAAAATCAATACCCAGCTTGATGAGGGCTATTAGCTTGCAGTTGTAAACCACTTAGAGACTGTTTAGAGTGGTGTGAAGCAATATATTAATGAAGTTGCTTTAATATCAAAAGTCTGGAAGTAATTTAGAACGCCTTTGCTAAGCAGCTGGTCAATCAGGACCCATCTTATTATACACATTCGCCACATATGTATCATCGGATCTGAACTGAATTCCCAGATTCTCACCGACACCAAAAGGCAGCTTTGTAATGTTGGAGCATGGTGAGGGAATTTCCTTGCACTTCCAGAAATGAAGCCATTGAAGAACACTGAGAGTCTAAACAGACTGTAAGTACCCATCAAAGAGGTTTGAGGGAAGATAAAAAGAAACACTTCTTCATACAATCCAGTATGTGGTGGTAGCCATGAACTTACATAGTTTTAAAAATGGAGGATAGAAACTGATGGAAGACAGTCTACCACTGACTATCTTCAATGACAACTCAAAGGAACCTTCCACATTTAGAAACACAAAATTCCTCTTAAAACACTTTTTCTTGAAATAAAGTGAGATAAGAGACCAGGGGAAAGCTAAGCTTTCTGCTTTACACTGAAACAGTTCAAAAAATCTGGAACACCACTAGATAAAATGTACAAATATTCCACCACTCAGTACTCTTTGTATACCATCAAGCTTACAGAAAATTCTTTGAAGCAGGATGAAGTTTCTTCCAAGGTAGCATGAAAACCTTTCCTACCAGTGGCTCATCAAGCTCTAATTACTAGATCATAAAATAAAACATATCTCAAAAATGTTCAGAAATAGTTTATGTCAATAACTGCAATGGAAACCTTTACAAACTGCCAAAACTGTATTGCTATTTGGGGGCTTTTTTATTTATTACATATGGCTGGAACTTAATACTGTGATATCTCAGAAAGAATATAGATTTGGAAAAGTGTTTTTCTTTTTAATTTCCAAGAATAAAACTATTTTTCTACATACCATATGAATAAACTTCAGAAGCAATAATCAGACAAGTTAAATAATTTCTTACCTGTAATGAGTCATGCAACAATCTTTGGACTTCAGAGCTGAGAAGATGCTCCAGGTTTTCTTCAAATACTATTAACTATTCTATAAAGGTGGAAGATGACCAACACAAGCATTTTTTTCACTTTCTGAAATTCCACCAGTCTACAGCAGTCAAGAACCCTGACACTGGATAGGTCTGCAAAATCTGGTAATAAAGAAAAGAAAGAAAATGTTGTAAAAGGCAGAAGCAAGGTGAACAGCAGAAATAAAAACACTAATTGTTAATCTAAAGTGCATCTACATTGTAGAAATAATGACATTAGTGGTGGCCTCTAAGGGAGGTTATTTCACAACCAGGGTGCCATAACAGAGAAGGCCCTCTTCCATGTACTCCTACAATGTACTGCTCCAACTACTGGGAAATAGATGACACCAATATGGAGAAAGAGCCACTTCTTCAAATATCAAAGGTCCAAGCTATTTAGGTCTCTAAAAGGTCAGTGCCAGCACCTTGAATTCAGACCCGAAGGATACTGATAGCAAGTTCAACTGCTTGAAGACTTGCTTTATATATTTTATGCAATGAGATGATCAACAATCAAGCTGCTGCATTTTGCACAAGCTAAAGATTCTGAGTTGCCTTCTATGGACAGCCCCACAACACTGCAGTAGATAAACTGGAAATTTGCCAGTCCCTTTGCTACTGTGACTAAGGACCAAAACAATGGGTCAAAAGCCCTGGCTTCAGGCCAATCCAGGAATGTGATGTACAGATGACGCACACCCCTGGATCAGGCTGAAGCTGCACCACAGCTACCTAAGACAGCCCAGGGCCATTAGCAAAAGGACCACAAAAAAGTGCTCATTGCCAGCAAGGAGTTTGGGACTGTGGTTGCGGGCAGCTTCAGAACGATGGCATCTGGTCACCACGATCCTGAGCTAAACAGGGAGCAACTAGGCTGCCAGTCTGCTTGACCCCCATGTTGTCGTGTCTACAAGTGGTAGATTGGGTGAAACTGGTGCCAAGCACTGTGGGTCAAGGAATCAACCTGTGCCTCCTGTGGCCAAGATGGATCTAGGAGTACTTTCACACTGGGTATGTGCCTCCTTGTGGGAGTGTAAGCCTATCCAATTCCCAGACCCAAGAGCCACCAAGTTCGTGCTGATGTCACTAATTACCAAAACCCCTAATGACCTCTTCCTTCCATTTATTTCACACACAGAGTGAACAGCATGGAGGATAGAATGGAACTGAGCAGCACCCCACAGCTTTAAGGTCATCAAGTTGAACATGAATACCCCATTCTTCTCTGTGAAACTGGTCGTGTAGATTGGATCATAACAACTTTAATACAATTGCTCCTACTTCTATCCAGCAGAGTCAGTCCAGTAGGATGCCATGGTCAATGGTGTCAACAATTGCTGAGAAATCCAGGATGATCAACAGGGGAGCACTTCCCAGCCCCATTTTTCATTCAATTAATGAGGGCAACTAAGGCTGTTTTGTTGAAATATCCTGGTTTAAAACTCGTAGATTGAAATAGGTTATCTGTTTCTTTGAAGAACATTCTGAAGCTGCCCAGCTACCATGTGCTCAAATGCCCCGCACCAAAATTAATATTAGTAATATAATGGTGGTTCTTGGAACTATGGAATTGCAGTGTGTGAATTGGTGTGCTTTACTTCTCTCTCTGTGTATGTATTTAATTGAAACTACAGTATGTTTCAAATATGTTTTAAGTGTTTTAGCTGTTTTAATTATATTTTAATAAAGTTGATGTTTAATTTTTGAACTTTTATAAATTAATGTTTTAATTGGATCTTTTAATTGGAGTCTCTCTCTCTGTCTCTCTCCCCTCCCCCCCTCCATATTTGTAATTGGAGCTTTTTAAAAATTATTGTCGGCTGCCTTGGATCCCATTTTGGGAGAAAGGTGGGATATAAGTTTAATAAAAAAATCCCTCAGAATCCAGGGAGGATGCACTATAGCCTTTCCCAATGAAGACTTTTTTTAAATGTGAAGAATTTTTTAATGTGAAGGTTCAGTTGTGAATATTATCATCATTATGGGCAAGGTGAGCAGTTATTATAAATAGCATTTCCTTTTTGTTGAATTGCCTCCACTAAAAAACTTCAAGTCCCATGGTGTACTTCAATGGTATACATTTCCATATCCAGTGCTAGAAGAACTGGGGCATTCTTCTTCTCCCACTGCGATCATCCATGGCACCAATACTTTCTCCAGACACTTTCTTAGATTTTCAGATCATGTTCCTAGTGTGCTCTGGGAGCTGCAGGGGCAACTGAGGGTTGAGGTAGGGCCTGTGGGATCCAATGAATGCAAACCATTGGATCCTAGCCCACAAGTGTACCATCCACTCTTTCAGATAGCTCAGTTAAAATATTATTGCTCTACAAGGCTTCAAACTGAATGGTAGCTGTTGGGTTTAGGATGTGCCCTGACTGTTTTGTGTAGTATCACTGATGTCTATTTAATTGTTTCATCATTGTAATGGCATTATAATTTCCATGGCGTGGAGCCAAACTGAGCAAAGGGAAGAAATCCATTAGTGCTGTCCCATTTTCAGAAGCTTCTCATAGTATAGTGCCAAGGACTGTGTTACAATATAAGTTAACAGTGAATAAGAATCTAATAAGTAGGCTTGTGCTGTTGTCAAAAATCAGGCATTTCCTACTGAATGAGCTTCCACTTTAGAAGAATGCTTCTGCTAGAAGGGCAGCTTTTCGATCCAACCAGTTGCTTCAATTATTGTTAGACAGACAGAAGTCCAAAAGTGATATTTAAAATGGGGTAAAAAAGGAACCTAATGTAATTCTGTTTTCTGTATTCACTGATACATATTTCAAAGACCATTAAAGGATCTAGTTTTCTCTTGTTTATTCAAGAGTATGCACTGCCAACCCCCAGTCCTATTAGATGGAATGAAGATGGATTTACAAGGAATATTTTTAAACAGGCTCAGTACAAAGCACATGTTGAATACAGTAATCTGGTCTACACAGTCTTTGAGTTTTATCTGAAGGCACAGACATTTATTGGGAATAATAGGAAAAAAAACACTAAAAATGGGAAATCATGTATTGTTACAAACAAAAATAATTTTGCCAGTTTCCCAAGAGAGCAACAACAGATTCTAAACTGCATATAGTAATAAATTTCATGAAATCATTAATCTTGATGAGATATTCCTACATCATAAAAATCAAGTAATGGCAACTTTTTTAATCAGACAAAGCCAAACTATTTTCAGTCATACTGAAAACTAGCTTCTACCATTCTCAGTATTAAAAACATACATATAGAGACACACAATAATCTTTCCTCTTGCCTGGCCCTTACTCTGTATCTCCTTTATTGAAAGGTTATCATGACATCTAGCATCTATGACATTTTACAATCAGCAACCAAGACAAATAAGGATAGGGTTTATGAAACCATGTTCTGCATTATAGGCTCTATGTTCCATCTCCAACATCAATTAAGCCCAGACATGAAACGATCTAGGAGTTCGGATACCAATGGAATTTGCTTCAGGCTTTACATTCCACATTCTTTGAGCACATACAAAATTTGTATAGCATTTGGAACAGTAGGTGTTTCAAGGACAAGACAGAGAAAAATAAATGCATTGCACACACACACACACACACTCCTTTCAATTTGATGCAGAAAAGTCTGCTGCAGAAGACTTGTTAACTAATGAACATGACTGGAACATAATCAGGTAACATTTAATTTCACATCCTTGGAAAATACACAAAGAGAACTTTAGCCCTTATATCAACACTACCCACCCTCAAAACCATTAAATAGTGTACTATGTATGACTAAATCTGATCTTATTTCCTTCCCCCACAATTGACTTTTACCCAATTCCCCCTCCCACTACCTCTTAGTGTTTGAACACTAAGTACCTAATTTCATTACCTCATCATACTTGAAAGCTTTGCTTAACACATGCTTCACCACTGCCTTCAACATGGAGTGATTTAAAAGGGGATTGCCACCATTGGGCAATGTGTTTCCCCTTAGAGAGACACTTGTCTTTAATGTCAACTATGCAGCTTGAATGCATAGAGAAGGCATGCAGTGTGTGCAGAATATGTGTAAACCAGCAATGTTCTCTTCTGTCAAAAGGAGAACATTCCCTGCTTACTCATTGCATACACAACACATTCCCCAGTATTGAGGAGAACGAAGCAGCCCTTAAGGCTCTTTGGTCTGCATCAGTAATCCTATATGTTATGTTTTGCTATTATTTATATCCCACCTCTATCTTCACATGGGACCCAAGGTAGAATCCTGCAGAGTTTTCAATCACACCCACATCTTCTAAAGTTTTTTTTTTTTAACTTTTAACAGAGATGTTAGTGGAGAGGGAGGGAGGAAGGGGAAGGAAAACATACCGTATTTTCCCCCTTAAACCAAAATCAAGAATTCATTCCAGAGTTATTGTGCTGTAAATAATGCATCTTCTCTATTTCTTAAAAATTATATATATATATAAAAACCACTATCTGGAAATTGTCAACATTTAGTCACTGGCCTCTTTAAAAAAAAAACATAACAACACCCCTGGGCTTCCAGTAGTTGTCTTAAGCTGTATTGCTTCACTTTATAAAACCCCTTTACTTCGCCCTATAAAATTCTATTTTTTAAAAATCAATTAGAGTCAAAGTCTCCAGCACAAAGCATCAGCTACACAATGCAGGGTCCTGAAGTGGCACAGTATAAAACGTTGTTTCATCTGCAGCTATCAAATGAGCTCCAATTTACCCTAATAATCATCATTGGAACAGGAGAAAATAATTACATATTTGTCAGAAGAAGAGCTATTTCTCAACATTTGCATAGGCAAAAAAGAACCATCTCAGTCAGCCTTGTGGCTCAGCAGGCATTGTTAGTAGGTGGTAAATGAGATAGGGAGAGAGGCAGAGAGAGAGAGAGAGAGAGTACAGAAGGGATGCTTAATCTTTGGGAAGAAAAGGAAGGAGGGGACAGTGCTCAGCTAGGCACCCTGATGCCATACGATTTATACAGCGCAACGGATGCCTGTCTTAGTGTAAGCAATTTGTTTAGCACTTCCAGCTGAAGGGCTGCTCACTGGTGTCTGAGAAAATTAGATGCCTAACGATGAAATATTAAGGACAGAAGGGAAGAGAAATGAGAGTAAAAGCCTCTTGATAAACCCACTTAAGTTGCATTGTTCTAAAGATGGAAGTGAAAGCTTAATTTCTTTGGCACATGTTCTAAAAGAGAAGTCGAAACAATGAGACCAAAGCTCCATTGCCATTGCCTGCAGAAATAATCCCCATATTCAGTAACTGCACAAAGTACCGAGGCAGACATGTGTATGTGTTTTAGGTACAGGCTTTGGTGCTGTCTGTTTTCCTCAAAGAGCCACAGCATTCATCCAGTGAGATAAAAGAAAAGTTGGAATTAAGAGAAATCCTTTCCTATGGACAGCTGGCATCTAAACATTCTCTGTTAAGGAAGGTTTTGATGACATACTATGCTTAGGATACCATTATGCCTACTGTAGTTTTATTGAATAATACACTGGAACAATTCTCTCTCTTTCTCTCTCATACACAAACACACTCTAAGTTGAGGCTGGGACAATTATAATGCTAAATCTAAGTATTATAACTGAAAGGCACTTTGCCTTCATCTGCTACAAGAACATCTTTGCACAAATATTTTTAATGATATTATGCTATATTGCTATCGTTCCCACCATGACTACATTTATTTCCAGTCTCATTCCTAAGGGTGGAAAACAATAGGGGGAAGCAATTTGCTGGGCTGCAATCTTTCCAACCAGTATGGAAGCATTAAGGAGCTGCATACATGATTTTGAACCTCATATATGCTTTATAATATCTAGTTTGACTCAAAGACTCCAAGGGAGGGGTGAGTGGATAGAGAGGCATACAACTTGTATGAGCCACACAGCTAGTAAGAGATTAATTAAAAACAACCAAGGAGCAGCTTTATCGTCATCCGACTGTCACACCAAGGGAACAGCCCTGGGTACAGACAATAAGGAGGTACAGCATGATGGGGCTCAAGAAAACAAAATTCAAGAACCACTGGGGATGGCAATTTGGGCCTCTGCTAACTGAGCTGCCAAGGAGATCCAAGCGGTCCTGTCAGCTATGGTGTTGTTGCCCCCAGCAATAGCCCACCAGGGTTGCTCCAGCACTCCTAACTTCCTCTTCCACTCCACAGAGAACTGTGACTCAAGTGGTGACAGCAGCAGTGTGATGGTGTGGACCCAAGCCAGGGTAGACCCTCTTCCACCATGGTCCCCTAGAAAGCCTAGCATCTTGTATAGCTGTGGCGGCAGCAACAGCAGTTTGGGTGACTTGGTAATGACTCAGATGTGGGGTTCAGTGCCTGCTAGTTGTTTTTTTTTTTTAACTTTATAAAAATACAGTATCAGAATTTCCAGGTGTCAGCTGACTAGAAGATTCTGGAAGTTACAGATTTTTCCCTAAGTTCTCCTACCGATGAAAATAAATCCACACCCTTTTGTTTATTTGTGGGTGGGTGGGTGTGGGTGCATGTGTAGTGGTGGTATATACCTTTAAGTCATTTCTGATATATAGGCCTGATCTAGATTGGCAAAAAGAGGTGTGTTCATGGCTGCATGAAAGTCTAGCCTTTAGATGAAAAAAAGGGAAAGTGTGCCATGAAAACACCTTTTTTGCGTTTTAGGGGAGAAGAAGCGCCTTTTAAAAGGTGCTGGTTTTCCCAGCTTCTTTTTTAAAAACTGTGGAACAGCGCAACTCCATCTAAAGGCTGCGGTGCAGCTGCTAAGCATTAAGGAAAAGGCAACTTCATGTCACACTTTCATGCCAATCTAGAAAGCCTCATAGTGACTCTAAGGCAAACCTATCACAGAGTTTTCTTGCCAAGATTTGTTCAGAGGGGGTTTGCCACTTCCCTCGTCTGAGGCCAACCCTTTGTTGTGTTTTTCCCATTCAGATTAGTTTGCGCATTAGTATAGTCTGTTAGTGTTTTGTTCTTTGTAGTGCATGTGTGCAGTTTGAAAAATGGTCTGAAGTTTGAAAAATGACCACAGAGATAAAATGAGGCTTTGTCCCCACTTCTCAGGAGCCAGAGAAGCATACTGAATGACTATCACAAGCATCATCAATTCCATCTGCCAGCTGATTATCTTAATTCCCTTCATTAATAAGATTTAGAGGGAAAGTGTTTTTGTTAAGCTAGTTAAAAGATGGAAAGAGATGGTAAAAGTTAGTTTCATCTGTAAAAAGTTGCCTCCTTTCCTAAAATGAACACCAAGGGATACCAATATTTTTAAAATGGTGAACTGAATTTTGCCTAACCCAAACATTTTATTGCTGGCACATTCTTGAATCAGGAATGAAGTGCCCACCTGTAGTGAGCATAATAATGTTAAAAATGATAAATGATAAAATATTGATTTTTATCATTATTATGCAATAAAATCAACATTCTGATTGGTGTATGTCAGGGGCAAATATTCTTAGACAATCTGCACAATAGCAGCAATTATAGAAAAATAGCATTAAACTCCCATGCAAACAAAATTATATTCAGAATTCTGCAACATAGAATCTATCGAGAGAGAAATCCCAGAAGTGCAAGTGGGATTCAGGAGAGGCAGAAGCACTAGGGACCACATTGCAACATAAGATGGCTAAAAGAGAGTAGCAAGGAATTTTAGAAAAAAATCAGTGTATGCTTCATAGACTATAGCAAAGCATTGAACTGCATAGATCACAGGAAACTATGGATGGATCTTAAAGACATGGGAGTCCCACCACATCTGATAGTTCTGATGAGAAATCTGTACCTGAGACAAGAGGCTACTGTTAGAACAGAATAGGGAGAAACAGAATGGCTCCCAATTGGAAAAAGGATCAGGCAAGTCTGCATCCTATCACCCTATCCATTCAACCTCTATTCAGAAAATACAATACAAATAGTAGGCTTAGACTAGGAAGAAGGAGGAGTGAAGACTGGAGAAAGAAAAATTAACAAATTAAGATATGTGGATGACACTATACTATTTGCAGAAAACATCATAGACCCTGGAACAATTACTACAGAATGTCAAGGAAGAAAGTGCAAAGGCAGCTTTAATGATGAATATAAAGAAAACAAATACAGTTGGCCCTCCTTATCCATTGATTTTCTACCCAAGGATTTGAGCATACACAGCTTGAAAATATTCCCCAAAAGTATAAATTCCAAATAGCAAACCTTGATTTTCCATTTTCTATATAGGACACCATTTTCTTGTGCCATGGGACTTGAGCATACACAGATTTTATTATCTACAGAGGTTCCTGGAACCAAACCCCCAGTGGATAACAAGGGTCCACTGTATAATGTCCATAGAGGAACTACATACATTCAACCTAAACAACAAGGGAAAAGAAATAGAAAGAGTTTCCATACCTCAGAACAAACATTAATCAAAATGGAGACTGCAGTCAAGAAATCAGGAGAAGACTTGGAATTGGAAATGCAGCTATGAAAGAACTAGGTAAGATTCAAAAGAGTAAAGATATACAACCAAGCACCAAAATTAGAATTGTCCAAATCATTGTATTCTCCATCAGCATCTATGAATGTGAGAGATGGAGAGTAAATTTTAAAAAGTGGATTAAGATGAAAATCAGCTCATATGAGATGTGGTGCTGGAGAAGAGTGCTGAGGATACTGTGGACAGCCAAAAAGACAAAGAAATGGACCCTTTAACAGATCAAGGCTGAAAAATCTACCTGACACGATGACCAAACTGAGTCTATCATACTTTGGACGCAACATGAGAATGCATGGCTCATTAGAAAAGACAATAATGCTAGGAAAGGTGGAGGGAAGCGGAAAGAGAAGAAGACTGCACTCTAGATGGATAAAATCTTTTAGGGAGGACACAGGTATGAATTTGCAGTGGAGGACAGGGGTTCTTGGAGATATCTCATCCACAGGATTGCCATGAGTCAGGGCTGATTCAAAGGGAGTTAGCAACAAAAATAACAGCAGCAACAACAAAAAATTTACACTGAGTATTTTGCTGCAATATGTTGTGGATCCCCACTAGTAATTTCAGAATGATATTGGCAGAGTGATAAGTAATGTTAGAATGTCAGGACTACTGGATCCACTGAAAGGCTTCTGTCACTAGCATTAGTACTTTTGGAGAACACTGTTCTCAACACATGACATGCACATAGTCGATGCTATTTCACATATTAAGTTTTAATTTCACAAGTGCAGAAGACTGCATAGGACAAACTCACATAATCCTCACATGCAAGCACACACCAAAGATTAGCATATCAATTTATCATGGCAAGCACTTGCTATTACCTACTGGTAATGAGGATGTGGATTATACTTAAGCTTATGCTATAACATATTCTTCAGCTTTTATGGTGCAACAACAAAACTCTTTTTTAATGCATAAAATGAATTTCATAATGCATGAAATGACTTTCTAGTACTGCAAAGTCTCAATAAAATAGGGATAGACAAGTGTGGCGTTCTAGGTGTTCTAGAAGAAAATCTAGGAGCTTCCACAATCCCTCAACATTTATTATGTTGGTGAGAGCTCATGGGAATTGCAAACCAAAACAGATGGAGGGACACAGATCCTAAGCCCAGCGATAAAGTGTTCTCAAGAATCCCGATTTAGTGTTCTTTGAAGAACTAGCATTCTCAACACCGAAACATCACTATTCAAATCCACCACCACTGCCAACGACATCAGCCACTCAGTGGAAAATAGATTCCCAAGGCGCTCTCCTTTCAGCGGCAAAATACTAGAGTCCAAGCATGGTTCTGACTAGTGCTGGAGCTTCACCTTTTTTGTGGGGAAATCTGACATTTTCCTATCTTTGTATGATAGATCATTGATATGTGAACTTCAGGGTTCTTACTGAAGTGATCTGATTTGGGTGAATCCTCTTTTTTTTCCTGGGATATTCAGCAAAACAATTATTACATCTGCTTTTCATTAACGATACCTTGCTGAACCCAGTAAATGCTTTACACCACCTTGCTATAGCCCTGGAAGATCTTGATATCAGCCAGACATAAGGAACTTAAAAAGAGTCCCATAAATTTCATCTTTCTCCAGTCTTTGGGGAAGGCAGGATGTGAGAAACCTAACTGTTCAAAACTGATCCAAGTATAACACTTTTAAACTGGTCCCTTGCTGCTATGTTTTAGCTTTGCAATGGAAACATTTATATCTCACCTCAGCCTTTGCAGAGGTGTAAAGACATGACATGCTATTACTTGCCTCAATATTTACACAGTTGGTATCAAAGCAATGTGTTTTTTTTTAAATTTGCTTTGATGTTCTTTCCTTTTTACTGTATCTCTAATGAGCACAATACCACACAATGATAAGGAAGTCTATCATATAAGGGCAATAGCGAAAACGAATTTGTTTCTACAACTTCAGATTTCCTATTTGGCACTGTATCTTATTCAAGCAAAAACAAGTTGTACAAACTGCTTCTGACTTTTCTGTGGAAAGCTGCAAGAATTTTTTTAAAGGATCATTAAAACACATAACAAAAAAGCATGCCTATTAAGCATATCTGCTTAAAAACAAAGCCCTTAAAATCAGTAGCTACATGAGAACAGTAGAAAGGCATTTCATAAGAGCAGCTGATAAATATTTCTTTAAGACCCTTTCATTACAAATCATCCACTTCACTGTTTTATTTAAAGTCATCAATACTACAGGACCACCTTTCAGAAGTATATTTGCCTGTAACTAGGCATACAACAATATCCACACAAAAAAGTCTGCCACTTGGAATACAGTGGTCCAAAGTTCAGGCAACTAACAGACAAAATAAAGGCCTTCCCCCACTGAAAGCTTGTCATTCCAGAAGGCTCTTCCCCTGCATAAAATGTAAGAAAACATCTATGGTATTAACTGAAGGATATTCAATGCTTCTGTCATGTGCCTGTTGAGTGTGAAGTATTTATCCTCCGTCTGTTCAGCTCACTCAACAGTGTGCCTCCCTTTTCTGTATGCCTCTCATTTTAGGGCATATGATCAACCCAGATATTTTGCAAGTGTTTAAAGAATATTATTTTTAAAAGCCAAGACACATATCTTCAAACAATTGTTAGGTCGTTGTCTCTCATTTCCAAATGGTTGGTCAGCCTTTATAACTCAGAAGCATAGTCAGAAAAGAGGGACAGAATGATACACAAGTTATAGCACAACATTATAGCACAACTGAATGTAAAATGTTTTCAGATACTTTTCACTATAAGGAGAAGAGAAAGAGATTCACATTAAAGTGACTTCAAATTTAAAACAAAATGAAAATACCCTATCAGAAAGTTAAAGGTATCACCATATTGTCCAGCACTCTGAAGTCATTTTCAACTTTACATACAATTATGTTTAATTAGGTCATTTCTATCCTGGAAATTTGGAAAGTGGCCAAAGGTTAGGGTATATGATGTTTTCAATACCACTTGGAGATCTAAGGACCCAGTTTACAAGCAAAAACAACAGAAGGATGAGTATTCCAAACATTACCTTGCTGGAGGTGCTTCACATGGCATCACCATACAGCCACAAAGCACACATAAGAAAAAACATGACTTACAGTTGTTTTTGTGTGCTGAACATTTCTGGAAGTGTATGTATAAATGGCAAGTGGTCAAAGAGCATGTTTTGTGGGATTGGGGAAACCTTGATGAGAAGAATCTTGGACTGGCGAGAATCATTGCAGTTCAGAATTATTCTGTGCAAAATTTATATATGGTATTTCTTTTTTAAAAAAAAAATTTGCACAGGAAACATCATTTACTACACATAAATACCAAGTGCAAAATATGTGTAAATATGTCTCAAACTGCAAATAGTAATCAAAAACTGAACTTTTCAAAGATATTTTTGCAAAGGGAACTCCTCAAATTATGAGTTGTTCATTTGAAAAATAAAATTAGTAAAGAATTACACCTTTGGCTGTGTACCACTGAAGCTTCCATTGATATTGATTTTTTTTTTCCTAAGGGCTGGACAACTCTCTATTTGCATATCTGAAGACATGCTATGAAAACTGGTAATAAATACCATGCAGGTAAACAAAAGGCATGAAGGGTTGCATATGATAATTACAGTATTGTGTTTTACTGTATATACTCATGTATAGGTTTAAAAATTTAGGTCAAGAAATTGACCCCCCCCCCCCAAAAAAAAATGAGTTGACTTTTCTTATTTAAGAAAAGGAACCATCCCTTGGTGAAAAGCAAGAGTATAATCTGTCATGGAAGCATTGACTCCCTTTACTCTCTCATCCATCCAGCCTTAAGAGTAAGCACAAAGAGTTATGTCTGCTGGAATTTTCTAAGTTCTTTGACATTGTTTTGCTTTGCATCATCCTTCAGATCCTTTACTATATGCCCCTAAGTTTTATGCTCGACCTATCCATGGGGTCATAGCAAAACCCATAATTTTGGCCCTAAAACTTGTCCTCAACTTATACATGAGGTTGACTTATAGTCAAGTATATATGGTAAACAATGACATTCTGAAGTTATAGTTTTAACAAACAAATAAAAACAATGAGTTATCTATCTTATCACAGCAGCAGCTCTGTTCAGAAAGAGTTTCCAAATTCAAATTAGAAGCATAAGATACCTGAGAAGATTTTAGCACCTGTTTGGTGGGAGAAACGAGATGCCATTGTTATACATACTTTTCTTTTTTTTACTTAAATGCACACAATTCAGCTATTCTTCAGCAAGGGTGTAGCACCATTTTGGAAATATTAGAAGGGCTTTTACATTGACTGCATCCACACCCCTGACTACCAATGCCAATCCAGTGAAAAGCTGCTTTGGAAAACATTTGTCAACTAATTGAACTTTTCTTCCAAGGTTACATTCCACAAGCTTTTCTTACCCCATCCATCCCCATGTTATGCAATTACCTGATTACTGAGCACATCACTAAAATGCCTTACTTCTGAAAGAAAAATTGCCAAATTGTTGCTGTACTAAGCCAAGTTACAGCTGAAGTGTTCCATTCAGCAATTTCACTTGCCATGACTGCTACTAAGCCTTATACTTTAAAATTAAACAAGGACAAAGATTTAGAAGTTACGCTCTGAACAAAATAAGGAAATAGCTCATTCTTGCTTGCAACCAGTTGGCATGTTGCTTTCAAATGTTATGTAGAAGGAACAGGGAAATAAGGGAAGGAACAGACCAAAAGCAATGTGGTGAAGAGACTGCTCCAGGCATAAATTGATTTTGGAATGTTAAAAAATGTGTACAGATCAAGGATTAGGTTTGACTAGAATCCTACTTTTCAACTGAGAGGTCTCAACCTGGGCAACCTTGAATAATCAGGATTCTACTTTCTTGCTGTCTATTGGTCTTACTCTTAGGGAGCCCTGGTGGCGCAGTGGTTAAATGCCTGTACTACAGCCACTCACTCAAAACCATAAGGTTGTGAGTTCAAGACCAGCAAAAGGGCTGAAGCTCGACTCAGGCTTGCATCCTTCTGAGGTCGCTAAAATGAGTACCCAGATTGTTGGGGGCAAGTAGCTTACAGCTGTAAATGCTTAGACACTCCTTAGGCGGTATGAAGCGGTATATAAATGAAGCTGTTTGTTTGTTTGTTGCTTTGGTCACAATGTTGGCAGACAACTCAGACAACTGCATGCTACTTGGAAGAGAGATAAAAGGATATTTCGAAAGATTCAAGGTATAAAACCATTTTACATATTTTATTTTTAAAGTTAAAGCACTGGCTTCAATTCCCTGTTATCCTGTAACCCATTAAATTTTACATCTCCTCATTAATCAGTGCAAAGCTCATTGATCCTTTTGGCAATATAAAATCTTTAAGACATGTGTGATCTGAATCCAAAAGTATTTCCTTCATCAAATATGCATGCTGCGCAGAACCCAGAAAAGTTACTTTTAGAGGTGAAAACGCCTGAAATCCCTTAGCCAGCATGGACAGAAATATACTGGGGGAGGGGGAGCATTTTTCCCAATTCTGGTGTCAGTACCCTAGCAAGTTCAGGTAAGCTCCTAGGATTTTATTGGGCAATTAAAGGCAATGTATAGTAAATCCTAGCAAGGGTGAAACTAACCAGAACAAACATGATGTCCAGTGTTTCCAAAGCAAGAAAGAAAAGTGTAAATATTCTACCTTTAAAATAACAATACATGTTGCAGAATGACTATAGACTTGATGTCTTGATGATGTGCCAGTTTTCAAAGTGCAGAGGTTTGCCTTTTGAATAAAAATTTTGGGACACCTTTCCAGAAAGCAATTCACCATTTGCAGCCTCAAAAATTATAATCCAGGTAGAATTCTGCCATGAGTATTTACTGAATGTATAAAAGAGTGCATCATATTCTCTCATATCCTCATCCTGACCATGTTCCCAGAAAATGTTTTTTAAAGGAAAAAAGTCTAAGAAATTCCTCATGTTTTGACAAGATAGATCAAATACAGTGGTCCCCCGGGTTACGAAGGTAATCCGTTCCGGATTACCTTTCGTAACCCGGAAGCTTTCGTTTCCCGGGGGACCGCTATTTTAAACGGACTGCACGGCCATTTAAAGGGGCCGCGTGGCTTTTTTTATTTCGTATCCCGGGGGATATTTCGTATCCCGGGGGATACATTGCTGGTCCGCCGCCTTTCGGATCCCGGGGTTTTCGTAACCCGGGGGATTCGTAAGGCGGGGGACCACTGTATATATATTTAAAATTCAAACAAAAATCTACCAAACAGTGATACCTTTATTGGCCAATCAAAATGTGCAATATACTTGTTGCAAGTTTTTGAAGCTCCATGGGCTTCTTCATTAGGCAAGATGTTACATACCAAACAGGAGAAAAATTGGAGATGTTAGTAAGATGCCTGCATTTTGTTGTTTCTGTCCTTAAGATAGTATGGGGAGGGTATCTTTAGCAGGCTGGCCCCTCCTATTCTGGCCATGACGCAATTGTGCAAAGTCCAGGAAATTTAAAGTCCATTTGTATATCAACAAGGACTCCTCTTTTGCAATCCAACATGCCTCCATTCCTGTGAGGCCATAGGCCTCTTTGTAGGCAGAGGACAATGGATTCCTCAAGAAATCTCTGTGTTTTTGAATCAGGAACATTTTGGTAGGTGTTGGGGTAAAACATGCCATCCCAGTAAAATTTGAGAAGACAAAAAAAGATACCCTCCCCATACCATCTTAACTAAGGACAGAAGCAACAAAGTTCAGGCATCTTACTAACATCTCTATTTTTTTCTCCTGTTTGGTAAGTAACATCTTGCCTGATGAAGAAGCCAGTGGAGTTTTGTGCATTTTGCTTGGCCAATAAAGGTATCACTGTTTGGTGGATCTGCATTTGAATTTACTAAATGGCCAACACAGCTACCACTGTACATTTTTTTAAAGGTGGGGTTTTTTTGTCTTTTTAAATTTGTGATTGCCAACCAGTATTTCAAGAACTAGCATTATTTATTCTTGCTTCCTCAAATTAGTGTAGCTAAAACTACCCTATTTGTTGGCAATCAGAGAAGGTCACCTATTCTTCATGTTCAAGGGGTCTCATACATTCCACCTTCCATTGGCAAAAGAAGACTGAAGCTGCCCCATCCAATAAGCAACATTTGAAAGGGTCCCAGTAGTTCACAGGCAAGCTAGAACACCAGAGGATCACATAAGTACAATGTTGCTTGTATTTACTTCCAGAATTCTGACTCTCCTTGCCTTCTGTAAGAGCGGAGGGCAACTCTTGTTTCCCATCACACTATCCTCAAGGCTTAATCCTATGTGCAGGAACTCTGTGTTGTCTTCTACAGTGCTAGTTTGAGAAATGAGGGAACGGCACATAGCTATTGTGAAGTCTCAGGGACACTTGGAAAGCCAAGATAAACCTTGATACTATTCAACTATCAACCAGTTGTCAGGCAGAGTCCCTGTCCTTATCTAGGTTTAAGAGGAAGGCAGGAATTCCTGTGATTGCCAGATTGAAATATACACTTTCCAATGTTTTTTGTTCATCTACTTTCACAACCTAAAACATACTAAGCTGATTTTGCAGTCAGCTTTTTATGTGCATTTTATGTACAAAATTGTGACAGCCTATAGTTAGGAACAATAAAGTTTAGATGACGTGACCTAACCTACAAAGGATGAAACATATTCAGGGGTAGTGTTGGCTACTCCACATATGTTTCCATCCCGTTGTTTATTGCCTGCCATGTACTGCTCTTTGTCCCTAGTCACCACATGGCCAAGAAGAGGAGTGCTTTCTGCCTGCATTGATATCCCTCTACATCGTCTTGAAAATAACGTAAGTCTGAGACAAAATGTTGGCCTGTGACTGTAACATCATTACTTTTTTTCTCCTGTATGATTTTAAACATTTTTGCCTGATGAAAAAGCCAGTGAAGCTTCAAATGTCTGTACTATGTATTCTGTGCATTTTGGATGGCCCAATAAAGGTATTACTGTTCTGTGGATTTTGGGTTTTGTTATATTTTGCTGCATGGCTGACAAGGCTTAATATGCTTTCTGGATCTGATGATACCAAATTTAGATGCAACAGGGGAACCTTTAAACAAAAGGGAACTAATCGACTGGGACTTAATTCTTTGAAATTTCTACCTTCAACAAAGGTAAAACAATTTCATTTGCTCTACAGTTGGCAAGGTCTGCATATGCAGCACCTAAAAGTGATTAAACAGTACAAAGACATGTTGAAAAATGCAATATTCTCTGCCTAAGAAAGGGTTAGGCAGCCCTACATAGGGCAGAGTTATCTTGGATCTCAACAGAAGTTACTTTGCTGCTGCTAATGGATTGGACATTTTATTGCTTAACTTTTATGTCCTTTGTCCCCAGTGCCCACATGGCCAAGCAGGGGAGTGGTTTCTGCTAACATTGTCACTTTTCTCCTTCTAGTTAAGCATTTTACTGCTCCAAAACACTAAGCAATTTTTAGTTTCAATATATGAAAGACACTATTCTGATACTGTTGTCAACATTTGAATATTCAGAAATGCTCCACAACATGTGCTGTATCAATGTGTAATCGAATAAAACAAATAATCCAGCAAGGTTTGTTAAAGGCCGGAGGATGTTCTGATAAAAGCAGGGTGTAATCTGTTTAAACAGCTTTGGTCCAAAGTTCAACATTAACTAAAATCAATAGTTAAAAGTTGGCTCTTGGAAAATTCAATTAGGAAATGATCCAAATCAAGGAGGAAGAAAAAGTTTACCAACAATATCAAGCCTGTAAAATGTTCTTTAAAGATACACACACACACACACACACACACACCAAGGACAGAAGGGGCAAACAAAATCAGAACTTAACAATAAATCTAAAGTGTGTGCTCTAATTACATTCTTTAAGTTTAAAAATATTAATGCATCAAAGCTGAAGGCAGCCACATTTCTTTTCTTTTTTAGCACCCAGGAAGATCATTACCTAACCTCCTTTTCACAACTTTCTGATGTCTAGTCATTAACCATTCAAACTTATGTTAGTGCACATTTCCAAAAGTAAATATCTTAACAGTATTTACCAATAAACACTCAAGTATTATACATTCAAGACAGAGTGCAGTATCAATAACCATGTGTTACTGAACTGCCCATAGAAACCTTCAATAATTAGCAGAATGAACTATCAATTTTGTACACAAACATAGAAAATCAGGTTGCATACTGAACAAAATGCATTCCTCCCAAGGAGAATTTCAGAAAAGAAAATGGAAGGGTTTTTTCCCACTCCCCTATCTAAAGCAAGCACCCCTTTAGCCAACTGCTGTTGCCTTTTACTAAAGTCCTGTGAGAAAGAGAAACATGGCAAATGTGTCCAAGGAAGGCTTATAGAATCACAGTGTTGTAAGAGATCACAAAGGCCATCCAATCCAATCCCTTGCCATGCAGGACTTCTCAATCAAAGCATCCCCAACAGCTGGCCATCCAGTCTCTGCTTAAAGAGCTCCAAAGAACACCTCTTACTGTCAGGAAGTTCCTTCTAATGTTTACATGGAATCTCTTTTCCTATAGTTTGCATCCATTGGTCCGGATCCTATTCTCTGGAGCAGCAAAAAACAAGCTTGTTCCATCCTCAATATGACACCTCTTCAAATATTTAAACAGGGATATCATGTCATGTCATATCTGTCTCTTCTCCAGGCTAAACATACCCAGCTTCCTAAGTCATTCTTCATAGGGCATGGTTTCCAGACCCTTTACCATCCTAGTCGCCCTCCTAGACATGCTCCAACTTTTCAACATCCTTTTTGAATTGTGGTGCCCGGAACTGGACACAGTATTCCAGGTGAGGCCTGACCAAGGCAAAATAGAGTGGCACTATTACTTCCTTTGTGTGGGAAGATCCCTTGATCTAGACACTATATGTCTATTGATGCAGCCTAGAATCGCATCGGCCTTTTTAGCTGCTGTATCACACTGTTGTTTCAGGCTTGTTTCTTTCCATTCCCTCTTTCTGGTTGTTGTTGTTGTGTGTATTTTAGTTGTTTCTGACTTATGGAGAGCCTAAGATGACTCTATCACAGGCTTCTTTTGGCCAAATTTGTTCTTCTACAAAAGACTGGAGCAAGGGCAGTAACACCTTTCATTCCTAGTATATGTTTCTATCTCTGAATGAAAGTAATATTGAATTGCTATAATTCCATCCTTGCCATAATGAAAGTTATAAGGGGCAACACAGCCTTCCAGATTTTATCAAGATCTCTCACCACGTAAGAGCCTGCTCTACCCAAATTCAATTCATCCCAAACCACATTCTCTCAAGTCCTCCAGAACATAAAAAGGGGGTCCATTAATCTGGAAGTGCAAAGCAGAAGTGCAAAGTGAAAGTTAGTTTTTAGGAAGAAAATCAACTGATTTGGGTGGAGCTTGATGTTGGAGTGAAAACTGGTTCTCACATTCATGCTTGCTCAAAAGTATGACTTTTTAATTTTAGCCTAGATTGTCATCACTGGCACTTTTCTGTGGCCAGTCAATCATTATGGTTGATGTAGATCTCGCACCAAACTATAATTACGTTCCTTTTTATTACTGTTTGAATGTTGTCGAAATTTTGCCTCTAACTTCCTCGCTACCATCCTATGTTTTGTTAGTGTGCCTTCAAGTCATTTCTGCCTTATGGTGACCCCAAGGCAAATCTGTCATGGGGTTTTCTTGGCAGGCTTCTTCAGAGGGTTTGACATTGCCTTCCTCTGAGGCTGAGAAGAGAATACAATTTGCCCAAGGTCATCTCTAGTGGGTTTCCATAGCTGACCTGGGATCTGAACCCTGGTCTCCAGAGTCCTAATCCAATTCTCAGACCACTTGGCTATTTATATATCATTTCCTTACTGTTAATGCATTCAAGGCATGTTACCATTGAAGATTATGGATCACAGTTTAATAAAACATTATACAAAACCGAGGAAAGGAAAACGGGTATAAATCTTTGTAAATTTTTTGTTCTTGAGGACAAGAATGAATATTTAAACAATTTTAATCTCCACTGTGAGAAAGCCCTCAAAAAGTGCACAGGTTTCTAGTACTATTTCCTGTTCAATATTTAATCTGCGAAAAATCCTCATGCAGGTTGGGGATTTTTTTTTCAAAGAAAACAGGAGTTATGCTCTCTCCACTGGAAACCTATTTTCTGTGTAGAAAACGGTATTTTCCGCACAAAAAATCCCCATGTGTTTTTCATGCAGAAGTCTGAAACTGAAAAGATTCTCATGCATCCAGGATTCTTTTTTCACCTGGGATTCAAATTATTTATTAATTTACTTTTAATCCCTAGTAAGAATAGGTTGGGAAAAGAAATGAAAATCTAGGTACCATCTCTTACATAATGTTATACAATAAACATATGAAATAAGACTACTCCAGATTATTATAGTGCCTTCTCTAATTCATGTATTGTTCTGACGTAACTGACGTAACTGGGAACAATATTTTCTGATGAAAACAGTCTGACTACAAAAGTATCAGTATAACAGATGAGAGCTATGAACGTCTATACTCCCTGCTATTGATAAGTCTTCTCCAGGTTATTAAAATGTACAATTATTCAAACACTGCTGTGATACCTTTTATGTTGCTCTGTTATATAAGATGTGCCCCTAAAGTGAATAATCCTCCCTTCCTTTGAGCAGAAGGAGCACTTTTTCTAGAACTATGCAACTCAAAGTGAAATATATACAATCAAAATTCCAAGCTCCCAAGTCCTTGTGAATAATCAAGACCTGTGGATCAGAGCCCAGAGGCATGCCACTGAATGGAAAAATGGAAAGGGACATTAAAGGCAATGAGATTAATATAGCAGTCTAGCCACGGGCACCTTATCAGAGAAATAGGATCTAGGTTATGACAAGCTGCTTTGCAATTTACAGAATAAATGTGTTGCTTCTCTCTAAAATGTAAGATGCTGAGAGCTCATTCAAAGTAAAACCACAGCAATGAAAAAGACATGCCAAAATTACAAAGATCTCCGGAGACAAATTTCAGGTATATATTTTGCCTCTTAGCACGTTGTTTCCAAATATGGCACTCTTTTAAAATGATGCTATAGTATATTAAGTCTACAATGGACTTCAAAAGAGTAATTTTCAGATACAATCTTCCACAAGTTACAAGAAAAAAAATTAAGAGGTGGTTGTCTGTGATATTCATCAACTACTTCTTGACAGGTCACACACATCTTCAGCCTTGTTTTCCATGGCTATTAGGTTCTTTTCCAATGGTGAATGGGGAAAGGAAGGGAATTTTTAGAAAACATATCTAGGTGGCTAAATGTACTTTATTAGTAATATTAGTAATATTTCACTTAATGTAATTGCATCTCAAATGCAAACACATCCATTATACATGTATATGTGCTCAAAATAATTTTTGTGTGGTGATAGTGACTACTGTATTACATAATAAGAGATACAAATGTTAATTGAGTTGACAGGACATTAACAATCTCCCAGGTAAGAACCTAACTGTGTCTGACACTCATCTGGCTGGGGGAAATACCAAGAAAATGAAAGAAGGGACAGCTGTTTTATACCATCATGCTTACACAGAGCTCATATGTAGTGTACCCGGTGAACCAAATCTTGGAAGTTGCAAATTGCATATAATCATGCACTTGCTTTTGAGTGTAATGAAGGGATAACTATATTACTTTTGCAAACAAGTGCAATGACAATAGTTCTACTTTTTAAAAAAATTACTGTTGGGATGTTTTGAAGGGATTTCCTTCCAATTTGTAAGTCAACCTCTTATTTTTTAGGATGATTATTTAAAAGAGACTGAAAGATAACAAGAAGGTAACACACAGTGTACAGCATTACTAATAAAATATTTTATTATTTAAATTTTAATTTTTGAATATTAATAATCCATACAAAGTAACTTTCCAAGTTGTGCACTGAATTCATCTCAATGTAGCTTTTTGAAAGAATGACCAAAGTAACTGGTCATTTCTGCTTTTGAGAACAGGGGATTCCATCCACAAATTGCCAGACTGAGGCCCCATCCAGACTAGCCCATTTGCCCTGGTTTGATCCAGATTGAGATCGATCATGGCAAACCGATTCTATCCAGAGAGGAGTTCATACTATCTTTTGCCCCCTTTGAGGCTTCCCGGTGCATTTTACCCCAACGAAGTTCATACACGCAAAAGTACCGATTAAAGATGGAGCCTCTTGGTTGTCAATCAAAGGATGTCATGGTGACGTCTGATGCGGCCATTGGCCGCGCGAGATGCTTGTGCTTTTTTTTTATATTTTTTAATATTTGACAGCTTATGCGCATGGAGCATTTGGCTGGGAGCGGTGCGGATTGAGGCGATCCTTTCCTCTCCTCCTCCTCCTCCTCCCAGTACTTTTTAAATTATTATTTATTATTTGTTTTAATATTTTATTTTTTATTTTTTAATTTAATATATATTTTATTAAATAAAATATTTTATTAAATATTTTATTATATTATATTTATAATATAATATATTTATATATTATATTATATTATATTATATTAATATATTATATTATATTATATTGTATTATTTTATTTTATAGTTATTTCATTTATTATTTATTTCATTGTATTTTATTGTATTTCATTGTATTTTATTGCATTTTATTGCTTAGTAATTTATTGGATTTTTTTGTATTTTTTTGGTATTTTTTAAAATATTTTTTTTCTTTTTTTCCCCCATTGACAGCTGTCATTCGCATTGGCTGTTCCGTTTTTATGAATGGGGCAGAGGGGGAACCCCTGTCCATATATGGACTGGGGTTCCCTTTAAAAGGGCCCCATTCATTCCCTTCCAGTTTAAAGAATGAATGGGGCCCTGAAAGGGAACCCCAGTCCATATATGGACAGGGGTTCCCCCTCTGCCCCATTCATAAAAACAGAACAGCCAATGCGAATGACAGCTGTCAATGGGGGAAAAAAAGAAAAAATATATTTTAAAAAATACCAAAAAAATATAAAAAAAATCCAATAAATTACTAAGAAATAAACTGCAATAAAATACACTAAAGTACAATGAAATACAATGAAATAAATAATAAATGAAATAACTATAAAATAAAATAAAATAATACAATAAATAATTAATAAAAAATACATTAAAAATATTTTTAAAAATCAGGAGTGCCCGATTTCCCCCCCCCCCCCCTCTGGCTTTTTCCCCTCCCCTGAACTTGACCTGAGTTATTGTATTTTATTTTAGTATTTTTTTAAATATTTTTTTTAATTTCTTATATATTTTTTTATTATTTTTTTCAGTTTGACAGCTTATGCGCATTCTACGAGGCTCCGTTCCCATCGAATTTTATGAATGGGGAAAAAGGGAAACTCCTGTCCATATATGGATTGGGGTTCCCTTTCAATTTTTAAAGGGCCCCATGAAAGGAAACCCCAATCCATATATGGACAGGAGTTTCCCTTTTTCCCCATTCATAAAATTCGATGGGAACGGAGCCTCGTAGAATGCGCATAAGCTGTCAAACTGAAAAAAATAATAAAAAATAAGAAATTAAAAAATATTTAAAAAATACTAAAATATAATACAATTAAATGCAATTAAATTACTAATAAATAAAATACAATAAAATAAAATAAATAAATAATAAATAAAATAACTCTAAAATAAATAAAATAATAAAATAAATAATTACTTAAAAATACAGTTAAAAAAATATTTTAAAAATGCTGGAGTGCCCGATTTTGCCTGGAGAGGAGACATGTTCCTCCCCCTGGCCTTCTCCCCTCCCCTGAACTTGACCCAATCGTGATCGGAGCCAAGTTCACATTCCCCGCAAACCGGGTTTTCCCAAAAGAAACGGTAAAAAATCCGCTTTGGGAAAACCTGGGTTATGGGGGATTTACCCCACTACGGGTGTGCAAAATCCGGATTCAGTAGTGTTAAATCCGGTTTCAGTGTGAACTTCTTGATTTTAAACCGGTTTGCTAACTGGTTTATAACGTAGTCTGAATGGGCCCTGAAACCCCCAAACTAGAATGAGACATTTACATGAGTACTAAGAAGCATTTGTTATCCCAGTCCACTGCAGTGTAAATCCTACAATTTGTATTGCCAAAAAATAATGAAGGAGTATATGAGAGAGACACTTTGTGTGACAGAACTGCACACCTAAGGTATTTTATTGTTCATCCCGAAACAATGGGTTACAGATGTAAGTATGCTAAAGCAGAAGATTGGAAGAACGGCTAAGATACCAGACCAATTCACTTAGCTGATAATCACTTGATGCATGAATTGGCTCTCTTGAAAATTATTATGCAATACAAGGGTGAGAATCATGAGCTGCATGCAGCCCAGGGGGCAGATTCTGTGCAGACCTTGGGACCCCTCTGTAGCAGCAAAAAAATAAAATAAAATAAAATAAAATTCCCCAAAACACTTTTTTCAGCATCAAACTCTAGTCAAAATAGATTGAGAATGTTTCAAAAACATGATTTGAGGTGCCAATTAAAACAGAATCCCTGTCACAAAATAGTTCCCAAAGGGAGACTGGACAAAATGGTGCATTACAGAAGTCTGAAATGACTAAAAACTGTGGTCTCTGGGTTGTTTGTACATGCTTGCCTCCATATAATGGGATACTACTATAATAATAACTGTCTCATATACGTATGCAAGTTATTCCTATGTCAAATGATGAGCACATGTGGGAGAACAAGTCTATTCTGCACCTTATTTTAAACCCCATCCCATTTTAAAGTCAGGGAGAGCATGTATGTATGTATGTAGTATATGTTTCTGCAGATCTTCATTTATTTTACCTGTTCATACCATCTCACAGCTTTCCACTTGTAGCATTATTGTTTCAAATACATACAACTCTCCATCCTGTCTAGATTCCAGGTCGCCATACAAGCAATTAAACATAATTTATAATTTTATATAAAAATAATACAACAGAAAGAATGCTATCACACAAAAAATAATATTTAAGAATGAATTAGAAAATGTTTGCCTGGTCAGAAATACAGTATACATCAGGTGCCAATCAAATCTCTTTACCATTGTTGAGAAAACCCTGTTTCTTGTAAATAACTAGTGCATCTCCAATGAAGCATGTACTCAGAGAATGGCTGCAGCAGAAAATCTTTAGGCATGAGCCAGTTAATAATATGTACCAATGGATGCACATAATGTATGATATATAAGATAAGGTTCTCATCATCCCAAAAATCATGATAATTTCCTCTAACACTTGAGGTCTTTCAGTACCAGCTACTGGAGAATCTGAGCAGAGGGGTGCTACTGAACTCATGCTCCACTTGTGAGCTTCCCATAGCCAACTGGTTCATCCCATCCAGTGGGAATTTTCTTAAATTCCTAAGATTACCTTAAATATCAAAGAATCAAAATACCACAAACATTTTAAGTTCATTAAGCACAGTGTCATAAAATTATGAGATACTTCCTTTAAAGTCAATAATGAGACACAAGTTACCTAAACTTGGTAAAAGAGATCCATGTGTGAAACAAGTACATATGTGCATTATGCCACTCATCCAGTCCCACAAAGGAGCAAGACCCCATAGTAAGAGTCCCAGGTGCCAGGAGGAACCTTCCCTCAGGCGCCACTTAACGATTCTCGAAAAAAAAGAAGAATGATACTTCTGAATGTTTTTTCTCCTCCTTGATGTACATTATTGACTTTCACACTTGTCTGTTGGCTTTTACAAAGGAGACAGATATACTTTCTTTTCCAGATTCAGGTCAGCCTACCTGCATGTACACAGTGTACTAAGTGAGGTCACTGGCTTCTCTGTTGTAAGCAATTAAATGTGTGTTTACAGCTTGTCTAGGCAGTAAGTAATTAAATTTCACTTGCTGAAGCTGAATCTATTTTGTCCTGGATTGCCAAACAAAAGAATCTTCCAGAGCCAGGTTTTCTACCAAGCAAAACTGTATGATGACTAGAGCAATCCCTGTAGCAACAGAGGAATACTAATAGGATTAAAATGTGTGTTTTAACTGAATTACTTTAAAGGACAAGCAAGCAAAGACACACACAGCCTTTTCCACATGAAGGAACCAAGCATTTCATAACCAAACTTTATTCTTTTGTATTATGTACACACAAATTCTGATATTCCTGTGTAACTGAGAGGGAAAAGAGGAATAGCCAGACCACATTCCCCCTTGAATTTTTCCTCAGAACTGACTAATATTACCAGAAAAGTATTGCAAATTGTGTGCTGAGTGTTGTGAAAAGTGACAATACTGTCCACAAAGATAGACCCTTTGATGTGTACCCTGACCAAGAAGAAAAGATCTCCTGCATTACCCCAAAAGCCTTCCCTACACTGAAACTGTCCAGATATCTAGAAATACACAAGCTATGGTCACTGGGAATCATCGAACTGTAGTCCAAAACATCTGAAAAGTGCAAGAATGGATAAAGCTAGTCAATTTAGTCTAGCATTATCTTTCCTATATGTGCCTGTGGAAGCCCCAACAAGACATTAAATACAACAGCCTTCTCTTTTGTTCGGCTACATTTACATTCCCATTCTCTTGGCATAAAGGATCAACTTAGCTGTCATAATGACATTCACCCAGTGCTTGGAAAAACAGCTTTTTGGACTACAATTCCCAGTGGTCATGCTGAATAAGATTGCTGGTAGTTGCTTTTCTTTGCGCTAAAAGTTTCAGTCCAAATTTAAGCATAGGTTTGGTCCTGAAATTGCTTTGATCACCTTGACTAATGATTACTGTTGGGAAAACAAAGAGGAGTTGGACCTCACTAACACACCTTGACCTTTCTGTGACTTTTGGAATCAACAAATATACCATCATTAAACCTGCTGGACCAGTTCTGCAACTGGGTGTCAAAAATCACTGGGTGAAGTCATTAATGGATTTGCAGTTGAAGTGCCAGGCTTAATCCTAGCTCTATTTGTCATCTGAGCCAAGTGACTGGCCTCAGTTATTGTCTCAATAAGGAACAGTAAGCTGAATTGTGTCAGGATGCAGGGCCTGTGGTTTAGGTGATTCTGATGCCTGTAAAGGAGGTATATAGACTGTTCCAAACAGGGTTGCACTTCCACTGTGAGAGCAGGTGTGCAGCTTGATGCAGCTATATCACATGAGACCCAGGTGGCCTTACTAGCAAGAACTGCTTTTACTAGTTTCAGCAGGTTTGCCCATGGCCATTCTTCAACAAATATTATCTGGCCACAATGGCTTATGGCTTAGTTATGTCCCAAATGGATTGCTGTAATGCACTGTGCATGTGACTACCCTTGGTTTGTCCTTGATGCCCTTGATGTTTGCCACTTGTTACAAGTATAGAAAAGAGACATTTTAATTCCTTCACACAGTAGATCATAACAGTATTTACTGTAACTGAACTTCCACCACAATTACTTGATCACTAATTTGCACCTACTTATAATACAATTACCGAGTTGCTGAGTCTTCACTCACGTATGGTAGAAAAGCACAATTAGGGTTACATTTCTAGAAACTGAATTTGCAGCAAGGTCCAAGGCATTCCTATCCATTAGTGTTCTGAATTCATAACTTCTTTGACAAGTTTGTAAAATTATTTTTTCAAGTCACAAAAGCAATTTGTTTACAGAGCTAGAAAACCGTCATTTAGCAAAATACAGGTACTTCTAATTGGAGGACTGAATTAATTTTTTTCATCCCCAGTGACCTGCTATTTTATGAAATTGGCACAGTTACTCATTCTGACTGCTAATTACTGAGGAGAAGTAAGATTGTAAATGCTGTGTTCAACCTTTCAACAAGGATCATTAAAAAATTATAAGCTTTTCTTGGATTTCCAATATTCATGAGCTGCTCTAAGCCATATTCTTTAGATATACCATTCACGAACTACTAATAGTGGCCAAAACCCAACTAGTCAATATACATGCAAGTAAGCAAGCTAAGCAGATAAGTAAAGGTTCCCTTGAAGATTTTTCTGAAGAAGCTCCTCTTCACTGATCCATTTTTAAAGTGGCTTGCCTCTGCCTCATTTGGAGAAGGATAAAAATTAATCTCTAAATTTGAGGTGGGGGAACGTGTAGTCTTCCACATACTGGAATGAAATGCCATCAGCCCTAGGCAATATAGGGTAGTGAGTAATGATGGAGATTGCAGTCCAAGAAGATCAGAAGGGCCACACAATCCCAATCCACGCTCTAAAGAAGGGCCCTGGCTGCGTAGGTACCTTCCTAATTCAAAATCAAAATACTTTGGGGGAGGGGGTGTGTAGGGGATCCTCTTCATTTTTATTTATTTATTTGACTTCTATCTTGTTGAGACCCAAAGCAGGTTAAACTCCTCCCTTTAGTTTTAACCCTATAATACACCACAGAGAAAAAAACCAGTATTTGAACTGGTCCACTTTATATAAGCTCCTACTTCTTTATTTATTTATCTAAATATTCAAAACATACCACCACCTACACTTAGTCTCCAGGAGCTTTCATGAATGCAGAGTTTGTTGTGTTCAGATGCAAAGATATTTAGATACTGTTTAGAATAAATAGCTAGTTTACTTATAAGATCTCATCACACACACACACACACACAGAGAGAGAGAGCTTGCAGATAATTAAAATAATAATATAGTATCCTGAATTATCAAAATTTATATCTGTGTAATTTAGTTGAAGAACCTAAAAAGACATTTTTATTTAAGAGACCATTCTTTACTGAAATACTGATATGAAAATGTACAGAGAGCTCTATCTATGGCATAAAGAAATCAACTCTTTCTAGTAAGGCAAAGAACCTCCTGTTTGGACTAATATTATGGCAAATCTGAAGATTTTGATGGAAAGGTTCATTTTAGAAGAATTCTAGAGTGAATCAGGCCTCAGCCTCAAAGTTCACTGACAGTAAAGATGCTTATTTCATTTCACTTAAAATCTCAAAGACTAGCTTATTCCAGTCAGAACAAATGCTTCAAAAGAGTTTTAGCCTCTGTGCTTTCTTTTCCAGCTGTGAATAAAGATTCTTTCCAGTACTAATACAAGTCAATCATTCTTTGCCTCTTGAATCCATCTTTCAAGTTTCCCAGTGATGCAAAAGCTCCTTTTAAGAACACACATTCCTTTCTAGTGCTTAAAAAGGGAGACAAACTTCTCCTTAGAACGCTAGTCATATTTATTGACTACTATTTTAAATCACTAATTTCAAGCTAGATATAAAACCTGGTGATAACTGACAAAAATATTGCTGGAAACTATATACACATGAGGGACTTTAAACTGATGTCACATTCCACAGCTCTAAATATATCAGCCTTCTGAAGAGGGCCTCTTTTATGATCTAGGAACACAATATTCAACACAACAGGGCTAGAAGAAAGACACTACAGCCACAACCTTATCCTCACTTACCTCAGAGCAGGCCATTACAAATCAGTAAGGGTTATTCCTGAGTGGAAAGGTATAGGATTGCATTACAGTCTCCCTAATCTGAAATGCTTAGGATCAGATGTGTTTTACATTTTGGATTATTATTTTTTCAAAAAATTAGATTTTGGAATATTTGCATATACATAATGACATATTCTTGGAGATGGAACCTAAGACTAAAATAATATTCCTTTATCTTTTGAATGCAGTTGATGCACATAGCCTAAAGGTAATTTTATACATAATATTTTAACATTTTTGTACATGAAACAAGGCCTGTGTATACTGAACTATCAAAAAGCAAAGGTGTCACTATCTCAGCCATCCATGTGGGCAATTGTGGATTTTGGAGTATTTTGGAATTCTGGATAAGAGACACTCAACCTGTATTACATTCCTATGAAAAGAGGTTTGCAATGTAAGTTGCTTTCAATTTTGCATCGCAACTCATGTAATATCTGCAATACTGTACTTACATATCGATTCAAATTATAAGAGATCCTATCTCAACTTTAGGAAGAACATCTTTACGGTAAGAATTGTTTAACAGTGGAATATCATCTTAGGAGTCTTTCTTTCTTTGGTAGTTTTAAAGAGGTTGGATATGTATCTTTCAGAAGTGCTTTAGTTGTGTATAGGAGGCGGTTAGACAAGATGTTCCCTGTGTCCCCTTCCAACTCTAATATTGTATGACAGGATTTTCTCTCCACTCTGTGCAAAAAAGTTGCACCCCCAAAACCAATTAGGTCCCCATGCCATGACAAACTTCATGATGCCATGACAAACTTCAAAGTGATATAGTACTTTTGTTCAAAATCGCACAGTACTCAAGGGAATGGTATAGCAACTGGCAGGTGGCCAAGACTGCAGCATATGGCACATACGATTTTTAATTTTTGACTTTGACAAATGTGAAAAATTTGACTAGCACTAAAAGTCGCACAGCTAATGAGGGCACAAGAGTAGCAGGTGGTCCACTCCTGTATTCTGGTTCCCTCACTGGCCATTACACCCAGTGGCTGGACCTGATTGGTTCAGCTTATCTGCAATCGAATTTTGCAAAAGAAAAAAAAAAGAACCTTTAAATTTAAGATGGCTTTCCACAGGCATAGGGGCCAATGTGCTATAGTGGCTTACAGTGCTGGACTGAGACTCCAAGAGATCAGTGTCAGCCTCAGAGAAAGGTAATGGCAAGCCCCCCTTTGAACAATTTTTGCCAAATAAAACTCATGATAGAGTTGCCTTTGGTTTGAAAGTCAAAAAGGACTAAAAGGCACACAGCAACAACAACAACAAATTCCACAGGCACAGAGCTTTGATTTATCACCTGCTACAGAGGGTCAAAGACCTCCTGCTAATGCAGCTGCTACCACAACTTTTTGTTATTGTTGTGTACCTTCAAGTCATTTCCGACTTATGGCAATCCTCAGGTGAACCAATCATGTGGTTTTCTTGGCAAGTTTCTTCAGAGTGTTTTTGCCATTGCCATCCTCTTGAGACTTAGAATATGTGACATGGCCAAGCTGGGCTTCGGACTCTGGTCCCCAGAGTCATTGCCAAAAGCTCAAACCCATTACACCATGCTAACACAACTACCTGGTACAAGAAGAAGAAAAAGAAGAAGAAGCCGTACAAGAAGAGGGCCACCTAACAAGCAGTTTGATCAGAATCACTTCAAACCTAGTGGTGGCTATGAAGCCAGAGGAAAAGATGCTTATATTGCCAGACATATATTCTGAATGACACTACTATGTGGCTAGTTTAAGGGAAAAACTTTGAATTAGCTATACAGAAATCATCACCTTCCTTCAATACTTTATAATAAAAGGATTCAGGAGCAATAGATAAAAGATGTGCAAGCTTCTTTAAAGAATAGAATGATTAGATGATTAGCAGAATGTATTTTGAACAATTCCTTTTCAACTACTGACACTTGGGGCTACAGGAAAAAGCTCTTCACATCCCTTCACATTCTTTCTGGAAAAAGGAAATAGAAACAGAGTAAAAAAAAATGAGCAGTGCCCTTTAAAAAACAAACCATTTATCAATAACTAATATGATTCAGCAGTAGAAGATGGACTCATATCTCACCTTCATAACATGGCTGTAGAATCAAGGCCTTTTCAAAGTAATATAAAGCCCCTTCTCAATTGCTGCACAGTGCCTCAAACGTATTCTACTGGGAGAAAAGCAAGTGTCCTTATTTTCAATCAAACATTCCCTTGTGAACCATAAATATTATATAGGGATGAGCTGAAATGTCTCATTGATTACAGAACTACAGAGTGAACCTGTCACATACTGGAAGTGCAAATTGCTCTTAAAAGTCAGTGACCAAAATGTAATGCAAGTGCTTGGGAAAATCATAGCTGCCTTCCCAAGATCAACTTAGCATCCATCAACCTGAAGATATATAAGGTGCTCTTTATGTATCATAAGGTATCTTTATGTGACCCTTCATCTAGAAGATTTTGTAGAGATATTTCTACATAGGATGTATAACAACCAATGTTTTTAAAAAAGGTTTATCTAATCATAAAAAGCTCCATATACTCTGATGTTGTGTGCTTTCAAGTCTTTTCTGACTTATGGCACCCCTAAGGGGATCCTATCACAGTTATCTGGGGTTGAAAGTATATGACTCACCCAATGTCACCCAGTGGGTTTTCATGGCCAAGCGGGGAAATAACTCTGATCTTCAAAGTCATAGCCCAATGCTCAAACTACAACATGCTGGCTCTCAAATGCATATTATTGAAAATCTGTCCTTTAGCCAAGATAGTAGAGAAGCCAACAAGACAAAACAGAAAAAGGGAATGCTTCCTTAATGCATGTGTTATTTTGCACAGGTATTATTTTAATTCTGTGCCTGATTACACTTTTAGTAGAAATGCTTAAGGAACACACAGCTTCAAACCAGAATAGAAGGGATGGAGTTACTACATTTTTCCTATGGGTATTAATGCAGAAGATAGTCACTATCATTTAGTTATCACCTCTAAACTATAAATGAGCTTGAGGTGCTGGTGCGCCAAAGAATTGCAACAGGTTGTAGGTGCCTATTCTATCAGTGAAGCAGCAGGTAGAATAAGATCTACTGCACATATGCACACAGAAAACCTCCAGAAGAGTCTTAACTTGATACCTCATGTCCCAATAAGAGTACAAATGTGTACAAAAAAAAGGGAGGGGGGGGGAAATCAAGGACTGATGTATACATTACACTTGCAGCATGGTAACCCCAGACTCCATGGCAATCCAACCCACTAAATGTTAGTCTTACTGAGTTCAGTGAAATGTACTTTAAGTGTGTATATAATTATGTATCTCAGCATGCTGTCCTGATATGCATTTTTCATGAATATGGTGTGCATGTAAAAGATAGTTAACACATTTAAAAATAATATTTTAGAAGATTCAAGCAATCAAGATATGGCATACTGAGATACCCCCCCCCCCTCCAGAATCTTTATTGAAATAATAAAGGCCTTCAGAGAGGACTCTAAAGATGCCTGCCTTTAGGGAAACTTTAATTTTAGAATCAATTTTTCATCAACGGCTAAACCAGCTGTAAACTAATCATTTTTAATTAGTAGTCAAGTGTGACAGATACTGATAATTAAAAGTATAAGTGAGAAGGAAACCAAATAGCAAGAAATTTACTGCATTAACTTATATGCTGTGCTGTATTATAGCTTATTAAAGCTTCCCTCAGTCCCCTTCCCAAAGTTATGAGTACAGGAATATTCTGTTATTGCATCAGGTTATCCTGAAATAGGGATACATGTCTGGCAGAGCTATGGGCACTCATCTTCAGAATTTGAGAAATATTACTTTTTTGCACTACTATAATCTATGTGGGACAATGGAATACCCCAGCCATGCTGGCTCCTCTGAGTTATAGGCCAAAAAATAAATCATTTTTTTTCAAACTCACGCTCACATTTATATGCAATTGTGTATCTCCTGATAGAAGTGCATTTCCAAACTCTCTGGAAGTACAAATTTGGAGATCATGGCTGTGGGTAAAGCAAGGATGGGCATCATGTGCCAGGTGCTTGCCTGTTGCTCTTGTATCAAAGATTGTCAATTTTCTTGGACTTTGGTATGGAACAGGAAGGCCAGCCATTGAAAGTCTGCCTGGTTGCCTGCTGTGGGGGGATGCGTAGGACCAGATGAAGGCCTCACTCAGGTCCACTCCCAGCCCACATAAGCTGCTTCCCACACCACGACAACAGGCAACTTCAGTCATCCCTACCCATACCATAAGTATTGATTGTCACAATTTTGGGCAGTTTGGGCATGTAGGCTGGATTTTGTTTGAGGATAAATGGAGCACATCCAGTATGGGGGCTGCCCTCAGAGAATCTTGGAGTGTATAGGCAACTGGGGGGAGATTGCGCTGCCTCATGGCAGTAGCAGAGGAACCACTCAGTGGCTTCTGTCCGACTGGATTCCTATGTCTGTATTTCCAGCACAACTCAACAGGTGGACCAAGTGAATAGTTTCCCACTGAGTGACAGGTGGATCAACTGATGGAATGGTTGACACTGGGCAGCAGGCAAGTTGAACAATGTCTAGATCCAGGGCTACATGGAAATATGAAGAACAGTTGTCTTTTTATTGAAGCGGTTAATTGAAACAACATTAGTTTGTTCTGAGAAAACTTTCATCTTGTATTCTATGGGTGAGCAGAAATGGTAGCCAATTAGTATAACAGGAAGAAACATTTGGATAGATTTGTTTTTCAGGCTAAAACAAATGTTCAATGAAAACGTCAGAACAATTTGGGAAGAAATGACTAGAAGCATCTGGGTTCCCCTTTTCCACAAAAGATAATGACTACTATCCTGCTGAGCAAGTCTTTATGCTTGAGAAAGGACTACCTCCAAAAATGGACATCTGATATCTATTTCATTCCCTTTCCATGTAATAGCATGTTTATCAGTGCTGTTTGCATCAGACTGTACCATTTCCTCATCCATACCATCGAATGATGCGGAGACAAAAAAATGCACAATGTTATCTCATACAATGTGTACATAAGCGGTACAGCTATGAGGGTCAGCAAAATAAGGGCACTATCCTCTCAGATAAGAAATTTGTCTCTCCAGCTCAAATCTAGCACTGCAGATGGAAAGACACTGAAAACTGTTCAGGTATAGAACTTATATTTGTTGTGTTCACATACCCTTGGCAACCCTGCCTGGCCCTTTTCTCTGGATGTCCAACTGACTATATGCTCAACTGATATTTTAAGTTACTGCAATGTTAGGAATTTGAAGTGTGAAGGAAAATTTCATTAGGGAGTCAAGAATTATTGTTAGCTGCTCCCCAGTAGCCCCTCTGGTGTATTGGTCAAAACATTAGAAGGTACAAAGGTACTCAACCATTGTTTTTAGCAGCAGCCATATGGTCACAGCATCTGGTTGCAGCTCTTATATTTTATGATACAACCACTACAATTCTGTGCAGGCTTTGAGCCTATTCTGTGTCAGAATCAAGACAGTCAGCACAGAAGCCAAGAATGGGTGAGTGTAGAAGCCAGGAATGGTAGCCAAACCTATAGCTAGCCCATACTGACTTACCTATGGTGAGTAACAGAATTCAAAAAGACAAGTAATGTTTCTCCTTCAGGTCACCAATGATCATAAGTTAGTAACATCAGGCAAATGGTCTAGCAGATTTCAAGGACCCATGTACACAGATTATTCTAACTTTAAAAACATATGTAAAAATATTCTACCTTTATTCAGTTTGGTTCAAGTATACAGACAACAGATAACACAATATATCTGACAAGTGGGGGTATTAATAGAAGTACTGCAAAACAAAAGATAATGTTCTTGATTTACCCTCTCTGCCTAGCAATTGCACAGGTGCATATGTTTTTAAATGCCCATTAATGAGAGGTACAGATTTGACACATTAAATCTTAACGGCTTTTGGGGAGACATTAAATTTTATAATCAAAACCTGTTCTGAATTTTTATTATGAGCCACTGATCCAACAGAGTAACAGCTGCAAATTGGGTCTAAAAATAAAATTAAGAACAGAGGCATTAAAAACATAATTTAATGTGTTGATGAGGCAGCAGCTGATCAAATCTAATGAGCTAAAGCATACCAAAAGTAAATTCATAAAAAGTGCTAAAGTACTGTCTTTCATGGAGGTGAAACGCATAATTGATGGGAAATTGCCTTACCAAAAAAGAGTTGATAGATTTTTGTGGGGGAAGGAGGAAAATAACTTTTTCCCCCCTTTGCAAATATTTTGACATATATTTCACTGGACATTGATCTGAAATTAGTTGTGACCATGTTCCTCTAAAAACAAGATACATCTAACCTTTCCCCAGTTTTTTTTCAATGGGACTTAGACTGCACTAATACCCAAGGTGAACCAAGATTAATTAACTGTAAAAATTGCCAAAGTATGAAAAGCTGAATCATTTATTCATGTTTCAAGAGACATTCCAAAAAGACATGTATCTACAGGTATTTCCCAGCAATCCAAGAGTTTCCTGCAGTTAGCATCTACAGCACATGTTTCAGCTCCTACAATCAGGGAAGTTGCCAGGTACTGTTACATAAATTAACCTTCTGCAAGGAATGAGAACCTCATTGATCCAGGAATGTCCCTCCTTGTTTGCAGAAAAGACAGTAGAGTCCTTTACTCCAATGCAAAAGTTAACTTCGATTTATTTCAGATATGAAACTTTTTTCAGACCCCAGGTCTGTTGGAATGAAGTACTTTAAAAAATAGATAAAATGGTAAGATGCTGATCATGAATTTCTGCAAATTTAATATGATAGACAGGTATGGTTATCTTCTGAAAACTATTATATCATATTCCCAGTTATCCATAAGAATCCATCAAATAATAGTATGCCAACCCAAAACATAATAAAATGTTAATCTGCTCTGCATTAAATTATATAATTTTATCATACAATGCAGTTACTAAAGGCAAAACCCCTACCACCATCTTCTTCTTAAAAAGAGTAATTAACGGTTAACAAGCAATACATGCATACAAAATGAAAGCAAACTATTTCTCCTGAAAAAGACACCTTTAAAATCCAGCTGACACCCACTACCTGAAGTGGTTCAGCTGTGAAAGTCAAGTAGCACAAATTGGCCCTGTCCTCTGAGTTTTACAACCTGTAATTGGGACAACACTGGAGATGTTTCAGAAGATTGCAATCTACATAATTTCCCTCTCAGGAGTGAACACACACTCTTGCATAAAATAAAATAAACACACACACACTCTCTCACATACTTAATAGTAGGCAAATTTTCTTTAAAAAACACACATAAAAAAACCAAACAACTGAAACTCAGCAGAAAATAAATGCCCGTTATTTTCCTGCTCTCTAGAAGCAAAACCATCTTGAGTTTCACTAGGCAAATTTAGTGCATATTCAAATAGAAATAAACTCGCATTTGTCAATTAGACATTTTCTGGAAAGCAAGTATTACTAGGCCCATATGGGAATTCTATGCATAACTGAACTTAACCAGCCCCAATCTGATGAGACACATTAGTATTACTACCTTTTGAAATTGGGACTTCCTAGAGCACCAAGGGCAGGTTAAAAACAGGAAGGATGATCTCTTACATCCTGTCCAGGCAATTCTGGGACAAGGAACTCAGGACATTCCTAGGTTTTCCCTTTTAGCATTAGAAACATGGAGTAAAATACACGAGGACAACAACACTCCTTGGTTTATCCAATCACTGGTCCCTCAACGCATTTAGAACACGCAAAAGAAGAATTAACAGAGTAATCGGGAGCCAGAATAGAAAGATGACACCATACAATTAAAACAGTTTCATACCGCTTCTGTTGTCACACTGTCCATCATAAGTAATCCAGGTATTTTGAATTCTGGGAAGGTAGATGGGACACAGGAATGGTTTGATTGCATTTTCAACATCTTGAGAAAGATATTCCCCACCCTCAATCCAGATACTGCAAAAGGCCACTCTGTGAGACTCAAGAGGGGACATTTTCCATAGCACAACTTTGCACATGTTCTACATCTGGAGATACGAACTGATGGGCATAAGAAGAATGTAATAACCCAATAAGAAAGCGGTAAAAGGCATGACCTTTTTGGGTCAGGGCCTGACTATTCAAGATTGACAAGGGGCTTAGATATTCCCAGAAAGACTAGGGAGCAGGGCCATTAGCAAAAAAAAAAAGTGTTAGAAAAATTAGCAGGGTTTTGCTGGCCATGTGGAGAGCCTTATATGTGAGAGGTGCAATCCAGACATTAGGAAAGATAAAGGAGAGTGTTAAAGGGAAAGCCTCTAGATCTAAAGGCATCCTTCTCCATAGTTATCGTTCTGATTTTAAAATATCTTGAGTAGATGGCTGGCCATAGTTATCTGTTTCTGGCTGCCTGAGAAACTTATTGTATCCCAAACATACAGTTGCAGCTACTAAATCAGCACAAACACAGGATTTCATTAAGTCAGTGATCATCATATAGGATGGTGCTTGTATCTTGATATAGATTTTCACTATTTTCAGATGCCACCATAAAACATCCCATTCTAACTACTGATGCACGGCAAGAGGCTGGGAATAGAAAAAAGTGAAATGAAATGATATTACAAGATAAATAGAGCAAGTTCATCTTGCTCTCTTCATTCCCTATCCACTGTTTATGGGCACAACAAGATATTGGCTAGTACAAAAAAGGGCATAAGAATAAGGCCAAGCCAGTAGCCCTTCAGCTACAACTCAAGGCAACTCTCTCAAGTGTCTTACATGCTGTAGGTAAGTCATGGAATTAAGCCTCAGATCTTATGAAGTCTCACTGATGTTAGCAGTTGTTTGGCAAAGTCTCCCTTCAGGAAGGCATCAGAAGATTAGTATGACATCCTTTAACAGGCAGACAATCTGGAAAAGATTCTAAGACCTGGATGCTATGTCAATGATAAAAAGAATGCCATTTGGGCTAGTACAAAGCTTCCACCAGATTAGTTTTTACAAATATCCATACACATACCTCAAAATTTTAGTTAAATTAAGTGCACGACTTCTTCAATATAACAGATTGAGAAAAGTAATGCAGAATGAAACACCCCTAAGCCTTCATGATAAAAAGCTCTTTCCAGGGGAAAAAAATCCCATTAAAATACAATTTGCTTCCTTATTCTTATTCTTAGACTAAAGTAGAAAGGGTAAACAGTTCACCATTTTCTACTTTGCAGCAAAACTGCTGGATTAAAGCAATTAATTGTGGAGGAAAGTTGCAACTGATGTGAAAAATAATCTCCATTTATAGAGAACTGCTCTACTTTTAAAAGCCTGTTTTACACTTTTCTGCAGGAGGTATGACAGTTCAGCTTATTAGTGGTTTCCTTGGATTTTGCAGCATCAAGTATTTTTATCTCAAAATAAATGCTCAATGGTCTCTTGAAATATCAAGGAAATCCCGTGGCTTTCATTTGTATGCATTTCAGAACCGTATTACCTCTCACAGACTTTACACATATCTGGCTATATATGTGCAGGTGCCTCAAAGGGAGAAGGGAAGGAATGAGACTACGTACCGGTACATCTCTTACACACAAGCATGCAATTGTATCTAGAGATGGAGAGCTATTCTGTCAAGAAGTTTCACTGTTTTCCTTTTTTCATTAGTCAGCATTCATTATTCTATTTTTAATCAGTTCCCTCTTTGGCAATTCTACTAACAAGCATTCTGGAATGAGTCCAGTAAATATTTAACTTACTGTCTCTGGCAATCCTTTCAGGCAATTTAGGATCCCTGGATAGCCAAGTTTGGCGAGGGTGTGTAATGGGCTCAAGAAGCATGGTCAAAACAGAACCATTCTCACACATGTATTAGAATTTATTAGAATTAAACATGCAATAGTTGTCTTTAAATAGTCATCTTTTTAAATATAAAATAAAGGCTTTATTTGGTATTCTTTTAACAAGTATAACATAATACTGAAACATTTCCATGGTGGTCGTGCACCTTCAAGTTGTTTTTGACTTATGCCATCCCTAAAGCAAACCTATCCTGTGGTTTACTTGACAAAATTTGTTCAGAAGGGGTTTACCTTTGCCTTTCTCTGAAGCTGAGAGAGTGTGACTTGCCAAGGTGACTCCATAGGCTCCTGTGGCTGAGTGAGGATTCAAACCCTAGTCTTCAGAGTTGTACTGTAGTCAAACCACACCACTGCACTGGCTCTCTGTATCTAATACGTTATCTGTATCTAATATATTAAAGCCAAGGCAGAATGCATATATGAGCAGTGTGTATTTGCCATCCACCATCAGTTCCCTCATATTAGCATGGCGTAAATCTACTCATTGTCCAGAACACAGAATTTGAAACATTAATGTTAAAAAGTAAATTGAAATGTTTTAAATCCAAGGAGAAGTAGTAAGTAGTTGCTGTTACAGTTGCTGTATTTGCAAAAAAACCCAAAAAAAACCAAATCTCTCTACTTTCTCACAATTCAACAATATTTAAAACAATTCTTTACTTACATTAAAAAAAATCAGTGTTACAAAACACAGTTAAGTAGCAAGGTCACATATACCATGTAAATACATTTTAAAACATTTATTTTATTCATGTACCTCTTTCCTTTGCCCCAATAATGGGACTCAGGGTGGCTTATAAATTAAAAAATCAAAAACATTTAAACAAACAGTTAGTCAGATTGGAAAGGAGAAAAGTTACATTACACCATAATATAATTTGGTGATTACTTAGCTACTGCAGAAAAGGTATTGATTACAAATTGCCCATTACCTGAAACTTGGTTATGCTTCACAAATTTCAGAAAATGAATTTCAAGCAACTCACTATTTGTAACTAGTTACTTCCATGCTCTGGGAGTATAGAATTCTAAATGCAATGTATGTTTAACCAACTAAATGCCATAGAATTTGGCTGGAAAGCTCATAGATTGACAGAGTTAAAAAGGACCACAAGGACTACGTAATCTAATCCGCTGTCATGCAAGAATACCCAGCTAAAACACTTCCAGGTGGTTTTAAACCTCTGTTTACAAAACGCCAAAGAACAAGAGTGCATTCTCTTCTGAGGTAATCTACTATTAAACAATTCAAAGACATTCATCCTAATGTTTCGATGAAATATTTCCTCTTGGAATTTGGATCCATTGGTTTATGTCCTAGTCTCTGGAACAGCAGAAAACCTCTTGCACCAACATCTGCATGACATCCCTCAAGTATTTAAAGACTGCTAGCATTTCACTTCAACATACTCTCTTCATCAAGCTGGGCATATCCAGTGCCCTTAGCCATTCTGCATTGGGCTTGTTTTCCAGGCCTCTGATCACCTTGGTCTCCCTTCCCTGGACACATTACAACTTGTCAATATCCTCCTTGAGCTTTGGTTCCCAGAACTGGTTAGACCTTTAGAGTATTCCAGGTGAATGAGGTCTGACCAAAGCAGAACAGAGTAGATATGTATTGATTTGCACAAGAAAAACAAGTCCGGAGTGAAAAGCCACAGTAACTTCTAAGCCACCTACACTGGATGCTACAGAAAGATGTTAAGATCTTTTTTAAAGGTTAAGATTTCACTTTCACAGCATATATGCTTTTATGTATGTGCACTTTATGTGGCATTCTCCCCATCCTACATAGCATTGACTCCCTTAGTATGGGTTGCTAGCTCAACTCCTTCCATAGAAAAAGTGAAAATGCATAGTTACTTTGTTACCTGATTTTTTAAGAAAACAAGAACAAAAAACAATGTATCCAATCTTTCTACATCCCATAGCACCAGCAGTATACATGTGTTTCCATTCCATACCATACCTGAGCTAAGAATGCCTCCAATCAAGAGTGCATCTACCCTGTTTCCCTGAAAATAAGACATCCCTAGAAATTAAGACCTAGTCGAGGTTTTGCTGAATTGCTAAATATAAGGCCTCCCCCAAAAGTAAGACCTAGCAAAGTTTTTGTATATAAATATATATACAATATATAAATGTTCAAATTTTTTGTTCAATAATTAATGTGAATTCTTCTTTGTGGAAAAATAAGACATCCCCTGAAAAACAAGACCTAGCGCATCTTTGGGAGTAAAAATTGATATAAGACACTGTCCTATTTTCGGAGAAACACGATACATCAGGATGCATCTATACTGTAGAAATAATGCAGTTTGATGCCACTTTAACTGTCATGGCTCCATCCTACATGATCCTGGGATAGTTTTGTGATGCAACAGCACACTTTAACAGAGAATGCTAAAGACCTGATGAAACTATGAATCCCAATATTGTACAGGATGCAGTTACAGCACTAAAAGTGATGTCCAATAGCATTATTTCAACAGTGTAGATGTACCCCCCCCCCCATATCTTCATGCTACCAAACAGAGTAGAAAAACAAGAAAGAGGGAAACAAAGGAGGGAAGGATGGCAAGACCCAATCCTCAGTCAAAGAAGTTAGAAATGGTTCAATCTTTTTGTCCCTGTACAGGCCAACTTATGAATAACAGATCGACACAAAGCAAACATGTAAAGAAAAACTCAACAATAGACACTCTGGCCACATATAGGCTTCAAAGTTGAGCTTGTTTTGATTTTAATTTGTTTCAGCCTTTGCATGAGGCAGATGCAGCAATGTATAAGTAGCACCGTTAAGTTTTACCACTCCATCAAAAAAATTCTCTAGCCCTCTTCACACAGAAAAGCTCACCTAAACTAATCTTCATTGCCTAGTTCTACACCAGTCTTCACTTCTATCATATATTCAGTTTACTATAAGCCAGTTCATCTTCTTGAGTTTTATTTATGCATTATATTTCTAGATTGCCTAATAATTCGTATTCTCTGTGAGCTGTACAAATTCAGTAAGACATAAAATCACAACAAAACAATAATAAAAGCAGGGTGTAAACCCATAATCCAGTACAGTCTTTCCTCTGTTCTCTTGACTCGGGATCTGCGCCCCATGATTATCCATGGGGGGGGGGATGGAGGGAGTTAAAATGGGGTGTGTACCCATGTGCCCTTGCGGGAACACGCTTCCATTCAAGCCAATAGGGGCTTTAATATGCACATTTTTTTCATTTTAACGGGGGTGGGGGGGGTGTTACGGAATGGATCCCCGCAAAAAAGGAGGGTGACTCTATTTTTCAACCTTTTTCATGTTATGGCACACTGACAAGATGCTAAAATTGTCAAGGTGCACTGCTTGTTTTTTAAACCGAGACCTTAAAAAAGGATTGAGATTGTGTTTAATGTTCAATAATTAAACTTTTCTGATGCATTATGAAAAGCACCAAAATGTGGGAAATGGGAACTGGCCCTTGGTCTAGAGGAGTAAGCAACAGATCAGCAGCTGAGTGAGACGGCAAGACTACTCTGCTCCTTCTCCATGCCTTGTGCAGCCTCTTCCTCCCCATTTTCATTCCAGAGAACAAAAATGGCTCTCAAAGTACAAGAGGGTATCCAAAACTTTTAATGATCACCTTTTAAAAAATTTGACAGAAAGTTTGTTTTGATTTGTAGTTGTTAACTTATCTCTATGTAGTCATCATCCAGATTTATACATTTTCATAGAATCATAGACTTGGAAGAGACCAAAGGCCATCCAGTCCAACTCCATGACATGCAGGAACTCTCCATCAAAGCATCCCCAACAGATGCCCATCCAGCCTCTGCTTTTCTCCAGTGTTTCTTGACCCTCCAAATACCATTACTGTAGAAGTCTGCAGATTGCGCCTGACAAGAATTTTACACTTTAGTCACTTCTGGAACAGCCAGTCACAAAAAAAAAAAAAAAAAAAGGACGCAATGAGTTGATTTTCTCAGAAACGTGCACTTAGGGACCAATGATGACACTGACAAAATTTCATCAATAGGCCATAATAATGTCCAGGTGATAATTATTATTTTACGATACCCCCTCCTAAGGCACAATCTGCAGGCTTCTACAATATCAGGTATTTGAAGGGTCAAGATACACTCAGAAAAATGTATAAATCTATATAGTGACTACATAGAGATAAGTTAACAACTACAAATCAAAACAAACTTTCTGTCAATTTTTTTTAAAAAAGGTGATCATTAAAACTTTTGGATACTGCCTCGTAAATTCAGTGTGCCCAAGTGGGTTGGTAAGCGAGCTTCTTGCAAGGCACTGACTTGTCTCCCACAAATAATATTTCTTGCTAGCCCCAGTCAGCTTTACCCCCTCACCCACTTGTCACCTGGTCCCCTCCTTCCTCCAAGGTCTTCCTTACTACACATCCTACACACAGAGAATCTCTCTCCACCTTAGTGCAATCCCTGCTCTATTCTTTTGTCATGGAGAGGTACTAAGGCAAAAGGGAAGCATCTGCTGTTATCTTAAGGCAAGAAAAGTGAGCAGGTGATCTTCATCTTCTAAGCAACCCATGCTCCTTCACCACCACATCCTCAGTGTGAATGAACATCAGGCGTGTATACATGCCTCTTACACTTCCCTCTGCTATTGACTGGAGACTGGAGAAGCCAGAAAAGGAGGAGAAGTGGCTTCTTTCCCTTCTTGCTCTCAGTATCGTCCCTTTAGCTGTTATTTAAATTAAATATTCCAACTGCACAAATACCCATGACTTTTTTAAAAAAGCCAAACAAATGCTTAGTTCACCTCTGTAGCACTCCCCATCTTTTATTTGTGGCTCACTGATGTGGCACACCTGCAAACCCTTTGCGGTGCACAAGTGAAAAATGAAAAGCACTGACATAAGCAAAGCAAAGCCACCAAAAAATCAAAAACAAAACCCAAAACAAAAAAACCACCTAACCACAGCAGAGATTACAAAAGAAAACACACTAATAAGGTCCTTAAAATGCCTAGGAGAAGAAAAATATCTTCACCTTTTGCTGAAAAGATCATAATGCCTTCTTTCATCACGATTCTTTCTCAGAAAGGCATTCCACAGAGAGGGCACTACAACTGAAAAGGCCTCATATTGTCACACACATTGCCTCATCCATGGCAAGAGACATGATCTTGTGGTTCAGGTAAACATATGGAGATGTAACTTCCAACTAGGCTTCAAGTTATATTGGGGCTTTTTAGATTGGCAGGAAAGTGTGACATGAAGTTGCACTTTCCTTAATGCTTAGCAGCTGGACTGCAAGCCCCAGGTGTGCATTTAAAAGGTACAGGGCAGCTAGACTGAGGGGTGTGGGAACGACTTATCTGAGGTCTTTTCTGTGGCTCAGCAGCTACATGGGAAGCTGTCAGAACGCTACAAACACAGGTGGAGCAGCTACATGGGCGGCAATGAACGCGGCTTTTAGCCACGGTGAACCTTTAAAAAAATTTTTCCTTGCCGGCTGCGAACTGTGCAATTCCTCAGTGCCCTGCAGGTGTAAAAGCTGGGGTTTAATCGCGAAGTTTTTTAAAGCTCCCAAACCCTAGCTCCACCCCTAATCCGAACCCTAGACATGCACAGTAAGGACTCTGGGATGCCGTTACTGTTATTCTACTGTGGATAACATGTCAATTCATTGACAAAATAAAGGGGTTCATTCATGATGCATCAGTGCAACGGCACAGTTTAAAAAGGCAGAGGAAACGCAATGATAATTTGACGGATCCTCATAAGTATACATTTGTGCTGCGTAACTGTGCAGGTTTGCAAACTGCGCAAACGCAGTTACACCATACAGTCAAATTATCATTGCCGGCTGGGAACTGCGCAATTGCGCAGTTCGCAGCCGGCAGCCGGCAAACCTGCGCAGTTGCGCAGGACAAATGTATACTTATGAGGAACAGTCAAATTATCATTGCATTTCCTCCGCCTTTTAAACTGTGCCGTTGCAGGGTGGCTTGAGAGCATGTTGTGTGTAAACAGAGCACTCCAAAGCCACCCAGAAGGCAGAGAAAAGGGGTGGTCTGTCTTGATGTGATTGTACACGCGCAATAATATGGCTTGTCAACAAAGAGGGGGAGGTTCACAGGTCCACAGGTGCAAGACCCTAGGTGAGGTGGAATGTTCTGCTCCTCTGCATGTAACCCCTTTTCTTGTTAGCCTCGGAGGATGGCAGTGTCAAGCCCTTTGGAAACCCTTGCGAAGAAACCCCCATGACAGGTTCACCTTGGGGTCACATCATCTCAGAGTATGGTGATGGCAAGCCCCTCTGAAGAACTCTTGCCAAGGTGATAGGTTCCCCTTGGGGGAAGTCACACTGTCTTAGCCTCAGAGGATGGCAACTGCAAGCCCCTCTGCCAAGAAACCCCCATAAAACCCCCATGGAAGCCACACAAATGCAACCAGGTGCAGAAACTGTCAAACTTAAAAAAAAACCAGCAACAAAAACAACCATAACAAGCCACACCATGTTCCCCAAAAAAAACTCCTCCCCGACTTTGGTGATGTCCAAGCATCAAGCATTGGTCCAGATAAGTGGACTAATTCACTGGCAGAAGATGAAAACAATTGCATGGTGGTTTAAAGGGATCACCGTGAGCACCGTGAGGGGAAAAAAAACCAATGGCGGTTTGCCACCAAGCCAAGAGCTGTGGGATGGGATGAGCATCTTCCACCCCTCTTCCCACCCTCTGCCCATTACCATTCCTTCCTGAGTGTCCCAAATGAGATCGGTAGTGCGTTCCCATTGGTGGCTCCATAAAAAACAAAACAACAACGGTGCTTTCGAAAAGACATGGAAAATGCCTCCGTTTTAAAAACACCAGATTAAGGGGGATTTGTGCCAGCCATCCCAAAATTCAAGTCAGGAAAAACCAGTGCAAGTATGAACAATTCCCTTTTAAACCGGTTTCTAAATCAGTTTATAACATAGTGTGAATGCACCCTGAGTTTCATTTTATTGGTCCTCATCCCACCAAAGCAAATGTTTGGTGAAAAATTTCACTGCTTTATGTTCCCATGCTGGTGATACCTAAGCCCATGTCCTGGAAAAATCACCCCCAGCTGTTTCATATACATGTTGAGAAGTGTGAAAAATTCTGAAAAATTCCAAAGATCAGTCACCACTGAGAGGCAATTTCCCAGCTCCAACTTGTGGAATTGCCTAAATAGTAGCAGATGCAGAGGTTGGAAAAATTAACTTTTTTTCATACAACATTTAGAATTCCTCAACCAACAGGACAGGGACCTCACATCCCACCTCAGACAGCCTATCCAGAAGTTTACCATCTATGACACTGAAGACTTTATACAAGTTGACTCTACCTTATCTGGAATTGAAAGATCTGAGATATCCCAAAAACCAAGATGTTTTTCATGGGTAGCTGAGACAGAGAAACCTTTGCTTTCTGATATTTCAGGGTACATAAACTTGTTTTGTGCACAAAATTATTTAAAATACTGTATAAAACTACCTTTAGACTATGTGTATAAGGAGTCTATGAAAGATAAATTAATGTCATGTTTAGACTTGGGTCCCAGCGCCAACATATCTCATTATGTATGTATGAATATGTAAATACATGTATTCCAAAATACAAATAATCTGAAACCCAAAACACTTCTGGTCCCAAGCATTTTGGTTAAATGACAGATGCATGGCAGATTTTTTAAAATAATAAGAAGTGCCCTTTTCCATATATATTTTATTTTATATTTAAATTTCCTTATTAATAAATGAACACCTACCCAATTCCTACTTAATTAATTAATGTCTGGAAAGATTAACTTTATTGTTTACAAATGGAATTAACTTCACTCATTCTTGATGAGTTAATATTAAATGTATATGTAGATACAAATGAACCTTAAATATACTCAAACAGAGTTTCATTAAAATGATACTGATTAGATACTGACTGCTGAATATGATAATTGACTATCCCAAAAGCAACTAAATGCACTATGGTCAATAAGATAATTAATATGAAAGTATTTAGTTCCCTTTCCCATTTTATAGTGCATTTAACATTTTGCTGACGAAGCTGTAAAAAAGGGAGAGCATTGGGAGGATGGGTTGAGCAGCTTTATGTAGCCTGTACATTGGCCATCTGCTTGTGCTAGAAGGAAACAATGGGGCTTTCTAGATTGGCAAAAAGAAGTGTGTTCATGGCTGCATGAAACTCTAGCCTTTAGATGAGAAAAAGGGAAAGTGTGCCATGAAAAAGCTTTTTTTGCGTTTTAGGGGAGAAGAAGCACCTTTAAAAAGGTGCTGGTTTTCCCAGCTTCTTTTTTAAAAACTGCGGAACAGCGCAGCTCCATCTAAAGGCTGTAGTGCAGCTGCTAAGCATTAAGGAAAAGGCAACTTCATGTCACACTTTCCTGCCAATCTAGAAAGCCCCATAGGCTACACAAAGCAGAATCATGACAAAATTTCATATAGCATTCTCAACTCAGGATGAATACCTCCCCATTTCCCCAAGGCTTCTAAAACTACAGGTCATAGATGAATGCATACGAACATATACATAAACACACACACAACTCACCAATATTATTATAATAGAAAGCCATTATGCAAAAGCTAGAATTCATTTCTCACTGGACCTGAGATCACATTTTTTCAAAACCAGATTGTGTCACTTAGCAATTCGATTTTGGAAGAAACCAGTAAATTATGTCAGGTAAAAATACAATATATCCAACATCTACTCCAGGAAAACTTTGGAAGCATTTAAAATGGTGGTTTGTTTACATTATAAAAAAAATCAGGTTGGCATTCTGTCCAGCCACATCATAGGGGGAATATGTTTATTCAAATACATAACCACAGATATTTCAAAGTGTAAAGAAGCATAGCAATGCCAGGACCTTTTGTCAGGTACTGAATCAAAAGTTCTGGCAGGCACTGGCTTTGATCAGATTCAAATAAACTAGCCAAGAAAACAGAGGAGATAAAACCTAGTCAGACAATATTTCCTGAATATTTCACTGAATTCCTGTGAAATCCAAGCACAGCTGGGGAAAACAATGGAACCTTCAAGGAAAGAGCAAAGAGCATTTGAACAAACATAAATCCTGAAAGATTTTTATGCCAGAAGAAACACCAGCATCTTAAAAACAGTTTCCTCTACTAACTCAAGTTCAATTACATGTATATCTATCAAAAGGAAACAGCCTGAGGTGTTGAACAGTTGATTTTTCTCTGTCTGTTCTTCTTCTTTATTTTACCTCTTTTTTTAAAAAAAAAATCAACTCAACCACATTCTCATCATTCTATCTATCCCATCAAAGCATTTTGAAGAATAAAGTTAAAATTAAAATGCCTGTGTTGTCTTTCAGGAAGTGTCCTTAGATGTCACGGACCCTAGCTAAATTGTGGAAATACTCAGTTCATTTCTTTAAATCCTGATTTTTTTTTGGTACTACCTGTTTGTGTTTCCATACTGAGATCATAATACTCCTACCCAGTCCACTGCAGAATCTCAAGGATGTAGTGTACAAAAGTGTTCTTTCTCTCTTGCATCCTATCAATTGTAGAAAGAGAAAATGAACTACTTGTTCTGAGGCAAAAAAAAGAAAAAAGAAAAAAGAAAGAAAAAAGAAAAAAAAAGAAAAAAGAAAAAGAAAAAAATCAAAAGGATACATATAGTCAAAGTGGCTAGAAGAAAGCATGGCACACTGGCTCAGAACAGATGTGTGGAACATTTCCCATAATAGATAGGGCTATGACTGCTACATCTATCTGTGTCATTAGGGCTGATACAATTAACAGGAAAACCATGTTATGACAGAGTGGTTAATGTTTATTATTTGTTCTGTTGACATATTAAAATGAATAATAGTAAAAAGAAAGAAAGAAAGAAGAATAGATAGATAGATGGATGGATGGATAGATAGATCTATTTTACTTGCCTAAGACGGAGCCTGCTCCTTTTGCAGAAGTCTAGGACAGACCACTAAACCACTCCATCCAGGAATGTGTAGCTTCCCACTCTGATGAACCTCTGTAATTAAGAAAAGAGCACTTAGCCACCTGAAGAATATACTCATAACCAGTTCAGTTCTGTTACCTTTTGGAATCAATATTTATAATTCAATAACTAACCAATGCAGTGTTTTAAAAATTGTTAAATGGCCTGCACTATTCTGCCAGAAGTAGCCATGCACTGTGCAACCAGGGAGGACTGGCCTTGGGGTGAGGACAAGACTTTTTTTTACCTGTGTGAACAGCCTTTGTAATTGTTTATCTTTACCATGCCTCCACCCTATGGGTAGTTTGTTGTGTTACCAAATCTTTCTCTGAAAGAAGGCACAGACAACTACAAATCCCAGAATTCCATAGCATTGTGCCATGGCAGTTAACACAGTGTCAAACTGCATTAATTCTGCAATATAGATGCAGCCAAACACTATATATATATATATATATATTTAGACAGTTACATGTAAATGAGCCATAACTTAATGAGCCATAATTCTGTGGAACATAGCATATTTTTCAATATAAGCACCAGTAATTTATGAATTGCTGACTTTTACCCGTAATAGAACATCATGGATCATTAGTGCCCCTTGCTTTTAGGAGTGCAGAATAAACTTCTATGGCTGAAACAGGCAGAATACCAGAGGGCAATGGGAGCAAGGCAATATACAAATTCCAATTGGGAGAGAGAGAGAGTGAGAGAGAATGGAAATATTGATGTAGGACGAACTATTTTGAAGAAGAAACTATGGGTTTGGATTTCCCCTCCCGTGTTATTCAAAAAGGAAGTATGCATGTTTCAACTATGACTAAATTGTTTTGCTCAATTATGAAGAGCCCAAGATGACTTTAAAGGGAGCCATAAACTATCGAACGGTCCACAATAACATGACCACTGACTGACTACAAACACTGACAATGTCTTTAGGCACCGTAAGAAAAACCAGATTTGAGATCACAAGTATGGTGCCACCCACTAGTGAGCATCATGAGCTGTTACTTTACCCCTAATTTGAACTGGAAAGGAGGGCAAATATTATTTAGACAATTACGCAATAATTCCATAGCTTCTAAAGTGGCTACTACCTAACATTATTTTTAGGAAGTCCAGCAAGTGGGGTTAATCCCAGTTTTAGATTCCCACATGAGAATGTATAATAACCTTGTTGACGAAGTAAGGTTAATAATATTTTAATTTTTTTGCTGTAAAAATGAGGGTGGGGGGGAGGTAGATATGAAAGCTGCCGAAAACTTGTAAAATATTGAGTTTGTTTCATTAAAAAAAACAAACCCTGTCCATATTTGGTTATATCTTTTGTAATGGTATACGTGCATAATTAACAGGTGCTACCTTGATTCTGTCTAGAGCAATCTACTACATCTGCAAAACTTGTGATTGGAAACAAAGGTACAGTGTGTTTGTTGAACATACATGTGAGTGCGCTCTTCCCTGCCACACAGCCCAAAATGCATTTGTAGGGAAGATTTCTATTCCAGAATATAGAACATACATTTGAAACACTGTCTTTCACAGTCAGACAGCAGGCTTTAATGCAATGGCCCAAGAAGAGCTTTTTGAGTAAACAGAAACCTGGTTTTTGTTGTTATTTTTTATTCAAGAGAATTCCTAGAATCTTTTGCAAGAGACAGAATCCCACCATTCATAAACACCCAAGAAAGATTACCAATAGTCTTGGGGAACCTCAACGTTTGTAGAAGCATAAAGATCTTTGGAAAAATATTTTTAAAATGGCAAACTGAGGAAAAATGTGATATGGAATGGGGCATCTTGGTTTGTCTTATAAGGTTTGCTGGCGGGCACTGTGAATGCTGGCTCTCCACACTGTAGCATTTTACTACAGGTCCCACTTAGAATGCTAAATGCTTCTTTTTCTTAATACCTCTTTAAGACATACAATTTAAATCTTCAGTTCTTTAAGATCCACTGCATCTGCCTCTGTTATTCAAAGAGTCAAATCCTTGTAAATTTGGGTTCAGTTCCAGTTCATCCATGTATTTTTAAACTCCTGCTTCTCAGTCTTATTTTTAAAATAAAATAAAAAATGATTCAACAACTGGTTCTGCCACTTTAAGCTTGTTCATATGTTTCACACAGATTGATGTTAAACTCTAACAACTGCAACAGAATTCCTGGAAGATACAGTACAATTGAACGGAAGTAAAATACTTCAAAGCATATTATTACTGTATTATTATTATTATTATTATTATTATTATTATTCTATTCCGCCCCTCTGGGTAAGCAATCGGAGCATCATTTAAAACAGTTACAATTAAAATGTGACAGTCCAATCCCCCCCAACCCTTAAGAATCAATTAAACTATTTCAAATTAAAACAATAAATATCAGTAAAATCGCATGACAATAATACTCTACTAACGAATATATGAGCAGCTTCAGAAATGTCTGAGGTCTTGATGGGTAGGGCTGGATGCGCAGGTAGAAACCTAAGCATTAATCACTATCTGGGAAGGCCTGCTGGAAGAGATACATCTTGGCGGCTCTCTTGAAACCATCCAATGTTGTAATAAGACGCATCTCGTCCAGCAGGCCATTCCACAGCCTGGAGGCAACAGCAGAAAAAACCCTCTGGGAGGTCTGCACCAGCCTAGTTTTCATAGGCTGTAATAGGTTCCTCCCAGAGGACCAAAGTGTGCGAGGGGGCTCATATGGGGAGAGCTGGTCCCTGAGATAGGATGGACCCAAGCCATATGATTCTCAAGTAAAATGTGTACCCAAATCCAATTGCTAGCCTCAACTAAAGGAGACCCACTGAATCAGCCAGAGTTACACAAATGTTAACCTTCTATTTAGCAATTGATTAAATGTGCCTATTCTAATTAGGACAGAAAAAAACCTTGATTTAGACATAGAGTTGATTTTGAGTTAGTGGACTATAATTCTGGAGAATAGGGTTTGAATCCCTGCTCAGCCATGGAAGACCACAAGGTAACCTTGACCAAGTCATACTCTTTCAGTCTCAGAGGAAAGCAAAGAAAATTCTCCTCTGAACAAATCTTGCCAAAAAAAAAAAAATGTTATAGGGTCACCCCTAGGGTCATCCTAAGTCAGAAATGACTTGAAGGCACACACACAAAAAATCATTTTCTCAGTTTATAGTGTATGTTTAAGGGTGTAGCCACATTGTAGGAATAAATAAGACACCACTTTAACTGACATGTGGAATCCTGGGATTTGTAGTTTGCTTAAGCTGTCTAACCAGGCTGAAAACTTCGCCAAACTACAAATCCTAATTAAAGTGGTGTCAGATGTCTGCAGTGTGGAAACCAGGTAAGTGTTTCTTCTTTCTCAAAATTCTCCGTCAGCAGCAGGACTGAGGTCATCATTTGAAACCTAAATTCTGAAATATATTCCACACTGTCCACAGTTTAGATAGACTGGCATTTCCTTGTCCTTTGTCATAGGGTTTTCTTAGGTAAGAAATACTCAGAGGTGGTTTTGCCATTTCCTTCCTCTGAAATATAGCCTACAACATCTGATGTTCATTGGTAGTCTCCCATACAAGTGCTCAGCAGAGCTGATCCTGCTTAATTTCAAGGTATTGTTCAACTAATATGTCCATCTCCAAACCTTGCTGCTTGGAAAGTATTTCTGAGGGAAGAAGAAATGCCCCAAGCCTGAAAGAAGCTACTGAACTTGCTATACCTTCACTCTTACTTCCAAAATATGTTTCAAAATCCAGCTAGTTTGCCTGTGAGGATCAAACACATTTGTACAAATCACAATAGGCTATGACATCTTTCCTCCAAGGTGGTGGTCTCCAGATTTTTTCCCATCATCTTTAACCTTAACTCTGTTGGTTAGGGCTGATGAGAGCTGTAGAACAAAACATCTGAAGGATAGAACATTGTAAAAGGCTGGTCTATGCCAAAATCACTTTATTACTAAGATTAGCCACTTGACATCAATGAAAAGTTCCAAGGTGACTAAGTTCCCTGCAGCCCTTCCCATCCTCCAAAATGATAATGCTTTAACTGACGTGGTTCCAGTCTATAATTAAGAATATAATTCTCAGTCATAGATATCTAGCCCCTCACCAAACTATAAAGCCCAGGATTACAGAGGATACAGTCATGGCAGATAAATGTGTTATCATTATGCAAAGTAAAAATACTCCTGAATATACTGCTTAGTGAAGAAATTATCTATACACCTCTCTCTGTCTTTCCCCCATCCCCAAGAAAACATACTTTTTGTCTAGGAATTCACATATGTCACTCAACCTACCCAAATAATGGAATTATCAAGCTTATTTTTTTTGGCACTGTCCTACATGCCATTCAAAGTCGCAAATTAATTCAGAGGTTTTCTTGATTACATGTGTCACGTCAACCACCATCTGCTTATAGCTGCAAAATAGTAGCTTAATTGATTTAGGGCAGAGCAGTAAAAGAAAAAAAGCATTAAGATTGTTTCCCTGGAAGTTAGGAGAAAGGAAAACAAGGCAAATATGCTCTTTGAAAATGAGTGTTTTGGCAGAAAAAAATATATCAGAAACGGTGCTCAATCCAGACACAAAAACCTGGCAAAGACATCTGTTAAAAGCAATAAAATTTTGGTGGCTTTACAAGGCAAGTCATCAAAAGAGTCTGGGAATAGATTTTAGAACAAATAAGAAAAACAGTTTGAGATTCACATTCCCGGATAAAGACAAAATATGCACTCCATTTAATAAATTTAAATTAGATCACATGCATATACGCGGATGGTAATTATTGGGATCAGTATTATTTGTTGCTGATGAAACGTAACTTTTCAGCCCCTAACAGTATCAAATTGTCATCATCTACACATCTGGATTATATCCTTTAAAGATAAAATTCCCCATTCCCTGCCCTGTCTGTGCTGGTTAAGACAGCAAATATATCCCCCCCCCCACACACACGCCACTATAAAACCTGTAAATCCCCCCTTGTGATATGTTGGCTAGGAATCAGACCAAAACATCCCCTCTAGCAGAGGGGAACCCCTGACAATTGCAGGATTTACTATGTTTTTCGTTAGAAGGACAAGGTCCATCAACCAAGTCAGGAACAAAACAGTCACTCAGGAATCCGTAGCAAAAAGTGGAATGCATATACAAATTATCTTTCTTTTTCACACACACACACACACACACACACATACTCGATATTCCTGCCCTCTAAGCCTCCCTGATTTTAGAAGCTTGGTTTAAAACTTAAGCTAATAAACAGTCACTGTTTTTTGCACTTTTGTAAGGCTAATTCAAATGCCATTTGGGAAAAAAGATTGATAATATATTTTAAAAATGAATAAATTAAAATAAAATGTAAAACACAGCAACACTGATTTATTCATGTCAAAAAACGAAACAAAACTGATGGATGCTGCCTGTATGTGATGAAGTGAGCAAATTAATTATTGACCTTTTAAGAAATGGCAAGAGAAAATTACACAAAGTGCATTAATAAAACCAAGCTGGCAAACTTTCTCCCATTCTCCCAGCTGAAGTTCAGTTTCAGTTTGCAACAGTAATGCAAGCAACCAGACTGTTTTTATCTAACAGGAACTGACAAGCTCTGCATATGTGGAGCAGAGAACACCAACCTAATTTTTATACTACCCCATCCAATGATCTCCTGGTTTAGGTAGCTGTTAGACTAGGACTCCTATTTGGGGACATATATCTCAAAAATGTTCTCTGAGGCTTTTCTTTTTAGTGTCTATTCTCTTCCTTGGCATTTGACTCTTCCTGTTTACTTCTTTCGAGCATGGCAAAGTCAGTTTTTCAATCCCTCCCACACACGGTCCCACAACCAAACTGCTACACTTCTTTTTCTTCCAAATATCAAAGTTCATATTGTAGTGATACCAAACTGTTTAATAACAGATCAAACAAAAAGGCACAAAAATTGGTGTAAGATTTTGAAATATTGTCAAGAAAATATGTTTTAAGAAGCAATGTGGGAAAGGCGGCATATGATAATGTTAAGAGTTGTACATTTTGCCTTGTGATGATATGTGAGGAATGATGTACAGAATTTCCAAACTAGGCTTGTCAGGCCCAACCACTGAAAGAGGGAAGTCAGTACAGTACAAGGAAAGCAATAACATTTGGTTTTTCATTTGAGAAGTCCCTTGACAACTTGTCTCTATCCAGTACAAAGCTGATAGGCCCCTTTATGGGAAGACAGCAGTGAATTGCACAGGCACTAGTCTCTATAATGTCTAGGCTGAAGATTAATTTAGACAAAGCATGTCAACAGCAGCCAAACAAGGTAGCTTTATCTCAGTTGGAAGGAACAAGCCCTCAGAAAACAAAGCTTTAGTTTGTGTGGGCATGTGCCATCAAGTCACCTGTTGACTTATGGCAACATGAATTTCATAGAGTTTTCTTAGACAACAGCAGCAGCAGCAGCAACAACAACAACTTTTATTTGTAAACTGCCCCTCTGCAAAACAACCAGGGTAGTGTACAACAGGATTTAAAACAATCAACAGTTAAAAACATTCCTTCAACCCAATCCCTATCCCTCTCAACCCTTAAAAATTAAATTAAACTAATACGGAATTAAAATAGCAATTTAAGCAGCAAATTACAATAAAACCAATTTTCCTTTGGGCAGCATAGGCAGTGGCAACAGGGGTCAGTTAAGCCGGAGAGTTTAGAGCCGAGAAGTTATTCTGGGAAGGCCTGCCAGAACAGATGCGTCTTTACAGCTTTTTTAAAGCTATCAGGGGTGGTGGTAAGACAGATCTCATCCAGCAGGCCGTTCCATAGTCTGGGAGGGGTCGCAGAGAAAGCCCTCTGGGATGTCTGCGACAGCCTAGTCTTCATGGGCTGTAGCAGATACCAGTGAATGATGGGGGAGGGAGAGAGAATTGGAGGAAGGGAAAAGAGTGAATACAGTAAACATGAATGCAACACTGAAGCAAGAGAGTGAAGAAGAGGGAAGTGGTGCTCCAATCTAACCCCTCTCTGTTTATCTCAGTTTATCTCATTTTAATATTTTTTTTAAAAAAATCCCATTTTATTTTGTTCTTCTGTTCCCTCCCTCACTTGCTGGGGTGGCAAAAGGGATTGGATGGGGAGCCATCCAATCAGTGTGGATCCAACAGATTGATAGACAAACCATAAGGGCTTTTGGCTGATAGGTTGATGTACACTGAGAAAGGTGAAAGAAGCAAGTTCAGCAGTGGGAAATGGGTGGCTGTTAGTGCTTTGTGTGTGTGGACTTAACAGTCAGTGTGGAGTCTCCACAGCTAGTAAAATGCAAGACGAGGCCAATTTTTTTTCATCAGCGCCCCAAGACAATGCACTTTGAAACCACCTCCAGATGCTCTGTTAAACTAGTTTATGTGTATTCATTAAAACAGTGCTTTCACTTTAAAAAAAAAAAACAGTCCCAATCCTTTTGCAACCCAATGTAAGTCCTTTCTTTTGCAAGTTAGTATATGGATTCTGCACATACACTGCATCTATGCATATTTTTGATGGAGAAAATGTGGGCCTTACAAGACTGTTGGTCTGCAACTTCCATTTTCTGTTTGACTGCTCTCCCTAATTAGTATGGACAATGGTAAGACATGACAGGAGCTACAACCCAACAACACCTGGATAGCCACACATAACTGAGGTGCTGATCTATCTACCAATATTGATAATAAGACGGGCTATGTCATGTTCTTTCCTAAAACTAGCAGCCTAACAGCTAAGGACTGATATGGGTTTAGAGCAGAACGTCCAGTAAGTTCCTTGCCGCTCCCTGTAGCATATAGCTAGTTTCAGCATTGCACTTTTGGTGGATAGAATGCTAAATCTTTGCTGTTGGAAGCAGAGAAGCAGGAACATCTCTCTCACTTGGAAAATACTGCCGGCTCCCAGGTATTTTCCATTAAAGGGAATTGAGGATTGCTGCACAGAACAAACACAATTAGCAGTCATGCAACTTTTGTATAGACAGTGATTTCTAAGTACGTTCAGTTGCTGTTTTGAGGGTGATAAAAAGAGAAGAGTAAAATCTGGGCTGACAATTGGATGGTCACACAGCAAAGGGAAGTCCCCAGTGGACAGATTACAAAGCACTTTTTGGGAGAATATAAAAGCTCTTCATAACCTAAGGACACTAAGGCTCAGATTACACAATGGTTTGATTCTGGCTTGTTTGAATTAACCACAATTAGAGGAACAACCCACAGTTCCCACAGTTCCAACACAATGGCTTTTTGCCAAAAATGGAAGTGGAAACTTCCCCCTCACAATGTGAAATGAAAGGGGGAAGGGATAGTGCAAGACCAAAGCTCATACTGGCCTATTTTTATAACAGGAAATCATGGGGGGGAAATCTAATCTCCTGACAGCACCCAAACTCCCATCTTCTATGAGCTGTACAACTTCTTCCATACATAATCTTTTCACTTTAATTACTGAAATTATTTGCTATTGTAATTATCTGCTACAGCACTGAGACAATCAATTTTCATTCCAGGTATTCAACTATCTATAAGGGACCTGGGTTCATGTTCATATCACAGCATGCCTAATTTTACATCAGATATAATTTAATAAAATGGGTACATTTTCCTAAGTTTATTTCATCTTACTTCTTTATGTATAACAATTTGGGTTGTAGTTTTTTGTTTATACTAGGAACACCATTTGTGACGAGCAAAAGACAAAACTAAAAAACTACATTTGACATCTTGCCCAAAGCATCTATAAACTTACAAGTTTCTCCTATAAGCTAAAAGTGATTAAAATATTGCATCTGTCTAAAAAAGTTGTGAGGCACAAAGATATTGTGAGACCGAAAGATGCCATATTAAAAAAAAAAAAAAAGACAGTAATGTATTCCAAGTAGCACGAGCAAAGACATGTCTTTGGCTCTTAACACTTGATTGTTGCCAGATTAGGACACAGAATTTTAATTAAACCGTACTAGGAAGCTGCAATGAGCAGCACAGAATGACTCAGAATGGTAATTACTAGTTGATACTGCCATGAAGGTACAATTTTAGAAGCCATGCAGGTGTTACTCTTTTACGAATGACTCCAAAAATTACAATCAGACAGTACTCTAGGTAATTTCACAGAGAAAGCTATAAAACTTTGAAATGCATTTCTAAGATGTCCCAGAAGGGGCATGAAAATGAGGCTATGCTTTAATGCTACCAAGCTAATTGGCTGTCAGTGTTCAATGCAATTCCCTTCTAGTGGAAGGCTTGGTTTTACTGATGTATCACACAGTGGCTGACTGCCTTGACCTGGCAAGCCCTGCTTTTCCATAACAGGAGGGGATGTGCTTCATGCCCATTTCCAAATGCTTCAAGCCCATTTCCAAATAGTAAAATTCAAACTTTCACCCTTTTAGCACCTTGCTGGAATCACAGTGATAAGGTATTATTAAAGGATTCATTATTCACTCCATTTCAAAATCTGCTTATGGGTTGCCATAACAATCCTAAATCAGTATTCGTGACTATAATGGGCCCTTAGTATCTACTGGGTCTAGTTCCAGGATTCCAAAATCTGTGGATTCTCAAGTCACATTAAATACAATGGTGTAGTGTAATAGTGTCCCTTTTATAAAAATAGCAAAATCAAAATTTGCTTTTTGCATTTTATATCTTTTTGGAACATTTTCAAGCTGTGGATATTTGAACCTGTGGAGAAACAATCCATGGATATGGAGAGCTGAGTGCAATTCAATAAAACACAAGAACTCAAGCTTTCCTTATTTAGTCAAAAATATTTTATGCCACCATTCAGGACAAAGCCTTTCCAAGATGGGTAACAAAAGATAATTAGATTCACTCTGATGTGCAAGGTAATTTAACTGCAGAAAGAAAATTAGCTGCAAATTCACAGCAGAAATATTTTGCTTCCAAATAATTGCAAGTATTATTATAAGTTATTATTACGCTTCCAAATGATTTCAAGTAAAAACCAATTGCAATGTTTCCCAGTTCAGGCCTTGAATAATCTTTCTTTGAATCATCTGTCATTGATCCCTTCTGCTATGGGTTTCCTTAAAGTATATATTCTGCCCTCACTTTCACAGGCTCCACCTGCCTCCTTAAATGGATCAATAATATGATCTACAAAATTTTGTTCTAGTGGCGTAAAGACTTGGAGTTGAAAATCACCGGCTTTCCAATATGGCTCAGACTGCCCTGACTCTCTGTTCTCCAACACCAGTCACATCTGCAGGACAAACACAAATTTGGCAGGTCATACAGCTGAATCCAAGCACACTGCAAGGGCTCCTGTTCCCCTCCATCTGGACGCATCTGCAATGGCAGCTAGCAATATCCTTCCAATAACTTTAGCAATACTGATTCTGAGAAAACTTGGGCCACCACTAGGGAAATTATGTAATTAGCTGGCACAAAATATTACTAGCCCACATCCCTTCAAATGTAAGCAAAATAACTTCATAAAGCATTGGGCAGCATATTTAGATACAGGCATGAGAAAAAAGGCCTCAGGTTTGGACATATATGGAAAACTAGAGGACTGAAGGCTTTGTTTTCAGAACACGTACAGAAAACCTATTTGCCTGCTCTTTCTCTGTACCAAGTACACCTGAACAAAATTGATACACAGAAAATGTTTCATATCTAACAGTTTATACTATCAATCAAGTGACTGAGGAATACATATAACTTTCAGACATATTAAAAACGTACTCCAACATTTAATCATTTGCAGTAGCAACTCAAGGGACTGGAATTTTCCTCTTAGAGTGTTTCAACAGTTTCTTCAATTACTCATGAAATAGCTGGATGATGGAATGTTGCAGATTTTACTGGGGGAAGGGAATGGTCTCAGGAGGAGAGAAAAAGCCATTTACTTGATCTTGGCAGCTGTGGTCAGCACTTTCCCCAAGGCATAAATTACAGACCTTCCACTTGACACTAATCAGGCTTCTAAATCAACTGCTCCATTTTACAGATGAGAAATTGAAGTTGAGGCACAGCTAACTGACCCATTCTGTTCCCTTTAACAGATATAGAACTTATTTTCTCTCACTCTATTGTCAGTTGTACATATCGAGTTCAACACTGGAAAATGCCAAATGTTTGGAAAAGTGCCTAATATGACAATGGCATTATTATTCAAATAACGCCAAAGGATTTAGACTCTAATACTACTACTCCAGGTTTCGGGCAGCACGTATAAGAATTTCCTGCCCCACTCCCTTTTCACACTTACAAATACCTCTTAGTTATGCTGAGGCTGATTCACAGTCATGCAGTGTGTTTCATAACAGAAATTTCTGAGACTGAAGTAAAACACTTACCTTGTTCAATGGATGGTAGTTGCTGTTCTCCAATATTTTTTGAACTACAAAACTACAACCAGCCTTCACCAGTATAGCCAAGGGTGATGTAGGTTGCAGTCCAAAAACTTCTGGGGAGCCCTAAATGCCCACCCCTTCTGTAACCAGTACAACACACCAGAAAGTGGCTCTCACTATTCAGCCTGGAAATCACAATTAATACCTGAAGTATTAATTATTTCAACAAGCTTTTTATTTCGGTAAAGGAGAACAAAAACATCTTGTGTAGGAACAATTATCCAATGATATCTCTCAGTGGAAAGAACTGTCACCCCAGTACAAGAGTGTCACTATGTAGAAAAGGATACACTTCTAGAAGAGTTTTAATTACTACATCCAAGTCAGTATCTGCAATATGCAATGAAACATTGGATACTGCATCCTGAAGTCATTATTTTTAATAAGATGAACAACACACTGATATAATTTCTTTTTAAAGACATTATGATTTAAAAATAAAATACAGACAAGGTTGAATGGTTAACCAGTATTCAAGGCAAGTACCAACAACCCTGAAAAGGTGTTCCACCAACTTAATCTCTTTTGGGTGTGCTAAAGAAATTCTTGTACCATGAATACAACAACTAATGCCTACACACCTGCTATCATGTTTGTCAGATGGTGATGTAATTAATAAAATACTGGAGTTTAAAAGGCAATGAATTAACCTCCTTTCTTTTCTTGCTTATTTGCTTTCTGCAACTTCCTCCAATACAGGGGAGGGAAAACAGCCTACCTAATGGGCTGTTTGCCATAAGCTTTGAGAGCCCACTCACAACCTGTTTCCTATATTTGTCCTACTGTACCCCACCAACACAGTAACCAGTTGTAGAAGACATTCCCATAAATTGGGTCCCCATCCCCAAATAGGGTTGGGGCTGTGGTTTTCATTAGGGAAGTATTTAACATGAGAAAAGCTAACTTTCCTTTCTCCATGTGTCACTTTGCTTTGAAATCATGAGGTTTGGGAGATGTGGACACTAACCTTTGGGGGAAAGGTGCCATTTTCTGGGAGTGTTTAAAAAAGCCCACCTCCAGAATATCTAGCCACGACCACCAATGACATATGGTCCCACGATTATGCGTGACTGAATGTGTGCCTCATGCTGAAAAGGTTCCCATTCCTGTGAATGAAACTTTCAAAAGGTACTGCTAAAAGCAGGCAGAACTTCACTTGGATTGCAGGAAACTTTCTACCAGTTGATTCAAATCAATCAAAACTATAGCACAAAAGTTATAAAATTTGGCATTTCATTTCTCCCCACCTCTTGGACCCATAGCTTAACTGGTGTAAATCAAATAGCCCTGAAGCCTTTGCAGCAATGGGTATCACCATCACTCAAGAAGATCCCCCAGATGCCCCAAATCTGGCCTGTTAGATGATGAAAGTCTTTTCCAAAACCCTAACTCCCCCTTTAAAAAATAAACCAAGAAAGGAATCCAGGCACACTCCCCATGTGGGGAAAACAAGTAGATCTCCTCCCTCGCCCCACCAATCTACTTGTGCTTCCCACAGAAAAGGGATTGCAGTAGAAGGAATCCTTGCCTTATCTCTGAGGTGTGGAGGATGGGTGAAGGAAGTAGGAAGGCAAGCAGGAACTCACAACTAGGCTTGCAAATGCTGGCTAAACCCCAACTGGGACTCAACCAACACATGTAACACACAGCTTAGGGTATTTCACAGAGTAGAATACTTCACCCTTAGGAGGAACAAACCCAGCAACACTCAGGTGGCACTTTCCTCTGTAAAGCTGCCTTCTTAACTGCCCCTGCACAGCAGCAAATCCAAGAAGAGGCAGATTTAGAAGCGTGTCAGTTCAATCTTATATGTAGATATCACCCTACTGCAGAATATTCCCAGTGTAGAGCTGGACAGAAAATAACAATCTGTCTGGAGCTATTCCAATATCCATCATAAGGCAATGTCATTTTGTTGTTGATTTGTTTGGTGAAGCTATGAGATTTAGGACATCTAGTCTGTTTCATTGGAATTCACCATTCATATACTGTAGAAGCCAGTTCAGGCTGGTATATTTCAGTTTTATGCTGCAAACATGTTTGGGGGATAGATGCTTAGGACAGCCAAAACTCTAACTATTTTTAGAGGCAGCAATTATTATGGTTGATCATTCCACACCAGCACTTTTGACATCAAGAAGATTGCAATGAATGGGAGGGAAAAAAAACCAGAGAGTGAAAATAGACGGACAGCAAAATCGACAGTTGAAATGCCAAAGCTATCCTTCATCTTAAAGTTGCATACAGTGTTAGCATAAAACTGGCTGTCAATGGCAGTTTGATCACATTGTTAGTATGGTCACTTCGCCCAGAAAACACACCATTACAAACTTCTTATGTTTCTGGTAACAAAGAGAAAGAATTTTAAAGGATACAAAACAAAACAAGCTTTTTTGTTTTGTCATGGTCAGTGGTAAAGGATTTTGCTGAATTAGTGGAAGCTGAATTAACCCAGGTCTAAAACTGTACCCTTTCAGATTGATTACATATATCTATCAGCACATGTCCTGCATTCTAGCTGAATTCTGCCAAGTACAGCTTCAGCAGCATGGCTAGTATTTCCTATAAATCTTCTAGAAATCTGCATACTCAAGGGGGGGGGGGGGGGGGGAAAGAGTCTAAAGACCGTAGGAAGCTAACAGGATTTTATTTTTAACAAGCCACGCTGTTTAACCTTGCAATTTACAGCAATAATTTAAATACCATCAACATAAAATGTTTACTGATCCAATTAGAGTGCCGTGTTTTGAATAATCCTCAAGAAGTCAAGCCAATGTGATCACCCCCAGGGGACTGTTTGTTCCTCCATCTGCAAGAAAATTAGTTTAAGAGACAGAATTGGTCTCAACGTAACACAAATAAATAGTTGTTGGTTTGGGGTTGTTGTTTTCAGAAACAAGTTGGGTTGATCTCAGTCAAGAACCTGTGAAGTTAGAGGTTTCCACCATTTATAATGTAGGCATTTTACTAGAAGAGCGGTTTATTAGTAAGTCAGCAGTATCGACAGAACAGAAATTCTCTCCCTTACATGATCACACAAACAATTTCTTTAAAACCTACTTACTATGCAGTATCTTTGCTACTCACTTTCTCCAACAGAGAAACACCCCAACTCCATATGAAAAAAGTCACACCCATAATTTTCTGTTTCTGATTAATGAAGACATGATGAGACAAAAGAGATGTGCTTTGATTACACCATCAATGAAAGAGCTACCTGTCTGTCACACAAAGCAATCTTCTGTATAAAAACAGAAAGATTAGTCTGAAATGTACAACATTTGACAGAGTGGCAGAAATCACTTCTGCTAAGCTCATTCCCTTCCAGAGCAGTTTACACATTGCTTCCTCTTCCCCTCCCTCTTCATAACACCCTCCTTTATTCAAGTAGCAGAAGCACTTGAATTAAATTAAAGCTCAAAAAAAGTTCTCCCTTTCTTTCATTATGACCCAAATAATTTTTTTAGATGATTTGTATTTAAAATGCTTAGAAAATGGCTTTGCCACAGTATTCAAGGTGGGCAAAACATACAAAGCTTAGAGCAAATCTATTCATCAAGTAAGTAAGGAGATATTTGGATTAGCATGTAAGTTCCTGACCTGGAGTTTTACAAACAGAGGAGGTGAGCACTATTGTGGTTCCTTCTACCCAGTAATTTCCACTCCTACAGCAGACTGCTTCCCTTGCTTTACAAAGCTAGATAGCATCCATCTCAGATTTTTAACTTTAACTTAAAACCAGATGGAAGGAGTTACTTAACACAATTAATTAAAAGGTCTATAAAATAGTCACTGATTTCATGGGCTGCCTCTGCTCCGAAGCCAAGGACATCTTGGCAGGCTGTCAAGGCTCACCCATGAAGAGCATGTAGATCTTCCTGTCCATCCTGGGATGTGGTGATCACAAGCTTGGAGAGGGTGGGATGCAATAGATTAATGTCACTTCACAGACAGCAGGCTCTCTCTGCTTTATCCTAGCCAGCAAAGATGCAATACCTCAAGAGCATTCTCCAGCAAGGCACAGCGCTGTCAGTTTTATGTATAATCATCTTTCTAAAGGCTGCAGTAAAACCCTTTTAATGATCTACTATAAACCTTGAACCAATAGGAGGAAAGCAACATTAATAGAGCAGAGCAGTGGCACTAAATATAGGAGCATATTGTTTGGAGAATAACTACTTTCATTATAAGCCTGTCACACTGGAATTACCATTGTGGTGCTGGCCATTGGCTGTTTCTACTCCAGTCCTTCTCTCCTAGGTAAAGAGTCTTTAGCATTCAAGTCATATCTAAACTATACCTATATATTTATACTCTGCACCCCAGCAAGTGGACACATTTCAAAATCACTTAGCAGGATTTTACAGACTTTTTGTGAGTGTATGTGACCTCAAGTCACCTGTTAACCTATAGAATTCCATGGGGTTTTCTTAGGCAACGGTTCTGCCAGTAACTTCCTCTGGAATATAGCCTACAAAACCTGCTATTTGTTGGCAGTCTCTCATTCAAATACTAACTGAAGCTGACCCTGCTTAGCTTCTAAAATCAGACAGGCTGTATTTTAGGTCCTATGTCATCACAGACTTTACTCAGGATTTACTTTAAAGAGGTCAGTTTCTTTGAAATAAATTGTCTACTCGAGGGCCATCACTGACCCACTGGGCTTGGCTGATCACTTTTCTAAGGTCTCCCTCCCCTCATGTAGTTCCATGACACAATAGGTTAGCGTGATGAAACACTCACTACACCAGGAACCTTTGCCTAAGGTAGGTACATCTCTTTTAAGTACCTTTTAATTCCTTGTGACACAAACACATTTTTAAAATTTATTTCATACCTTATCTTTCCACCAAAAAAGGGATCAGGGAGGCTAATGCCAATTAAATACACATTAAAAATCTTGACAAAAATTTTCATTAGAACACAGCATCCAGGTACATAAGTTAAAAATACAAGAAGGAAGAACATATCCAACATCCAACAAGTTACATGCTCTTCACGTACAGGATAGCTTACATGCCAACATCTTGTCTAAATAAAAATATATTTGCCTGGTGGTATAGTGGTTTTTACAGTGAACTCAAAGTGGCTAAAGGAAGGAATGTATTTTTATTTCTTTTTCAGTGCAATGAATTCAGCTTGGTTGCTTTCTACTGCTGTGCTTGGAACCTTGGAATCATAGACTCCAGTTGCTGGTTTAGTTGATTTGTCTACTGTCTATGATTCTATGACCCTACAAATGTACATGACTTATTTCACATGTGACAATCCTTTGTATAGGTTTTCCCCCCCATGCCATGACTTTTACATAGGGAGAAGGAGAGAGAGAGAGAGAGAGAGAATGAGCCAAAGTATTAAAAGCTACAAAAGGAAAATGTTTCCATCTGGCTGCCTCAGGATTATTAAAAGTGAGCCATTGATCATCATCCAGGATAGATTCTTAAGAGAACTGACAGCATTCACAGGTCTAGCAGCAAAAGACAGGCTTAGGATTATAGCTGATCAAGGGACAACAAGCAAGAAGAACAGGGCTAATATTGATCTTTACAAAGAAAACCAAATTAATGGCTAGCATTGTTTAAAAATTCAGGTTGTAAAAACCCTGTCAATATCAAGACACATGTCTTGTAACAAATAATCATTTCCCAACCTGTTTTCATATTTTTCAGCTCAGTCTCTTATCTCCTTCTTGCTGCCTTATGAAGAGTCTGGCAGCTCTAAGAGCACCACAGCAGCCACGAAGGAGACATTTCTTGCAAAGCAATTCACAGACTTGACAGCTGACAAAAGATTTGAAGATATGGAGAAGCTTTGACAGAGGAGTTAAACTCTTCTTACTGGGTGGTTGACAATTACATCATGAATAAATGAGCAGTTAAGAAGATCTGTTGTTTATGTATTCTTACTGCTAATAATAAACATGTTTTAACAACCTTTTTTGTAGTGGTTTATGCTTCCTAGTTATTAAAACCAATGAAAAGCCACTTTCATGTTGTCATTGGATAATAATATCGCATAAAAGATTCACATTTGTGCCTAAAGATAAATGAGTGTCTACTTTTTTTCCGAGCCATTCTTAAGAACTGAAATTTGGTTGAAATCCACAGCAATGAAATAGCACAATCATAGCATGATCAATGGAAAAACTCTTCTGGAAAAAGTCTTGCTAAGAAAACCCTATACAGTAATAGGATTCGCATAAGTTGGGAGTCAACTTGAAGTCATGTACCAATACTACAGTCAGCAAGAGATAGCCAATAATATCTTTCAGAATTTCTGATCCTTTAATATAAAATATAAAACAGTAAGTTTATAGACTTTCACTTAAATCCAAAACACATGGCAGACGTAATCTAATTTGAGACTGCTTCAACTTTCCTGGGTCAGTGGTGGGGAATTCTGAGAACTGCAGTTTTGTGAGACTCTGTCAGGGAGCTCTGGTGCCACAATAAACTACAATTCCCAGGATTCCCTAATATTGAGCCAGGGCAGTTTAAACAGTCTCAAAGTGGATTATTTCTGCAGTGTGTTTTGGACCTAAATTAAGACTCTGAAGAACGAAGGTAAATTAACATGCTGCTTTCCCATCTGACTACATTCTCGTGCGTCTTTTTATGGTTCTCAAATGCCCATTGTGCTTTGAAAGATGTATCCTGCCCAGCACAAAAGATCCTTGAATTCAGACCTGTAACTAGCAGAAAAATAAAATCTTATTTGAAATGGAGGGGCAAAACAGGCCTGTTTTGCATTAAAACTTATAATAAAAGTTTGTGGCAAGTTTCAGTAACCGTAAGGAAATAAAACATTTTATATTGTATTAGAGATGGGAAGGGACAGGTACATCTGCCTTGTAATGACCCCTTGAAACTATAGTGCTTTGTTGCATGTTATCTTTGCCAGACAACTCAGTTGCTTAGTAGGCAGCCAAGAAAGCCTCACTGGCCTTCCACTTTAACAGCTGATCAAGCAAATTCATGAGAGAGCTGACTGTTCTCGTCACCTCTTGTCTCTGAGCTTCCTCTCTAGCTAGTGCAGGAAATTAAGTTCACTGCACTCTTTCACTGAAACTGGCATTACTATGAATATTACAAGTACTCCTCTGCTTTGACTGAAACCCGCTCTCTGAACCGACTGACAGTGCAACACTGTTAGAACCAAGATAACTTGGTTAGAACAACACTGTTAGAACCAAAATTAAAAGTTATATTACTGTACAGTCAGAAGAGAAAGTTAAAGTACAAATTCCAGAGGGTTTTGATCATATCTATTGTCCCAACAGTTGTATTGACATTGCCAGTTTTAAATTTCTGCGTAAAAATTCCACTCTGTTTCTCACTGCCTATCACTTTTATTCAACCTCTTTTTTACAGAACATGAAGAAAGAAAAATAAAATAAAATACATACAACTACTCTATTGTGCTCACTGACTGTGGTTGTCATATGCAGACCAATGAGCAAGAGAATCAACAGGAATAGGAATACAGGTGGCTGAAAATCAATTGCCCTCTTTGAAATGCTGGAGGAACACCTGGAATCTGGGGCTGACTGGGTATTAAGTAAGAAGTGCTGTATATTGCGGGATTCTTATTGAGTTTGCACCTAGTCATATTCCTGTAAACAAGGCTGAAGTTCTGTATTCCTTAATGTACAAGTGCACCAGACAAGGATTCTTAACTGCAGGAAAAGCTTTACTGGGAAAGAACATGCAGTTGCCAGGAAAGCAAGCATTCATCTCATTCATCTCATGTTACATTTTACTTTGGAAGAGACACACATTAGGCCACATTTCTCTTCCTTACATTCACACACGTCTAGCCCAAGGAATGATTTGAGCTGAGTGATTTAGACACATTTATTCTATACTATGGATCTGAAAAACTCATTGGAACATTGAGCAGTGACTCAGGTAAACCACGGTCCACCTTTCTATTTTACTATGAAGATGTGCACTCAGAAAAACCCAGAAGCTATCTGAAAGCAAAATGAAGTAGTGAAAGATGCCCTTGCAATTATGCCAGAAGCAACTGGAGTCTAGAGGGGTGTGTGAGTGTGTCTGTGTGTGCCTGCAAACTTATGTGACCCCATGAATATCACATGGTTTTCAAGATGCAAGCCTTTAAAAAAAGACTGTGTGGAAATGGGTTTTAACTTTATTTATCCAAACTTTCTCTTTCTCTTAAGAGAAAAAGACTATGCTACAATAGTATATGGCATTTATTCCCACACCTTTATGTTGAACCTGGCTGTCCAGAAAGCTTAACACAAAGAGCCTGCCAAGACAAATATTATGCACATTTCCTAAGAATTAACTTGCTTGGGAATCAATGGGAGGTCTTCCAAGTACATGTATTTAGGACTGTGAAGATCATTAGAACTATGGAGGCTTTTAATGAAATATAAAACCTTTCCTATTCATTAAAAAAAAAACACTTGAAACATGCACAGAAAATATTTTTTTCCACATCAGTTCAACAGAACAAACTGACACAGACAAATATGGCAATGGAGGGATTGCCTGAATGATGCATTAAAAAATAGGAAAAAAAGACGTGTCTAATCATGTTGGGTACTTGCTTGAGTATCTCAAATACTACTAAGAGCATTCAGTAAAACTCTCTATGTGTGTGTGTCCCCGTGTCCATCTGTGTATATCAGTGGAACTTGTTTCCAGGTAAATGTAGGTAGGATTGCAGTCTAAATACATTAAAGGGCAAGTCATCTTTATTTTGGCTCTTATACTCCTGACACAAGAACACAAAACTCAAAAAAGTTAAGAAGATATATGCCTTCAGACCATGCCTGCTTTACAGATTCCTTGGCATCATACCCAACCTTGTTTGCAGCAACAGAGGGCTCTTGTTCCATCTTATGACTACTTTTACTTATTGTGTTGTAAACTGTACAGGACAAACAAAAAAGGGTTCTTCAGTGAAGACACAGTATTATTTTTTTGAACACTAAAATTAAAAATGAGATAAAACACTGAACTGTTTATAAACAGTGTTTGAAAGTTGGTTCATTTAATGGAAAGAAAGGTAACTTTAAAAACTTCTTTAAGAAGTGGGACATATGAAAATTCTGTCACAATCATTTATTCTAAATAGGCCTTCCAGTCACTCTGAATGCAATTAAGTTTATATGTATGCATCATATTTTAATTCTTCAGTAATTCAATAGATCAAATATTACAGACATTTCAATTATTTTTTTTTACCTTACTTTGATATGCTATCATTCATCCCAAAGGTTGGGGAAACATATATGAGGTCTCATTTTCCCAGTAACAATATGAGTTAAATAGGTTACAATAGAAGGACTGGCCCAGAATTAATCACTGAGCTTTGTTGTTGGCAAGAATTTGAACCCAGTACTCCCCAGCCCTGAGAGGGATGCAGTGGCTCAAATGGTTAAGACACCAACTCTGTTGATTGAAAAATTGGCAGTTGGCAGTACGAGGCATGAATACCAGCTCCTGCCACTGGTCCCAGCTTCTGCCAAACTAGCAGTTCAAAAGCATGCAAATGCAAATGGATAAATAGGTACCACTTCTCAATGGGAAGGTAACAGCGTTCAGTGCAGTCATGCTGGCCACATGGCCACCAGAGCAGTCTTTGGACAACGTTGGCTTTGGACAACTTTGGCTTAGAAACAGAGATGGGCACTGCCCCCTACAATTGGTTATGACTAGATGTGAAAAGCACTACCTTTACTACCTTACTCCCCTGCCCATGACCAACATATTGCTGGCTAGAATATTGTGTTCACCTATTGTTTCCCATCATTCCTATCTTTATATCCCACTTTTTCCAACTCAAATGTTCCCAACATTGGGACCCACCTCAGGTGGCTTCAGGTGTTTTGGACCACCCCCATAAATCATAGCCTGTTTGGTCAATTTTCAGACAATGCAGGAAATGTTGTCTAAGATATTTACAGGTCATCAAGCTTTGCTACACTCATTTCATACATTCATTCTATTTCAAAAAATAGAATGGAAGATCATTTATTAGACAGTTCTATGGATACAAAATTGTCCATACAAATGTAATCTGAGCTCATTATAATTAGAAGATGTTCCAAGATGCAGAATACAATCAAGAATCCACTTACAACCTCTTCAAGCCTAAAAGGAATAATTACCTCTAGTGAAGTACTCTGCATCCTCAGGCTATACCATTTGGAGTTGCAATTTTCTTATCATTTGAAGAAATCCTAAAATGATATAGAAATGCCTCATCTGAATAGAAATGGTGGAATAAACCCTGCCATTGACTGTTCTGTAATCCATGCTGGTTCCAAGAAAAAGAGCACAGTTCAGTGCAAAGTGGGGCAATCAGGGCCAGCAGCTTTGTCTATATTACAAATTTTCATTTATACATTAATTGATCTAATACATTACTAAGTAACACCCAACTTAATTTGGTTCACATGCAAAAAATGCCAACTCTGAAGAGAGCTCCAAGGACCTCTAAATATATGGAGATGCTTAAAAAGCATGGCTGCTAAGCACACTTGGGGGTGAAACTAATGAATATTTTTACCATTTTGAAATTTCTAGTCTTGTAAGATTAGCTCAGAAGATGCATTCTTATACAAATGGACTTTGTTGGGGGAAGAAAATGCCAACCTACCCACCTTATTATTTTATGGTAAAGATCCCCAAAAGGAGATTAGGCCAATCTAGTCAATTTGTTCCCTAGAAGGAAAGGTTACAAGACCCTCGTCCCTTTTCTTCACTCTCTTCTAAGACCTCTAGCAAAATAGCTTTTCATGTTCAACTTGTTGTCTACTAGGACTCCTAGACCCTTTCACATGTACTATTGTCAAACCAGATGTCACCCATCATATATCTTTGCATTTCATTTTTTTTTCTGCCTAAGTGTAGTCCCTTACATTTCTCCCTGTTGAAATTCATATAGTTAGTTAGCTTTCAAATCTGTTAAAGTCATTTTTTACTCTCTTCCTGTCCTTTGGTGGATTTACTACCTCTCCTAATTCAGTGCAAATTCTATAAACATGCTCTCTATTCCATCATCCAAGTCAATGATTCAGATGTTGACTAGAACTGGGCCCAGGACAGAACCCTATGGCACCCGGTTAGTCACGTCTCCAGAATGAAGGGTAGCCATTTTTGGGTACGCTTTGGGTTTGGTTGATCAATGAATTATAAATCCATCTAGCAGTCATATTGTCTAGCCTGCCTTTTACTAGCTTTTCTGTAAGGATATCATGGGGAGGGGCCTTGTCAGAGGCCTTACTGAAATCAAGATTTGATACATCAACAGCATTCCCTTCATCTACCAAGCTTGTCACTCTATCAAGCAAAAAGGTAAGATTAGTCGGGCACAGTTTGCTTTTGAGAAACCTATGTTGACTTTTAGCGATCACAGCATTCCTTTCTAAGTGTTTACAGACTGTCTGTTTCACAATCTGCTCTAAAGTCATTCCTGGTATTAGTATTAGGCTGACTGGGCAGTAATTGTTTGGGTCCTCTTTTTTCCCCCTTTTTGAAGATAGAGACAACATTTGCCCCCCCCCCCTTCAGTCTACTGGGACTTCTGTTCTCCAGATCCATTTTGTAGGTTACCTTTACCACATAAATGCTGCATCCACTTTATCCTTATTCTGAATCAAGGAACCACATGGGACAGACAGATGACACCACTGTGTCTTGAATAGGGAAAGTAAATGTGCCTTTTTAAACACTGAGGGTGTGGGAAGAAAAATAATAATGCATAATCAGCACCTACACAGTACCGGAACATGGATTTTAGCTCTTGACTTAATCAAGATAATCCACCTCAGCTACTTTTGTTTACTTACTTGTAAAATGGAGACAATACTTTGAGGTCTCTAGGTAATATTTGGATCAAGTAGAAAATGTAATCGTAGCATGACTTTGAATTTTTAACAGAGAGCATGCATTGTAAAAATGAAGTCATTTATATAAAATCAAAAGTCCTGGATTAAATTCTAACTCCCTTTGAAGTTAAAAAGTTAGTCGTCCTTAAATATTTTGAAGTAATTAATCTTTGTGCCACATTGCCTTTATGTCTGCTGCACCAACAGTTCTTAGCATCTTGTCATTCAGACAGATGGATTCTTCCACTGGCATCTTTCATACATTCACCCACAATTCATAACTCAAAAATAGAATTAGTGACACCATGAAACATTTTGATGAATGAGATGCCTTTGTACCCCGCATGCTACATTTCTCACAGGACAGAATAGCACACTCCTAACTTAGTGTAACAAATGGCTTGGGTACATTTTTTGCACCACCCACACACTGCTAAATCCATGTGATGAAAGGATTTGGAAATGACTATAACCCTAATGTCTCAGTAACTGTATCTGCGGCAGGAAAGAGAAATGTACTTACTCAGAAAATATCTTCTGATGTCTCTCATAGCTATCTAGCTAGATAATATGACCGGAAATGAATGCCAAAAAGGCACTTTGGCATTTTCTTCTTCTGAGGTAAAAACTAAGCTTTCCTCAGTGCAAGCCCAGCTAACAAGGGCTACTAGTCATGATGGTGATATATTACCTCTGGCATCAAAAGCAAATATACCCCTGAGAAACAAGGAATAGTAGATATTGCTGTTTTTGTGTCCTGTTTGTTGGCTTGGTCAAATCCTGCAAATATCCACCATGCTCATGACAAAAACTTTCTTCCTATGCTGGGCCATATTCTCAGGTCAGCATTCACAGAATTGCATCCCTAAGGCTCATTCAGTTTCCACATTTATTCACTCTAACTGAGCGTTGGACTATGACTCTGGAAAGCAGGGTTCGTATCTTGGATCGGCCATGTAAACCCACTGGGTGACCTTGGGCAAGTCAAACTCTCTCAGCCTCAAAGGATGGCAATGGCAAACCCCCTCAGAAGAAATATGGCAAGAAAACCCCATGTCAGGTTAGCCTTATGGTCACCATAAGTCGGAAAAGACTTGAAGGCATACTACAACAAAAACAATATCTGTGTGGACGTTGTTTTAAATTCTTTTAACTTTTAAAAACTGTTTTAATTTTGCTGATAGTTGACTGATATGTTTTAAGTCCATTTACTTTCACTGTTTTAAAATTATTTTAATCTGTTTACATAGTACTGATTTTACCTGTAAGCCACCCCTGAGATCTAATGATGTAGGGAGGGATAGAAATTGGGTAATTTTAATTAATTAATTAATCAATTCACTCAGTAACTACTACAGATTCTTCTCAGCTAACCTGGAGAAATTCTCAGCTAACCTATATTTAGAAGTATCACATGCCATCTTATCAATCAAAGAAGAAAACATACAAAACACAATGTCATACTACACAATACCTAATAAATAAAACTCAGTTGTGCTCCACACTCCAGGATCTGAACCTTTTCCAAGACATATAGAATGCTCCTTTGGGAGGAGACTTCTATCACTCTTCCATATCAATCTCTCTACTGGAAACCAGGAGTTCTGTCCTATGGATAAAAGTTTGGCCAACAGACAGGTTTCCCTGGTGCCTTTCTATAAGCAGCCTAACTAGTGCCTCTAAGATACACCATAAAATTGAGTCAGAAACAGCTGGCAGCCAACAATTTCTGGCATTCCTATGAATAAAAACAGCTTAACAGTAATCCCCTATGGAATGCATCCCTGAAAAAAAAAAGTGGGGGGTAGGAAAGAATACACCCGATCTTAAGATACTTAGTTACTAATGTAGCTATTCTCCAGAAACTGTATTAAAATATCACATTCCGTGCAAACTGAACAGATGCCTATGACTTTGGAACTTCACATGCAATAAAATTCAATTGTGCTATATAACCAGCTTTGGCTTTTCCTATATTTTTATCAAGTATTTAATCAGAAATACTATATAAGGAAGTTACTTCAAAATTATCACTGGATGTATTTATTTCATGGCATAAGGAAAATCGTGCCACATGGAATCTGTTAATTTCCACTCAAAATAAATTCTGTAAGGAATGAATGGAATGCCATTAACTTAATTTAGAAGCGGGGGAGGCCTTTATCTTCCGCTGCAGCAGAAGCTGTTTCTGGCAACCATTAGTTGCCTCATCCCAGAATGCTTTGGGGTATTTCAAGCAGAAAAAAATGACAACTATTTGCAACTACCTTTTCATGTGCCTTGTTAAAAAAAAAAAAAAAACTAGCCTTGAATTGGGAGGACGACAGAATCAAGCAGAAGCAGCCAGCTTCTACATATTCACAAATATCCCTAAGAATGTGGGTCCAAGAGTGGGTACAGGCCACCAGGTGGATGCTTCAGGATCTTTTCCAGTGCTAGACAAGTTCATAGGCAGCTGGCTTTCTGATGATCCCTGCTCACATGCTACAGCTATGGGGACTCTTCTCAGGTTGTCATAAAGCCCAGTGGAAGGAACTAGCCTGTTTGTTTGGGAATTTTCCAGCTGCCTCCTTATCTTTGCAAGATTGCCTTAGCAGAGAGGCAAGCAGTCACTGAAAGGAGAGATGTGAAGCCCTAGGAGGGAAAACTGGGGAGGGGGGTTCAGGAAAAGGAGGAGTTCAGTTTTTTCATGAAGCCTTTTTTCTTTTCATAAAAATTGGGAAAAATGATGATGATGATGATGATGATGATGATGATTGGAATGATGAATTAAATATTTAAGACATGGTCTTCACGTATTTCCAGCCCCTAAATCATATCTGAAAGCTGTGTAAGAAGAATTGTTCTTTGTGGTTGTGTGCCTTCAAGTCATTTCCAACCCATCGTGACCCTAAGGCAAACCTATTATGAGGTTTTCTTGGCAAGATTTGTTTAGAAGAGGTTTGCCATTCCCTTCCTCTGAGGCTGAGAACATGTAACTTGCCCAAGGTCACCCAGTGGGTTTCATGGCTAAGTAGGGATTTGAAGCCTGGTCTCCAGAGTCTGTAATCTAGCATTCAAACCACTAGGCCACACCAATTTTTATGTAAAACTACTGTCAGTCTAAATACCATAAAGGCACCAGATCCTGTCTGATTTTGGAAGCTATGAAGGGTCAGCTGTGACATTTTTCTTTCTTTTCTTTTCTTTTTTTTTCACGAACACAACAATCTCTTTTTTCTGGGGGGGGAGAATGGGGAAACTGGAAATTTTACCTTTGGAATGCTAAGTGAGGCTGATTAAAACCTGCCAGTGATTTCTAGAACCTCAGAGAGACTACCCCCCCCCCCCCAGTAAAGGGAATTCCACGTATGCTTAAGCCCCATTTAAATTAATGGGGTTCGTGCATGCAATGGTATGGGCAGACATGGCATTATCCCTTCCGGGGCGTGCCACCCGTTTTCCCAGTATGTTTTCATGACGCAGGTGCACTGCACAATTAAAAACATAGAAAGAAGTACATTAAAAAGGAATTAAATTACAATATTAAAATATAGTAATTAAAAGAATAAAACTTTTTTAAAAGATGAAACTATATATATAAATAACTATAAATTTTTAAAGAAAAATTGTACAACATCCCAGCCTATTCCTTATAAGCCTATGTGAACAGGTAGGTCTTAACCTGCCGGCAGAAGGTGTCATGGCCAGTCAAGAGATGGAATCGGAGGAGGAGGAGGAGGAGGACTTGGCTCCTAAGGAGCAAGAGGAGTTGGAGGCTAGACCAGGTCCCAGTTCTGCTCTGCCAGATCTCAGCCCTGACATTTCAGCCCCAGGAGTGGAAGCTGGGCCAGGCTCTAGCACTGTGGAGCTCCCTTCAGAGGCTCAGCAGCTGAGTGTGGTTTGAAAGGAAGAATCCAGCTTGGAGGTTCCCTCCTTTAAGGAAAGGAGGGCTGAGAGTGCTTGCATACATCAGTCCCACAGGCTTGCAGAAAAGCAAGCTGTTAACAAGGCACAGTTGACAACAGGGAGAGTGTCTCCTACTTAATCACCTGTGGGACGCCATCCCTTGGCCAGAATTTATTGAGTCTCTTGGTGTGACTGTGTGCTGGCTTTGTGTATCTTGAGCTCTGGTTTGCCTTGACCTTGGAACAACTTGAACTTCTGCTGCTTTCTCCTTGCCCTGACCTCGGACCGGACTGACTTCTGTGACTTCTCCAACCCTGACCTCAGCTCTGGCTTTTGGACTGTTCCTGTGAACAAGATTTAGGTTTGTGGAACTGCCTTATCAGCTTGTGTTGGTGTGTGCTGGCCGCAGTCCAGGACAGAAGGCTATCCAAGAGGGAGCCATACTGATCTCCCTGGGCAGAGAGTTCCAGAGTCTAGGGGCAGCCACCGAGAAGGTCCTCTTTCATGTCCTCACCAACTGTGTTTGTGATGGTGTTGGGGTGGAGAGAAGGGCCTCTCCAGAGGATCTCAGAGTCCAGGCCAGTTCATACAAGGAGATACAGTCTGCCAAATAGTGTGGACATGTGCCATATAGGGCTTTATCCAGCATTCTGTGGAATGGACCCATAGCACATCATTTAGTGTCAAACTGCATTGTTTCTACAGTGTAGATGAACTCTAGGACTGTGAAATGCACTGCAGGGACCTTGTCAAATGCTATAAGCTTCTGGGGCAGGAAATCTAATACTGCAGCTGCCAATATATCAATTTTGACCTGTTTAACTTCTTGCAAAGGTATGGACTTTAATGCACAGAGGAGATTTAGTGTTTCTTTCCCTGGGCAAGATATTACCTAGAATTTCTTTTTACATATGATAGAACCTGGAGAAATAGAACATAATTTTCCAAGGTACTGAATTTACATGCTCAGAGTTCCAGGCTAAATTCTATACATATTTACATGAAAGAAAGACTCACTGAACCCAAGGAATCTCAATGAAGACAGGAGTAGGTTCTGCAATGCCATTTCATTGTAATGCAATTCCTCAGGGGTATTGCTGAAAATACCATTTCTATAGTGATTTTTCCCCCCAGTATCACAGCAGATGTAATTTTTAGCATGGCTTTTAAGGAAGATGACCATCCCATCACATGCCAATTTATATTTCTAACAGCTGTTGGTGTAGGCATGAAGGCTCTCCAGAAAATGAAAGCAGCTATCTAAATGGTAAAACACTTAAACAATTTCATCTGGGAGAAGTTTCTGTTTCTGGAGGCATCCCCATAGCAATTGTAATGTGTTTTCCAGCTACAATTAAAACTCAGAAGAGTTTCCTAAGATTTCCTAGAACTCCTGAAAATTCCCCAGTGGTGAAAGTTGTACCGTGTGCTTATTTTGTAGCAGGGAAATGTTGCCTACAGTTTTCATGATCTCTTAAAATGAACTGTTTCCATATTCACATGAAGACTGAGTTATTGTTGATGGTACTTACTAGCATTTGGGAAGTTTTGGCATTTTCATAACATATTGTTCAAGGAATGTTTAACTGAAACTAGTCATAACCAGCCCAATGGTTCCCATAAGGCAAACAAATAAATCCATTATTGTAGTGGGTGGTACCAACTACACCCAGGATTAGACAGATTAGATAAACACAAGGAAGCATGCAGCTACATCATCCCAGCAGCTATTTCTTCAGATTATACTGAACTAGAACAGAATTCAAAAACCTGTTCAACTGGTTTTTAAAAATGTTTATTCAGCTGGCCACAAAACAAAAAAAAATTACAAATTTCATTTTGAAATTATTGGGTTTGTTATTTAAATAGGAAATAACTAAATATTTTTCCAGACATTGCATGGACACATTAGTGTCTTTACAGATAATTCCCAATAAAGTTTTTAACTGCTACTATTTTCTTGGAGAAAGATCTGCCTCCTGCAAAAAATATTTAGAAATTCAGAATTACAAGTATGTGCTTAAAAATTGGTACTTCCAAGAAAACATACCACTAGTAGAGTATTTTCTCTGTTATGCACCTTCCTGCTGCCTTTACTTTTTTCCCCCCTGGGTGTGAATATAGAAGAGGCAAGATATCTTAGTGCTTTGATTTAATGGTTCTGCCTTGTCAAAAACATGTTATAAAACTTGCTATTTTGTACCTGAGATTTTTATTTGGAATTGTAGTTGTTTGGCAGATGACATACAGGCAGATATTGAAAAGAGCTGAAAGCAACAGAGTATATGCCATGCAAAGTATTATACTAGAGTACAGTGGGCCCTCCACATTTGATGGGGTTAGGGATACACAAGATCCCTGTGAAAATGGAAAAAAAAACATAAATATAAAAACACTATTTTTTTTACCTGAGAGAACATCCCTCTAAGAATTTCTAGGTCCTCAAGAGCAACTCTGTGGTCAAATCAGGTGGAAATTGGCCATAGAATTGTGCCGGAGGACCTACAAATGCCTAGAGAAGTGTTGCTTAGGAATCTCTAGGTTCTCCAGTGTGACTTTATGGTCAACTGCCAGCACAGTCATGCCAGAGGACCTAGAGATTCCTAGAGAGAACACATTAATCAAATCCACAAATTATCAAATATGCAAACATCAGAGTTGCAAATGTGGAAGGCTGATTCTATAAGCAGATAGTTCAAAGAGTTTACTAATGTTGGAATGATTGACTGAAAAACATTTAAAGAACTGTAAAATGATTGTTTCATTTAACCCCTATGTTAGATAGGAAAAATCTGATGAAGGAAATCCCAGTTGCTAAATCCAATCTCTAATGTTTGAGTGACAGGATAGTAGATCACTGCATTGGTTATTTATGGCTTCTTATTTATTTTAAACTAGCAATGCTGAAGTCAGACAGACAAACAAGGCATAGCAATGTTATATAAACCAGAAACTAAAGTCACAGAGGATTTTAGAGTTTCCATTAGCACTATACCTCATGAGCCATCAATATAATTTATATTCACTTTCCAGTAAAATAACATGCAAAACAGTGTTTTGCTGCTGTACCATCAAGCTCTCCAGTGGTCAGACTATCATAAAACTCTAAATATTTAATATTGTTCTTGAAAACTGCAATTGCTTTATCAATATTTAAGATAAAGAAAAACTGAGTAGCTGATCTTTGTCATCAGAACACAGCACTGACTGAAAAATTAGTCTAAAACTCTAAATTCCAAAAAATAAGAAACTGTCAAAAGGCATTGCCAACAATAGTTTCTTGTCTCTCTACAGTCTAAAGTTTAAGACTCATTATTGATTCCTTTTCTTAGTAGTACATTTTTGAAGGAAAATGAATGGAAGTTGGACTTGCTTCCTAGGGTGGTGTCTCCACAGAGGAAAATTAATGTTCCGACTCTAACCTATTTAGACAATACATGGGACAAAAACAGGCAGAATACAGGCCCAATCTCTGCTCCAGGGCAATTCTCCAGAGTAAAAAGATCCCCCTTTTGCTCCAGATCAGGACAGAATCTCCAGAGAAGACTCTGTACACTGATGCAAGGACTGTGTTGGTCAGCAAGTCACTGACCTCTTCCTACTTGGAACTTCCAGGTCCCCACTACAGCATTTTCACTTTGAAGTTCACACGGTTCCAGTACTATTTGTTCTGCACACCAAAATGATTGCACAAGTGAACATTTGCACAAAAATACCATCAGTAAAGCATGTTAGTTCAATAGGATAGCCCATTGTGGGTGCCATTTGTGTGGACAGCTCATTCTCCCCATAGATCTGAAAGTTCTGATGGTAAGCCAGGTTTCCCCATCAGTATGGACATGCACCAGTTCAGTAAAACTAGAGCAGCAGTTCTTTCTAAATAAGGATCTACAGACAGCAACTTTGTTATTTCTGAGTTATAGTGATCCTAAGTTGCAACCATGTCATGAGGCATCTTGGTGAGGTTTGTCCAGAGGGGGAGTTGTCTTTGACTTCTTCTGAGGCTTAGAGAATGTGACTTGTCTAAGGTCACCCAGTGATCTTCCATGGCCAAGTGTACATTTGAACCCTGGTTTCCAGAGTTGCAATTCAACACTCACATCACTATACCATGCTGCTTGCTCTTTATCAATGTTGTTTAAGGATTTAACCCTAATGAGCCTTCCTTATTAGGGAGCATAGAATCATAGAGTTGGAAGAGACCACAAGGGCCATCCAGTCCAATCCCCTGCCATGCAGGAACTCCCAATCAAAGCATCCCCGCCATCCAGCCTCTGATTAAAGACCTCTAAGGAAGGAGACTCCACCACCCTCCAAGGGAGTGTGTTCCACTGTCGAACAGTGTCGAACACTGTCAGGAAGTTCTTCCTAATGTTGAGGTGGAATCTCTTTTCCTGGAGCTTGCATCCATTGTTCCGACTCCTGTTCTCTGGAGCAGCAGAAAACAAGCTTGCTCCCTCCTCAATGTGACATCCCTTCAAATATATAAACTGGGCTATCATATCACCTCTTAACCTTCTCTTCTCCAGGTTAAACATTCCCAGCTCCCTAAGTCGTTCCTCATAGGGCATGGCTTCCAGACCCTTCACCATCTTAGTTGCCCTCCTTTGGACCCGCTCCAGTTTCTCCACATCCTTTTTGAATTGTGGTGCCCAGAACTGGACACAGTATTCCAGGTGGGGCCTGACCAATGCAGAATAGAGTAGCACTATTACTTTCCTTGATCTAGACAATACTTCTATTGATGCAGCCTAAAATTGCATTGGCCTTTTTAGCTGCTGCATCGCACTGTTGACTCATGTTCAACTTGTGGGCTGCTTGGACTCCTAGATCCCTTTCACACGTGGTCTCATTCAGCCAGGTGTCCCTCATCCTATATCTTTGCATTTCATTTTTCCCCCCTAAGTGCAGGATCTTACATTTCTCTGTGTTGAATTTCATTTTATTAGCCTTGGCCCAGCTTTGTAGTCTATTCAGGTCATTTTGAATTTTGATCCTGTCCTCTGGGGTATTAGCTACTAATTTGGTGTCTTCTGCTAAAACTGTTAAAACCTTTGGTAAAATTTTACCAAAATTTTACCTGTTAAAACCTTTGGTAAAAATGGATGATTATGCCATGTTATATCAATATATATATATGGTTATTACTGGGAATTCATTAATGCAGTGAAAAGATTTCTTCACCTTATGCCACCAAAGAGAACTCCAACAGAAGGGATCTCACTGCCCCTTCTCAAGGCCTTCACTATAGCTCTTGGGGGCCCTGTCATCACTCCCAGGATTTCAAGATGGGCAGTTAGCCCATCAAAATCTCGGGCTCAAAAATAACATGTTGATGTAGCAGCCCAAGACTTTACATGCATTTGGCTTATTCAGAAGGGGGAGCTGAATTTTGTGTGTGTGCTGGATGTTGGACCTTAGCTGTGGAGTTGGAGTTGGAATCAATTTTGGGTGAAGTTGGGTTCAGTAGAAATCTACCAACCCCAGCTCTGAATAAAAATCAAATAATGCATATTATGTTCTATCAATCCAAGTTCTGTTGTTGTGTGCCTTGAAGTTGTTTCTAGCTTATGGTAGCATGATTGGTATAGTGGTATTACTACCTATGCTTTTGCCATTTCTGAAGGAGTCAGGAGTCACAGAGCAGAAAAATAGAGGAGTCAGAGTTAGAGCTGAAGGTTTCACATAACAAGTCCAGAACTGTTTCAGGGGCTGTTAGATTTCCCATGCAAAACATTGTCCATGAGTGAAAAGTGTTACTGTATACAATAGTTGTGAGAGATAACACTAACAACTACCCCGTTTCCCCGAAAATAAGACATCCCCATAAAATAAGATCTAATACAGGTTTAGCTGAATTGCTAAATATAAGGCCTCACCCGAAAGTAAGACCTAGCAAAGTTTTTGTATATAAGTATATAGTACTGTATGTATATAATAAATATACTTTTTTTTCTTCAACAATAAATGTGAATTCTTCTTCATGGAAAAACAAGACATCCCCTGAAAATAAGACCTATCACATTTTTGGGAGCAGAAATTAATATAAGACACTGTCTTATTTTCGGGGAAACACGATAGTCATGGAGCAGCTTCCATTTCTGGCAAGGAAGGCATGACATTGCTCCTGCCCAGTCTTAAACTAGGCAAGCATCTCTTAGAAAAGCATTCTACAGTTACAGAATTAAGAAGAATTTTAGAAATTACTGTCAAATGTCTCCTCCCTGGCAATGACCATTAACTCTGACCTCCACTAGCAGTGATCTGCATTAACTTTGGAAGCAGTAGCAGTCTACTTCCTCTTATCTTCCAAATACCATGGAAATGCAGAGCCAACTTTAATCTGTCTTCATGACAACCCAATAAACTGTACTGCCGTTTGAAGGACAAGCTCAATTCCAACAACGTGGTTGAAACATATCTGCAAAAGATGAACCAAAAGATTATCCCCACCAGTGATCTCTGTTTGTTCTGCCAAGGAGTGGAACTGGCACACTGATGAGGAACGTTATAAATGCTTCCATCATGTCTTGAAAGGTCTTCCAAGTTTTGCCTATAAGGATTAGTGACTCCAGTCTATGCCAGAGGCTGATCAACATACAGTTCAGAAGGCTACAAATCCTGCCCCAGGATGTGGCACAAGGGAAACAATCTGGGTAGTTTATGTAACACAGTTTCAGAGATGGAAAGTTGAAATAAGAGCTGTTGCAGCTTGTTGCGTTGTTTGGATAAATTACGAAACATAGAAACTTGAAGAAAGCTAATAAATCATTAAAGCAATGAAGACAAGAAAAGTGTCTCTATTTGATGGACTAGTTTGAGACAAATCTGTCAAAATAAGTATATCACAAAAATATAATAAAATACAGGACATAGAAGGGTGAAGCAACCAAATATCTGAACCTATCAAAGAGGAGTTTGGCTGCTTGCTCCACATAAACAATTTGCTAACTCCAGGTTCTAAGAGAAATGAAGAAAACAATTGATGCTGGGACAACAATAGATCACGGGAAGAGAGCTGGAGTAGATATTAAATCCCAAAGGACAATGCTTCTTCTTAATAACAGAAGTAGTCTACTAATAACTATGTAATACAAAAAATGAAATAGAGTAAAAAAGGGAAAACCTGCATGGTATAGTGGTTTGAGTGAGACTATGAATCTGGAGACCAGGGTTTGATTCCCAGCTCAGCCATGAAACCCACAGGATGTCCTTAGGTAAGTCACATGCTCTCAGCCTCAGGTGAAGGCAATGACAAACTTCTTAACAAATACTGCCAAGAAAACCCCATGATAGGTTCACCAGGGTAATCATAAGTCAGATAAGACTTGAAGGCACATAACACACACAGAGTGAGAAGAAATGAGGAGGAAAATGATTCTCAAGGTGGAAGAAGAAGCTACTGCTGAGCTGCCTGCCCCTCCCTGCTGCTGTAAGAAAGGAGGCAATATGGAAGACTGAAGAAATGAAGATCACTCTCCTGCTGAAGTACTTCCAAGCAAACATCACAATGATGCAAATGAAACAATGAACAAGAAAGAAATGTTTATATCTGCTCAGTGTGATGCATTCAGTATAGTCAGATATTATTAGGAAGACATGGGAACGGAGGGAGAATGGAGTTAACAAGAAACTGTTTGAGATGGGTAAAGCTAAATTTACCTATTGAAAGAAATGATGACACAAAGGTACAATAAGGCCTGAAACAGACAAACCAAAAGTGCCACCTTCAGGCCTATCCAGCGGTGTGGTGTTCAGATGACGCACGTTCCCACATCGGGCCAAATTTGCACAACAGCTGCCTAAAGAGGCCTGTACCCAGCCACAAAAAGAGTGCAAAAAAAGTGTTCCTTGCTGGCGGTCCATTGCAGACTGCAGAAGGGGCTGGCCTCTTGACCGCAACATCTTGTTGTCACAGTCCTGGACTACATTGCCCAGGGCACGCTAGCAGTTGGAGCAGCCAGAGGCTACTCCAAGCCACCCATCTGCTTGAGGCCTAAGTTAATGACTTCTAGCCACTGATTTAGCATGCATTATCAGTTAAATCTGACCAGTTTGTGATGACATGATGTCATCATGTTGCTTTTTTGATTCTTGGTTATAAATCCATTTTTTAAAAAATGAACTAAAGTCAATGAAACCAGCCACAAACAGCATATCAAAAAGAGTGAGCAAACATTTTGTGTTTGCCCAAAAACATTTTTTTATCTTTAAATTTTGAATGGGTTAATACATGTTATGGGCTTAACACTTTCACACTGCTTCTCTATCAATGTAGTACTTTCCACATAGAACTGCAATATGCTGTGCAAGCAATTATTTCTTACTATCTTTTCAGCAGCAACAATTAAAAATAACTCATTACTTATACATATTCTGAACAAAAACTAAGGTTGAAACTGAATATCGGTGACAATTCAACTAAAGATATTATCACTTTATACTATTACAATACATTCCTTGTTGTTCTATTATATAATGGCTATCTTTGATGGTTTTAAAATTCAGAATAAAAATCCAAAAATGTATGTCTTCTGTTTTATACCTATAGATGCTTCAGCATATGACCAATAAAGTATACTAATCAAAATACAAAAATGGTGATTAAAGTTCACATATGATATAATTTATGAATATGAAAAGCTCAAAAATGTGGCCTGCTCTGAAATAAAAGGAAAAGACATACAAAAATAATTTAAGGTACTCGTTTATTTTACACATGCTGTGGGAAGAAACTGGCAAAGAGACTGTTTATTTAAAAATTATCACCCCATTTACAGGATTTAAAAGCCAAGGGTGAAGAAGTGAGCTCACAGGAAAGGGAAACAAATTAATGTGTGGCAAGTACTATGTTACCACCTCTACTCTGCTTGTTAAGCAATTCCCCAAGTAGCAGGTCAGGATCAACCAGTATGTAAATAGGTATCCTGTACTTAGTTCACTACAAAAAGCATGCAGAAGATGCATTAAAAGCCATTTAAGTTACAGCTGTCGGTGCAGATTTAAGCAGACCTTATTTGTAAAGGACCCTTCATAAAGGAGCTTCTCAAACCAAGTTAAATTCACAATGGCTGCAACATAACACCGTTAAAGTCAGAAGAGAAGAAAGGAAGAAGCGAGTCATTTCACAGACACAGTTTTTTCTTTCTTTTCTTTCTTTCTGGGGTTAAACAGTGCCAAGAGTTTACTACTGTGAAGCCTTTGGCTTTAATAAGAAGAATCACCTGTAGGTGTGAGTAAAAAAAATGAACTTCACTTAGGTATAATCTAGCCTGTCTTCATCCCATGTCTGCTTGCAATTTCCTCTTGTGATGGTCCCATGCCAAGTCACATCACAGGAAAATGGGATTGTAGAACCTAAGTCTAACTATCCATAAGGCAGGAGTAGGGGGGTGGGAATAATGGGGCTGTTCAGAGCAGCAGTTTGGCCCAGCCTGGGGGCATAGTTGCCCCCAGGGCGGCGTGATGCCGTGCGCTGCACCACATGACGCATAGTGTCACAGTGCTCCTCTGGCAGTTCATACAGATGACACAGCACCAAAAGAGCGCTGCCAAGCTGCAGCAATGCAGCCATCACACCCTTTGCAGCTGCAAAAAGGAGCCACTTTTTGCAGCTCCCTTTTGCATCCTGCAAAGGCCAGATTCCGGCTGCAGTGTGTGGTTGCCGCAGCCCCAATCTGGCTGAAGCAGGGGCAGCTGCATGCTGCTCCTTCAGGGCTATCTGTACAGCCCCAGTGTGATCTAGAAAAATGTTTTAGCAGCCATGAACTAAATTGATATGAACCAGGATTTCAGATCAAAGAAATCTAAATGAAATTTATTTTTTAATGGAAGAAGGATATATCTATTTTTAGAAAGTTGAATTCTGATACAGAAAAACAAATACAGAAGAATGAGGCACAAAAAACAATGGTGTCGACTCCCTTTAAAATGCAACATGTTGATTATTTAGATACAAGCCAAACATTTTTCATCCATGTGCACACCTCAGATCTCTAAAACTAACTGGAGACAACAAATTGTAGAGTAAGTGGTAAGAGCCAGTCTGGTGTACAGGTTTGAGCATTGGACTATGACTTTAGACACCGGGGTTCAAATCCCCACTTAGCCATGAAAACCCTCATCCTCAGAGGAAGGCAAAGCAAACCTGCTCTGAAGAAATTTTGCCAAGAAAATTCCATAGGGTCACTATAAATAAGGTCACTACAAATTGGAAATGTCTTGAAAACAAACAACAAGGTAAGCAATACCTATGCCTAAAACCAATACTCTGGGAATTGGCTGCAAGCATTGTTGTTTATCAGATACTGAGAGAAGAAAAGCTTCAGATTCCAAAGACAGCAGGAGACATGATCCCATATTCATTATTAGCTAATCCAACTGTAAATTTACCTTTCAATCTCTTAATAACTTGGGGCCTTCAACTATTACTCTCTGAGCACAGAGGTCCCCTGAGAAGTCTTCCTTTGGCAAAACATGAGAATATAGTGCAAGCCCTTCTCGACTGGGACGCACACACTGTAGAATGCCCTCTCAGGAACAATATCTGATCCAGTCTGGTCAGATCCTTGATTATGGATTTCCATTACTTGACAAAAACATTTTTGTCTCAGGAGCCATGGGTGCTGTGTCGACTGGTTTTGCTGCTCCTGAGTCACGTTAGCTTTTGTATCTATTGCACTCATACATTTTGGTTGAACTGAAGGCTAAGTGTCTAAATAGAGATCAACTCAAAGATGATATTATTCTTCAACCCACTACTTTTATTCCTTATTAGAATTCAACACGCTAAAAACTACATTTAGGATGCTGAAGAACCATCTCTTGCACGAACCCATCTGTCTTTTGAGATCATCCTTGAAGGTCCACTTGTATGTCTCCAGTATCACAGAGATAAGTACAGCGCACCCACGCCATATGCAGGTGCACTAATTGTGGCTTTTAGCTTACTCTGAAGCTGCGCGGAAAAAAAAATGAATGGTGCACGCACCTATGGTGCACGTGTCCCACCGCACTCTAAGCATGAGCCCCATTATACTGAATGGGTCTGGAGCATACACATTTTTTGCCTTACATTGGGGGTGTCTGGAACGGATCCCCTGCATAAGGTAAGGGACCACTGTAAAGCTGGAACTAGGGGGACCGCCTCATCAGTGGTTAATCCAAAACCCCAGAAATTTATGTTAAAGGAAGACCATTTCACTTTCTCTTTGATGACCTTACAGATGTTGTCAGAAACCTGCTTTTTGGGGAACACATCAGGTATGTGATTTTAATTTGCTTTTTTAAAAAATTATTTTTGTTTATTATATACAAGAATGAGCATGTTATCATATTTACCATTTCTAGTACAATACAATATGTTTGATGTATCTGCCTTCCTTCTTTAAGTTCGGTATAGAGTACAGAAATTTTACATTTCACTTCTTATCACCCTAGTCTGATGGCCTAATTGAAAAATATAACATCTTTTGTTGCATTTATTATCTTGTGCTTTCTGCTAATATAAACTATCAGTTACTCTTTAATAGTTCTTTATTAATTCCCCACTTTTTGTTCCCGTATTCAAGAACTGGAGACCAGTCTTTCTCATGTTATGTCATACTTTTATTCCTGATCTCAATGTTTAATTTGCTTTTTAAAAGCTGTCTCGCATTTTAGTGGTCAGGTTGTAAAATTCTTTAAAAATCATTATTTTGTTTGTAAGATACTTTGAACTCCTGGGAGAAAACACAGAGTGCACACTAAAAATTTAACATTAATAACATTTAAGGCATATAGCCTAAGGATGCTTATGCACCTAATAGTGTTCTGGTATCAGCTGTTGCCCAGAATCTCACTTTTCAGTTTGGGGTAGTTTTCCAACTATGCACTTTGCCAGAAAATAAAGAATTTGATACTTCTATGCCTGCCTTTGCTGAAATATGGATTATATGACAGTTATGAAGCTTACAGAGCTCTACCTTTGAAAGCAATCAGTGGTCCAGAAAGCTCTTACACAACTGCTATATTAACCACTATGGACTTTCTGGAAATACCTAAGTTGGTTTCCTATGTTTGTATGCTCCAATTTACTGTACTGTCCCAGACCTTTAAAGTCATAAATACACCACTTTATGAATCCTTCTAGCTCAAAAGAAAGCCCTCTCTAAGTATTATCACATGGACATCATCCACACAGAGGTGGCCTCTTTTGTGGTTGTCTCAGAGCTGTGGAATGTTTTCCTATATCATTTTACTCTTTTTAGAGACATGTAGAAATATGCTTAATTCTGCAAATCTTTTGGGAGTTATGATCCATGCTGGATCAGGTCAAAGACCTGTCTAGCTCAGCATTCTGTTTACCCACCTAGTTTCTCCTGGAAGATCCACAAGGAAGAAATGAATCCAGCAGGAGCTGTCTACTTGCAGTTTCTGACATACTCCTTCACTACTAGAGGAAATATACCTTGACTCTCCATCATGAATTTGTCCCCTCCCCAATGCTTTTAAAGCTATCCAAGTTGGTAGCTTTCACTACCTCCTGCAGGTATCATCATGATCTATACATATTCCACATGAATAGGTACTCTTTTTGGAATCTCCCACTATCCAGTTCAGTAGATGGCCTGGAACAAGGGAGAAAACCTCTACCTATTTAGTTTTTCCACACCATGCATAAATTTATATATCTTCTATTTTTCTTTACTCACCTTGGTTTTAAACTAAACACTCCCACATATTTGATGCTGCTATAATTTTTACATACAACTTCGATGTTTTCAATTGCTTTACCTCATAAAATCATATTGAGAACACTTTTGTGGGGAAAATATGTACAAGTGTATACACATTAGATTTTTTAAAGCCTGCACATGTTTGGTTCAGGACAACACCACAGATGACAGAGATGACATAGCCTCTTCTTCATATTAGCACAGAAGGGAGTCACAAACAATTTAGCAGTTGTTTACATTTGTGAAATGCACTTACTTATTTACAGACCTGAGGAACAGAGTGAAAAGATAATGACTAATTGCTACAACTGGGAAAAGTACGTTCAAGAGTCCTTACAGAGTACACCTGTATATGATAATCTTTGAACAGCAGCTGAATAGGAAAACACTGGTTGTGAAATTACAATTAACAAGCACAAGTGTTATGGAGCAGTGAGATACTGTGTTTTGATAACCAGATTAGCCTGTGAAAGAGAAATAATCTCCCAGATAATTTATATCAAGATTTTGACGTACAGTACTTAAAACACAGAAAAATAAAAACCAAACAAAGAAAGCATATTGAAATTCTGCATAGCATTTTATGTAATCCTCCACATTCAGTTTAAATGTAACACACTATACAGCTTCCAGTAGAATGTTAAATCCCAGAAGATACTCCATAGCATGACACATCTACACGGAACTGTATCAAGACAAAAAACTCAGGTAACCTCTTCCATAAATTGAGTATTTTGCCTTCCAAAGCAACTTTAGAAAAATCATAAAAATACACTATGTACAACTGCAAGCTATTCTATACAAAAGGTGTGTTCTTTCATATTCTGTGTAACCAGAGTTTTGTTCTTCCTATCTTTCATGAGCCTTACACAGAAGCCTAGTTTTTTTCCTTGTACAAAATGTAAATTCAGAAAATGGAATCCCAGATAAAATTGCATAGAATCAAATGCCAAACGTAGCTTGGAAAGGTCAGTTTTTGGACGGTAAATCCCAGAGTCTTTCAGCCAGCAGGATCATTGGCCATGCTGACTGAGAGCTATTGGAACTTGTAGTTCAAAAAATCATAACCTTTTCAAACTCTGAAAGTCATATAAACTCAGCCATTTAAGAAGGTGGGGCGGGGGAGGGAAAAAGAGAGAAAGAGACCCCAGAACCACTGTGTGAGTCAATTTTTTTTAAAAAATGGCATTATTGGGAGACTGATAAAAATAAATAAAATACCACGAGGGCATGCTGAGCTTTATGTGCATCAGCTTTCAGGCTGCAACTGCCCAATTATATTCAGTTGCAGAGGCATGCTGTGAGTCAATCTGTACAGGGCACAGTCAGTGCATAGCAACAGCACTCCTGTGACCACTCCTCTCCCTCAGCAGCTGCTGCTGGAGCAGAATAGCAAGACAGAGTGTTTTCCAGTTGCAACTTTTTTCCAGTATTCTTCAGTTGCAAGGTTTTCCAGGTACATGAGGGCCACAGTACCTGGGGCTAGTGAACAGCATCCAAACCAAAGCATAAACGCAGGAGTTAGTCATGATTAAAGCTTCTTAACTAAGAGCAAACCTTTTAGGTAAGTTTATCATACTGGTTGGGGCTTTCAACTAAGAGCCAAATGTTTTAGTACTGCTATTGTAAACATTCAAGGTCATTACACAATTCTTCAGAATGAGAAGATAAGCTTAAAGGTCATTGATTGTCAAAGACATGCTTTACTATCTGCTTGATATGCATTAAGGGATGGTTTGTTTGTATACAAAACCCTTTCAACAAACTCTGAACTTAATCTGTTCTCTCCCCGCTTCCCCTCCAGTTATAACAACATAGATAAGTGTCTTGGGCTGGATGGAAAAGATTTAGGTTTAAACTTCTACTGGGGCCCACTAGATTATTTTAGGCACCTAATGCTTTGAACCTAAACAAGGAAGGGATACCTAATATTGCAGAGCTTGGCTTAAAAGGAAAGTTCTAGAACTAGTAGCCTTGGTAACAGGGTTACGTGTTACCCTGTCACTAGGGTTGGCATCACCTGGTGCTGTAACTCGTGGTGTGTTACGAACTTACATCCTCCCATATTGCACCGCACAGAATCCTTAGTATGGTCTTTTATACTAATGTTGCTCGTAAATCATAACTTCCATATATTACTGAACAGAATGGCAATAGTTATAACATAAGCTAGCAAAATTAAAATTATACCTTTAAATTAAAATATCGTAAGCACAGCCTATATTTATTTACATTTACATAGTTTCATGTGATTAAAGTGATAAGGTGTGATGTTTTTAATTATGTTTTTTACTCTTAAAAAGAGAGAGAAAAATTAAAAACTGAAGCCACTCCTTTCTCCACTTATTGAACCTCACTCCACTCACATCCACTCTTCTGCACAGCTCCAAGGTTTTAAAGGGACATGGGTGAATGTCACACACCATTTCTGCCAAAAAGGAGACATTTGGGGAGCAAGGGTGTCCCCTGGGGTGACCCAAGCTCCAAGTGACCCAAACCTGCTTGGAAATGCAGTGCTCCCTTTTTCAATGAAATATATCCTTACTAAACTCTTTAAAACTATCTCAAGATAATTCATTTCTGTACTATAGGCAAATAGCCAAATATGCCAATGTGAATGGAAAATAGAAACAAGCACACCAGAAGTTTAACAAAGAAGAATATACTAAAGGCAATTTACTTTCTAGTCTCTCTTGAGCTTCAGTTTGTTTTATTTCTAAAATGAAAAGCTCAACAAACAATGGATGGATGCTAATGTCCACTTAAAGAGGAGAAATTGTTATTGCAATGGAAGGTTACGGACATCATCATTTATAAAGAATCTGGATTCTTGTACTGTATGTATTAACTTTATTAATTGCCTTTATAGACAAGTAGTCAAAGTGCGCTATGATACAGAATGAAAAACTATTGCAAACTCTTCCAATGATGTCATAAACCTGCCCTCTCTCAACACTTCTGGACAATATATTATGCTCTCTCCCTGCCTTGATGCCACTTGCAAAAACGGATTGGTTGTCAGTATCATGAACTTTAAACCTAAGAAAGGAACAGACTAAGCAAATCACTGCCCATTGTTACTTGCAGACTACAGGGAGAAATGACTACGCCTCCCTCTAATTAATATGGAACAGGCCCACTCCTGTGGAACCTTACTAACTTTTGCAATTTAGCTACAAACGCAATTTCTGCTTGAATAAAAGCCTTTAAGATAAAATAATTAGATTGGTGTTTAGCTTCCAAGGGGGGCAGAAAACTCAAAAGAAATTTAAATTGTTTATCTGAATTTGTAATTTATACCTTTTTTACAAAGTGGTGTACATTCAATGCAATTACAATTGGGGTTTACATGAGCTGTTAAGTAACTCACTAGGGGAAAATAAGTTCAACTGCTGAGGTGACCCACAATGCATATTAAAAACTTTTTGAACATGTTTTCCTACTCCCACAAGAGTAGGAAATAAAACATGGAATAGTGGCTTTTATTGCCTTCATATTCAATAGGCCAAGCACAAAGGTTCTACCCACTCAAGTTCATTCATCCACTACAATGTATCAATCATATTTGACAGACTTTAACACATCGTGAAATTTCACTGTAGATGGTAAACAAATAATCCTTCAGGGGTTTGTTTAACAAGAAAGTGCATATGTTGGATTACTAGGTACTGTAAATCAGATTTCTCAAGTCAAGTAAACTTAAAACAATCAGTATGGGCCTAAGATGCAAATATTTCTGCATAACTGCATTAAATAGATTTTCTTGTTGTGCCTTCAAATTGTTTCCAACTTATGGAACCCCTAAGGTGAACTTGTCACAGGCTTTTCTGAGACTGAGAGTATGTGATTTGTCCAAGGTCACCCAGTGGGTTTCTATAGCCAAGCAGGGATTCAAACTCTGGTCTCCAAAGTTGTAGTCCAATGCTCAAAACCACTACACCACACTGGCTCCTTAAATAAAATAACTATCAATTAATGTTTTTCAAGGATTCACTTGAATGCTGCTACAGAAAAATATCCAGGCTCTTAGCACTTAAATTACAAATCCTGGATCATTACAACCGGTCAGTTCATGAATTTAGCCCGACACATAACATGAGTTAAGTAAATTAGGAAATGATTATTTATCTCACTAGCTATGTTTTCTTGGTATCTACTAGGAAAGAAACACCCATCCATATCTGTCTCTACTATGGGCACTGATAAATTATGTGCTTAACTGCTATTGCCCAGTTTTTTTATACCACTTATTGGAATCTAAATGCTTATTGCACTGAACATCTGTACTATATTAGGCTTTACGTTTATACAAATGATGGTTGTCAGCTGAATAATTCATTTATGTACTATAGGCATAATTAGTGATGCTGGAAAGCTGGGCCTCATGGTTAGCATCCTGGGCTGCATCCACACTGCAGAACTGATACAGATTGATACCACTTTAAATGCCATGGTGCAATGCTATGGAATTCTGGGAATTGTAGCTTATTGTAACACAAGAGCTCTCTGATGGAGAAGGCTAAATGTCTCACAAAACTACAGTTCCCAGAATTCTATAGCATTGAGCCATGGCAGTTGAAGTAGTATCAAAGTGGATTATTTCTGCAGTGTGGATGCAACCTACGTTGCTGGAAGGAAATAGGAAGCAGGGTTCTCCTAATCCCATCACTGCTGTTAGCAGAAGTGAGACACTGTCTCTTTTTATTCCCATGGTGCCTACCTCACTCCTTCCACACTATCCTTTCAGTTCATATTGGCTTATGCTCTTGTCTTGACTTAAACTGAAATGCTAGTAGTAGTGGCAGAAACCCAGCCACAATCTTTTCTTAACCCATCTGAACCCTGCTCAGACACAGCTGTTAGTAAGGTCCCAAAAGTTCTATAATGGTTGTTAGCCTGGGAGATACATGAACCTGCCCCACTTCTTTTGATATAAGCATTGCTATAAACTCAGCCTCTATGATCCTAACGTGGACACCATTAGTTGCAAGCAAGCAAGTCACATCAGCTAGCTTAGGAGTCACCAAGAGGATTTATGTTCTGGACATGTTGGAGGAATTAAGAAAAAGCCTGACTATGAATAATAGGATGGTTCCGGCTGGAATAAACAATTCCATCTACCTGACACTGTAAGCTATCCGCTGCAGGAATACACCCATTCACCCCTCCATGTCACACCTTTGGAAGACCATACAGTACTTCAAAGTGCCACCTATAAATATCAAAGATTTGGGCAATTTCACTAGACCAACTCTCTGGACTGTACCTCAGGGCACAAAATTCCTATAAATTGGGAGACCTTTCCTTTGTTAGTTGGATTAGCTTGGTTTGCAGGAAGAGGTACTGCCAGCCTGTAATTTGCTACACCCCTCTTTCACTTGCCAAACTATGGTGGCCTGGGAGAGATTGAGTTCCCATTCCTCTTGTCCTGGAATATTATCAAAAGGAGCAGCATCCAAACAAGTGTCATATCTCCATTAGAAGGCCTTGCTCTGTTCCAATGTTCTGTTCCTTTATTTCTCAGTTCTTGTGTGCTTGAGTGAGTGATTGTTAAGAGTGTGTGATGGTTTTTCCCCTTTAAAATAAAATACAATTTTTGAGGATTTGCTTCTGCAGTTATTTTTGCCTCCAACCTTGGTATACATAGAGATGATCCCAGGGTTGCATAACCCAGCCATTCATTGAGCTAATATTCAATTCCCCTAGAGTGAACTACTGTATTCCTAAAGTGAAACTCCTGTCATGGTTATAAGATAGTTACTCAAAGCAGGTCAGTGCCAAAATAGACTCTGAGTGCAAGCAGGGATGCCTGATTGTCAAGAGATTATGGGGCTAAACTGACCCACTCTGGAGGGCTGTACCTCTAAATAAAAATTTCTAAAAACCGGAATTTTGACCTTTAAATGCCCCCCCCCCCCAAAATGTCTCTGTATGAGTATGGGGAACACTGTCTACACATTTTGAGCTCAGAGTAATTTTGGGGAAAGAACTGTTTTCCAAAAGAAAGTGATGCAGAACTCAACCTCTAGGTCAGTTCCTATCAAGAAAAGGGAACCACTTTGACTAAAAATGTGGGGGAAAATTGACCCCACACTATTTTGGGGTGTGTGGGGGACAAAACGAACTGGTCCCCACAGGGCTCTCTGGGTCACAACTAGGCCTTCAACTTCTGCTTTAAAGACCTAACTAGCAGTGATGTGGTTTCTCCATGGCTTTCTTTCTCTAATATGGAAAATAGAAACTGTCAATCTCAGAGGTTTCCACTCCAAGCATTACTATCCCCATCTCCCCAAACCTTTGCTGACAGATCCTTTCAGTCACTATGTTTTTCCATCAGCTAAGAGTGTTTAACTCCTCATTTCTGTTTGCTACATGAGGAAGTGACTGAAGGAGTGAAACTAAGGTTGCATCTACACTGCAGAATTAATAGCTTTAACTGTCATGGCTCAATGTTATGGAATTCTGGAATTTGTAATTTGTACTACACTTCACCACAAATTGCTGGTGTAGACTTCTTTGTCTGTGTTAGGACTGCAGTGAAAGACTAAGGGTGAAAGAGACCCCATGCACAAGGATCCAGTCCAGATTGGATTCTCTCCTCCTGTTTTAGGAGCAATATACAATGCAAATGCATTGCCCAGAGAGGAATAGGCAGCAGCAGGACACAGATCAGAAAGTAACAACAGGATCCCTCTCCCATGGCTAAACTCAAGTCTCCAGCTTTTCTGCCTTCTAGGAAACCTTGCTATTCCTAATTTTTTTTCCTTAATGTACAGTCTGAAATCTGACAACTGATCACCAACATCATCATTCCATTCAATGTTCCATTAAAATGAGAAACAGTACATCTCCTACCATGCTTTATACATATAGGTGACACTGCTTCAAATGGCAGAATTGATTCAGCACAAACACACTCTATTCTCATATCGTATCTGCCTATTTGGATATGACAAAATTGATTTCCTTAAGGATTTGGAAATATGATTGGCAATCATTTGCATTCACAATCATGTCAGTCAACTAAGAATATGTTAGAAAATTTATTTCAGTGGTCAATATTAAGGAGGCTCAAATTTTATCCTAAAGCATTTCATAGAAGACACCCCATGAAAATGTCAGAAACATCCTGTTTCACAACATATCTACATTCATAGAACATTTTTTTCTAATTATCAGATGAAAAAGATAGAAGATTCAAAAAAATTAGAATGTTCTTTATTGGATACTCATGTTTAAAGTTCATCAGAGCATGACAGCATCAGCTCTCATATAAATCCATAAAATTTATGTTATTCAAATGTTTTTAATAAAAAATGTCAGTAACATAATGCATTTATGATCACAGTACAAGATATCATCTGCTGGGAGAAATACAGAACATTTGCAACAGGAATCTGTTTATTAGGAAGCTTTTTACAAGCTTTTAAAAAATAATTCTTTTACAATAAATAACTCCAGAAGGGAGTTATCTTCCCAGCATGAAGCCAGTATGACTGGAAACTTGAATACAAGTAAAAATTCCAGAAAAAAAATTAGAAGGGCTTGACTGAACTGCACCTGCCATCTTTGCTACTACAGAACCTAAGAGCTCCCCAACCAATATTCATGGTAATATGGACAATAATACAGCTGGATTGCCATGAACCTACCAGTTCTGTGGAGGGGGGGATCAATAGCAACAGAGATAGTTTTTGAGAATAATGTTTTGCATTACACACACATCATGATTAACAGAGTCTTTACTGTGTAAGAAACAAGCTGAAAGGCTCGCATACACTTTCTTTATAATTCATGGAGTAGTTGCCTGGAGTTGTGAAAGCAACCATATCCAAGCTGAACCCTTACCATTCATAGGTCCAATACACACTGCAGAAACCATCCAGTTTGAGACCGCTTTACTTTAACTGCCCTGGCTCAGTGCCAGGTTGGCACCAGACCTCTCTGACAGAGAAGGCTAAAGTCTAAATGTCTCACAAAACTGTGGCTCCCAGAATTCCCTAACATTGAGCCAGGCAGTTAAAGTGGTGTAAATATGGATTATTTCTGCAATGTGCTTTGGACCATAGTTACTCAAGTCCACTCAAGAAAAACCTAATGGCCTTTTAGCTGTGATGTATTCAAGACTTTTTCTCCAAGACTCTAGTCAAATCTCAAGTCCTTGAAAAATACTTTCAAGTCAAATGTCAAGTCCCGGAGCCACCTTTAACAGAAAAAAAGGAGGAGGGGGTGGGGTGGGGGCTTGAGGAGAAAGATTCCTACAAAAGCTTTTCAAAACATGTTTGGCAATGGACTTGAGGCAGAAGTTGAGGTCTCCTCAGCAGCTTGTCCCTGTTGCACATTGGAAGAGCCTTCTAAAGCTTTTCAAAAGCTTAAGAATGATCTTTCCACCTCACACCCACTGCCTAACACATTTACTGTTCCCCTCCAAGAAACACACCCCAATCTTGGCTTGAGGCAGGGCTTCAGGCCTACTCAGCAGCCTGTCCTCACTGCACATCAGAGGAGCCTTCTAAAGCTTTTCCTAGGAGTAGTAGGCAAGACTTGCCCCCATAGCTTGGGGTGCATTACTCACAGGGGAACAGTAAACATGTTCAGCAATGGGCTTGAGGTGGGAGTCTACGGGAAGTGAGGGCTTCCTGCATGGCAAATGTGGAGTACTGGTCCCATCACATAACCTGTAGGCAACAAGCAGTGAGATGGAAGTGTTGTTCAAAGGAAGAAAACAGTTTTCTGTTCTGTAGTTTCTGGATGAAGTTAGGCCAGCAAGTCAGTCACTAAAAAATATACAAGTTGTGAGTTGAGTCAATGCATCATTTATTGCAGAGTCGAATCCAAGTCGAGTTACTGAAGTGACTTGAGTCTGAGTCAATCACTACAAATTGTTGGTGCAATTTGCCTTTGCAATTTGCTTATATCACCACCATTCAGACCCAACTATCAATTTCTCCTTTGAGAACAAGTAAGGAGCGAAACAGATGGGCAGGAAAAAGTGGCTTGAAGCTGCCTTTTCTGAAGCCACATTGAAACCCCACCAACTGCATCACCAGCTCCCAAGGCAGCTGGAGTGCTTTTGTCATGACCACATGACATGGCTTCAAGCCGGAAAAAAGCAGGAAAAAAGCTGCTTCTTTTTGAAACAGCTTTTCTCTCCATAAGGACAATTTTCTGCTGGCTTCAAGCCATGTGTCATCTAAATGCCATGCCTTCAAGCTAGCCTGAAAGCACCTCTTTTTGCCTGTTTGTTTAGCCCCTAAGTTTTCTTAGTTAGACTGCCACCATGTTATACTGCATTAGCATGGGACAACCATTGAAAATGGGCCTCAAATTTTGGTTAGTCCAGAACACAGCTGCAATATTGCTAGCTGAGACCAAGCATTACAAGGCACTACTTCAGTATTGTTGTCCCCAATCTACTGGGGCTCAAATGTTTGTTTTTATTGTAAAGCCCCTTCATGGCTTGAAACCATGTTATCTTAACCCTCATCCAGATTGATTTTTAAAACCCATTTTTCTGTCCTGCCCTCAAATATGTAACCAAGAGATTTGCTATGTCCTAAAAATATTATCACTATTACTTCCAACTGAAAAGAAAACAAGCAAAGCCTTGTTATGAATGCCAAAAATTCAAAATGTACATAAACTTTGAAAGAAACTGCTATTTTCATTTATTTGCAGGAAGACCAAACATTAATGGTATTGTGCGAGTACCTTCCTACCCCATAGCAAATCTACTTACAGAAATGTTATCCATAAAAGGGGCTGTTCTGTGTGCCAGCATGTCATTTGGATGTTGCAATGGTCACTGCAAGCAAATTTCCCCCACATATACTAGCTTTGTTATCTGCTGCCCAAATGAAGAAATAAAGGGTGGGGATATGGATTATTCTGACAAATGGTACAAATGTATGCTAGGGTTTTTTTGTAAGCAGAAATTCTGCAAGATCCAAGCTAATGAAAAAAACATTTTCCCACCAGATCTCATCCAACATGGAAACATGGTTCAACTAATGTTGTCCCTACACAGTTATCAAACCATTAATGCTGTGGTATACCAGGCTGCCTGCCCAGAGAAATATCTCCCTTAAGAGGATATGGGCCTCTGGGCCTTCTTGATGGTTGTTGCTATGCTGTGAAACTCCCTCCCACAGGAAGCCAGATTGGCCCCTTCTTTGCTCTCCTACTAGCAGACAAAGGCCATTTTGTTTAGATAAGCTTTTGGCAATTAACTAGTTGGGGCACAAGGGTCTTTTTAATACATATATACACACAGATACACAGCATACTGTACTCTTATTGTCACTGTTCTATTTGGCATGCTTTTAAATAGTTTTAAATTAGTGCTGTTATTCATAGGATAGTTTATTTAATTGTTTTAAATGAGTATTTTAAAGCTGTTTTTTAAATTTCTTGTCATCATAGTACCAACATATGTTTATGCCATATTTTCCTGGTTTACCTAACATAGATAGTCAGAATGCGAATTTACGTCTGAACTGCTGTTCAGCAATGATGCATCCCTCATTTGTACTACATTTGAAGTGGTTCGAAAACATAGTCCACATGTCCTTAAAGGCAACCAGTTTATTTATCTGCTGTTGAACCTCAAGTACTTTATGAGTGTACAAAATCTCATCAGACGCTTAGCTCTCAAGTGGCAGTACACTGAGACTAAATGACACACTTCCTCTAAGTCTTCATGTGGCCCATGATCCACCAAGAGCAGTAGATCAGCATCTGTTGTCTGCTCAGGGATGTCAAGACAACTTCCACACTTTGACTTTGGCACTGCTCCTCTTGTTCCACTCCCCTGAATACACACTGTGTATTTCTACAATGCATTATGTTGTAAAAATACTTTCTGTGAGGAGCCGGTCATCTGGCAATGTTTTATGGTCTGTATCCTTCTTTGGCCCTGGGCATTGCCAAATGGTGTCTGTAGCTTTGCTACAGTGAACCTCTGTGGATGTCTACACCAAGTTATTTCATTCCTGATTCCCAAGACATCAGTGTCTTCATCTGGTCCTTCCTGGAGAGGATGAAGTGACTGTGTACTTGCTGCTTTCACACCTTTGAAGAAGGGGCTGATTCTCATATGAGCACATTGTCATAAAATGCCTACTTTGTGCATCCAGTTCTGTATCAATTCTAAAATAAAACATGATTGTGTGGTACTACATCCCATAAGGATGACAGTTAAAGATCACCTGGGTCCATATGATCCATACTTCAGATTGTCTGTGTGTTCCTACTGAGATTAAGTGGGTGCCTATGAGGCAGAGGGCCTTTTTGGTGGTGATACTTCAACTTTGAAATTATCTCGCTAGGTATTATTGGGTTTTTTTTAAATCACTTTTTGTTTCCAATAAAATATTTCTTTCCTCTCCCAGGCTTTTTAATTTGTACTGTTGCTGAGTATAAATTACTTTTATCTCTACCATGGGATTTAAGATAGCTTGTACTGTTGTGCATTTGTACTTGTATTTCTTTTATTTAAAAAAAATGTTTTTATTTTTGTTATATAAATATTGTGGGGGTATATTTCAATAGTGTATTTAATCCTTAGCTGCCCTGCAAACCTTGTTGAAAAGTAAAATATAAATATTTTAAGTAAAAGGCTGAGACACTTTTATGTCTAAAATTCATATCCTGTACCTTCAACATCAATTGGCATTCCTAGGATGGTTTACAAAGAAAATAAAAATCCCATATTAAAAAAAAACTCATGTGTAAATCAACCATTATAGTACAGCAGTACAGCATACAAAAGCCAATAAAAATAGAAACTTACCGCAACCTAAAAGCTTCAAAGGTTCCAAAGGGTTTAAAAGCCTGGGAAAATTGAAATATCCTTGACTGAACCACAGTGAAATCAAATTTCACTACCCCCCCCCCCCCGAGTAGTAGTTCAACAGCAGGGCACCACCATCACAAAGTTTGACATCTTACTATAGAATCTAAACCAGAGGATGGCAACTGGCCATGGGGCAGAACTATTTTTCGTTCCTGTGCCCACCTGGAGGGCTGCGCCCATTCATTGTGGCACACTCAGAGTGATCCAATGTCACTTGCAGAGGCCATTTTGATTGATTTTTGACTTTTTTATTTTAGGGGAAAGTTAAGGAGGTGGGGGGGGGGCAGGAGAGGCAATCTGCTGTATTTTAGGTGGTTTTGAAAGATTTTGGGTAGGATGGAAGTAAAAAAAAACCCAGCCAAGAGAGGATAAATTTAGACACTTTGAGGGACTTCTGGGAGTAGGTTGCAAGGGCCACATGCAGCACATGGACTACATGTTGCCCACACCTGATCAAATGTATGGAGTGGCCTATGAGAACTGCCTGTGATGAATATATCAAATCAGGGAGAGAAAGCAATCCAGCAGATTCTTTTTGCAAAAGAGATAATGCCAATTTTTGAGTTAATTGCTTTTTTCCCCCAACTGTGGTGACTGAGCAAGTTGTGGCAAAGCACCATCATGCATTCCTGGGTGATACATCTTTCCTTAAGCTTCTCAACCTGAAATCTCGCCAGCTCATGGAACAAAGACTGCTTTACTGGCCCTGATAACTGATCTGAATATCAATGCTAATAGGTTAGAATACCAGTTTGTAGACCCTGCTGGAGATCTCGGCCACTTTTCATGTGGTATATGTTTTCTTTGTTTAGAGCATCTGCTAGATATTTTACATGTGGCTTTATTTCTTAATTCCACCCCATAGAACCTAGCATGCAAACACTGATAAAATAAAATAGCTATTAATGTAGTTGGTCATTATGGTCAATGAAAAACATCTGAAACATGGCTTCAGCTTTGATCTGCCTCAAAGGAAATGTCACTCAAAAGCATCAAATCTAAACAATCTTCAATCTTAAGGATGGGCAATGGGGGTGGGGGTGGGCTTTGGGGACAGCAAAGGTAGGGTTTAGGACCACACCTCCCCACCACCACCTGGAAAAGATTCCAATGGGGAGAAGATATATGCAAATGTTTCAGTCCTCATGATTCTTGGTGCAAGATGCAGAACCAAACCAAACTATTGTATTAAGAGCCCTGGTGGCACAGTGGTTAAATGTTGGTACTGCAGCCATTCACAGCCACAAGGTTGTGAGTTTGATCCCAGGAAGGGCTCCAAGGTCCACTCAGCCTTGCATCCTTGTGTAGGTCATTAAAATGAGTACCCAGCTTGTTAGGGGCAATTAGCTAACACATTGTAAACCGCTTAGGGAGTGCTTAAGTGCATAGCTAAGGAGTATAGAAATGTACTTGCTTTTGTTACTCCTGTTACCAAAAATAAAATATTCACATATAAGCCCTATAATGGCCAAGAGGATTCCTGGAACGGAAACTATGAAGCTGGCACTATTGGTAGGAAGCCTTATATTTTGCATCATATTCATCATAAGAAACATTAAATAAACTCTACTAATATTAAAAAAAACTAATTTATCACAAAAGAACTTTAGTAGCTAGTTAAATAATATTTGTTGCTCAAGGCATGGATTTTTAATTCAGCTCCACATGGTATTCCTCCTGAGAGCGTAGAGTGAGGCACTTAAAAACCAATTCTGAATTCTTAAAACACATACTATTGATTTTAAGATAATCTGCATTGATTTATTCATTTTTGTACCATCTAAGTTGGTGCCATGTTAGACTTTGCATAATAATCTTTGATAAATGATCATCTGTTTTAATTAAATATTCCAGAGTGTAAAGGTATTTCAACCGCTAAACCCATACACACACAAACCGGCACACACACTCAATGGTTTCCCTAATGCCTATGTATATATGTATCTTCAAGTCATTTAGGGTGAACCCATTAACTGAATCTAATTTTCTCAGGCAAGAAATACTCATATGGGTTTTTCAGTTCCTGTCCCTGAAATATAGACTGCAGTACCTGGCATGCACTGATTGTCACCCACATAAGGGCTGACGCTCCTTAGCTTCCAAGATCAGACAGGATCTGGTACCTAACACCTACATAATACACAGCAGAACTCACTTACAAAATAATAATAATAATAATAATAATAATAATAATAATAATTTATTTCTAGCCTGCCCCTCTGAACGAGCAAAGTTAAAAAACAGTACAATTAAAATATACCATCCCATCACCCAACTCCCCCCCTTAAAACAGGATTAAATCACAACAACATTAAAATCAATAAATGAGCATATAAAAATAAAATAAAAACAGTGACAGAAGTTCCAATCTGGAAACCTTAGCTGTATAAGGGTGAAATAATGCTGGAGAGAGAGATGGAGAAGCTCAAAAATGCATTTCAGGGCCGGGAGGTGTTACACTTCTTCTGGGAAGGCCTGCTGGAAGAGATGAGTCTTTAGGGCTTTTTTAAAGCCTTCAATGGATAAAATAAGACACATCCAGAAGGTCATTCCACAGCTTAGGGGCAACAGCTGAGAAGGCCCTCTGGAAGGTCTGGACCAGCCTGGTCTTCATGGGCTGTAGCAGATTCCTCCCAGAGGACCAAAGTGTGCAGGGAGGTTCGTAGGGAAAGAGGCAGTCCCTCAGATAGGATGGACCCAAGCCATGTAGGGCTGTAAAGGTCAACACCAACACCTTGTACTGTGCCCGGAAACTTCCATCCCACTGCAATGGAAACCTTTATTGGTTTAACATAGAGAAGCAGGAACCTGAACTCAGTATTGACCCCAAACTGAGTACGGTAGTCTGTTTCTGTTCAAATACAAAAACAAAGAAGAGCTTGCATAAGCTGTATCACCTCATTTCAGTGTTTTTATGACCAATGAGACCACTGCAATGGAAACCTTTATTGGTTTAATTTTTCCTTTTCCCTTCCACGTGTGACTTTCTTTTCCTGCAACCCTTCCTGCAGTAATTATGAGTTACTATCCCCTGAACTTAAAATACGGTAACTGTAATTCTGCAATCAATACTCATGAGCTTTATTCTGTTTAAAGAAAAGATGCAAAACTACAAAAAAGGCATCTATTAATATTATGGTACTGCTATTAATAATATTACATCTATGAGCATAGCCATAGCCACTTTTGGCTGTGCTTCAGGAACTTCATATCTTCATGGATTAAAGCCCAACACTTCAGCCAGCTGCAGACTGCAGTGACCAAAAGGTAAAAATGTTACAATATCCCCTTACACATAAGACATCTGACTTCTCTGAATTATCAGGTATTTCAAGGGTATATTCAATTTCATTTTATAACATCAGTGTTACCCGCCTATGCACTTTTACCTTCTCACACTAAAAGGGATTAATGTTTATTCCTATACTCCTCTCAGAAGGCTTGGATCCAAAACATGTCTCAACGCAATAACCACATGTTGCTGCAAGCTATTTCTGAAGAATTCCAGAAGGATGATATAAGAATGTGCTGCATTTCAAAGTTCATTTGGAAAGTTTCTGAAATTACAGTATATACCCATGTACGAGGGGGGATCCAAAAGTTTTAATGATCACCTTTTTTAAAAAACTTGACAGAAAGTGTGTTTTGATTTGTAGTTGTTAACTTATCTCTATGTAGTAACTATCTAGATTTATACATTTTTCCCATCGTATCTTGACCCTCCAAATACCTGATATTGTAGAAGTCTGCAGACTGTGCCTTATGACGGGGTATCATAAAGTAATAATTATCACCCGGAAGTGATTATGGCCTATTGATGAAATTTTGACCATGTCATCATTGGTCCCTAAGTGCACGTTGCTGACAAAACCAACTCATTGCGTCCTTTATTTTTGTGACTGGCTGTTCCAGAAGTGACTAAAGTGTAAAATCCTCATTAGGCACAATCTGCAGGCTTCTACAATATCAGGTATTCAAGATATGCTCGGAAAAATGTATAAATCTAGATAGTGACTACATAGAGATAAGTTAACAACTACAAATCAAAACAAACTTTCTGTCAATTTTTTTAAAAAATGTAATCATTAAAACTTTTGAATACCCCCTCGAATAAGTTTACAAATGTAAGTCAAAAATTGACCCAAAACACCTAAGTCAACGTATTTATGGGTCAATGTAATTCTCCACAGGTCCTCCTGGGCTTATTTTCATTAAAAAGGAACAATTCTGTGGTGAAAGGTAAGAGTATAATCTGTCCTGGAAACAATGGTCCACTTCTACTGCCTCATCCTACCTAGTGTCAACACAAACAGTTATGCCTGCTGGAATTTTCTAAGTTCTTTGGAATTGCTCCCTTTGCTTCATCTTTTAGATCCTTTGATACATATCCCTAAATTTTACCAAATTTATCAAAATCCTTAATTTTGGCTCCAAAACCTACCTTAAACTAATACATGAGACTGACTTATAGTCAAGTATATACGATATTCCAAGATTAAGATGCTTTAGACAGATTGAATTTTATAGGACCAGAAAGGAAAGATGTTGGTTCAGGTACTGCTAAATGTTAGGTAGGCAGTGCCATCAGCTGGACTATCCAAGTAGCATGCCAGTTGCCTGGACCTAATGACCACTAGAGCCCAAATGGGATTCACCATTTCTTCTGCCAAAGCGTTAAAGAATCACAATGTGGAATAGCAAACTCAAGGCCATGTAGGATGAAGAGGCTGCCAAGGCAGTATTTTTTTTTCCCTACTAATAAGCCATAAATACGGACATTGGTACTTACCCGTGATATGTCCATTTCCAGTAGATAAGAGCCCCACATCCTGTAATTTGGGTTATGCTCCTTCCACTCACTCCAATAGGCAGGGCTGAAACCTTCTGGTGACTCCCACGTGGGTGGAGCTAACCCTGGAAGGCCAGTCGTACAAAAGCCGAATGCTCCAGAAAAACATAACAATTTAGCTGCATATCAAACTATACAGGATTGGACAGTGACTGAGACAGCCCATGAGCAAACTCACTTGCTCCCCATAGGAAAGAACTATGTGGATTATGAGACATCCCAATGCCAGCACCCCTAAGGGTGGGCCAGGATGTGGGGCTCTTATCTACTGGAAATGGACATATCACGGGTAAGTACCAATGTCCGTTTTCCCAGTAGATAAGACCCCCACATCCTGTAATTTGGGATTTACCAAAGCCGATCTAACCAGGGTGGGTGGTGCTGGCCCTTCAGTTACATAGGTTTAAGCACCTGCTGCAAGACCCTGCTGAAAAACAGCAGTCTCAGCCAAGCCAAGCTGTCAAACCAGTGAACCCTAATAAGAGTGTATGATGGCTTCAATGTGGCCACCCTGATGGTCTTGGCTATAGGACCTATGATAGCTAGAGGTGCAATGCACCTCCACTCCTTGGTATGAGTGATTTGGTTTCTGGTGGTAACCTCCCAAGGATCCATGGCCAGGAGTAATGCAGGGCATGATCCACTTGCTAGGCATGGAGGCTGATGCCTTCTTGCCCAAAGCACAGGGCTAAAGGAAAACAAAGTGGAGTGTCAGAGGTACACAGCTGTTTCTCCTCTATGGGTGGCTGGCTCCCCAGCATGGTGTATATTTTCCATTCTTTCCAGTGACTGGGAGAATGAAGGAGAAGGTGACGAAATATGATTCTGAACCCTGAGGTTACAGCTATTATGTTATTAACCTTAGTTTATGCAGTGCTGAAAATTTACATAGCACTGTACGTAAAATCTTGTTAATTAAAGCTCACCCTAAGGATGGGGTCTGGGTCTGATTCTGTCTGAATCGCCATTGGGGCAGTTCTAATAATATTTAGCTGCTAGTGTGATTGCAGGACCCCAGGCTCTGATCCCCTCTGTGCCAAGGGGGGAACAATCAGGAGCGGCCCCAACCAGGTAACTGGTTTAGAGAGATCACCTTTAGGAACTATGACTGTTAGCACCCTCTGGACCATGTATAAATCATAGAAGAGAAATGGTGTTGTGTAGCAAGGCAAACAAGTCATCAGAGGGACTTGGGATGGAGATGGGATGCTATCCCACCTTGGCCCCTTGTGTGTGTCACAACAGTGAAGTTATAAGTGAAGTCTGAACATGGCTGTGGTGAATTACAAAAGGAGAAGACCGAGGTTTTCATGGAGTCCTGAAGGACATCAATGCCAATTTATGTGTTATAGAACAGAATATCTGTTCTGAGGAAATAGCAACTGTTTCCATTATATTCTCAGAATTAACAGCAGCAGGTCTGGTCAAGGGGCTGCCACTGTATGGCACTATATACCAATACCAACCAGTATTGGTGTAGAGAGATGGAGAGGGATCAGGCTCACCTTGAGATTGGGAAGAATGTCAGGCATGGAAGCCCTTTCTTCCATAGCCAAAACCCATTTCCCGTTACTGGGCAGTCTAGGGAAAAAATAGAAGCTAGTGATCCCATCAGGGAGAAGGATCTCCAGTTAAGCCCCCAGGAGTAATCATGGTGGATTTCATGATCAATCAGCATGGAACCTGATCCGATATGGGCCTATGTCAGCTTCCACTCTATCCCTGATCACCAGGTCAATTGGTTATAGCCATTAAGGTGATGTTAAGGTGATTTAGCTTGACACAATGAAGACTTACCACTCTGAAAGAAGAGTGTTCATGTCTGACCACCAACTTATATTTCAGAACAGTGTGCAGTTTTTCACTGGAACATCTGTGCACCTGTGTAAAATAAGACTATTTCCATGGTTAGGCAAGGGGGTTAACCTTTATGTTGAAGACACTGGTGAGTCCATGCAGATGCATGGATGCACTCAGTTAGCGAGGACTGCTGTCAGGATTAAGTCTGATTTCATCCACGAAAGATATTGTCTGGAGGATTAAAAAACCTTCCAAATTCATGCAGCAGACTATCATCAACCTATAGGAAGGCTGAGGGCTCTCTCCACTGAATGAACCGCTGATTAAGGAGTCATGGACGATAACAGAACATTGGCAAGGTCTCTGCTATCTGCTATCCAATTTCGAGGAGAGGAATTTCTCCACAAAAGATCTGTCAAAGAAAAACAAACTTCAGTTTTAAAGAGTAGTGTGGGCCCTTGGTATCCACTGGAGATTGGTCATAAGCCCTTGCATGGACACCAAATCCATGGAAGCTCATGTCTCATAAAATATAATGTCACAGTAAAAAGGAGTCCATTATATAAAAACAGTAAAATCATGGTTCTTGTTCTTAGGGTTTTGTTGTTGTTTTATATATATATATATATATATATATATACACACACAAAAAAAAAAACACACACCCCTACAAGCTGTGGGTATACAGAGGGCTGCCCACCCACACAGTGGCTATCCTTGTAACAATAGTATGCAAAGGGATCTTGTAGCACCCTGAGACTAACTGAAAGAAGAGATTGGTAAACCATGTACCAAAAGGAACCAGCTGAATGGCAAGTCCATCAGCAGACATTCTTAATTAAAATGTAACTCTTTAGACTAGTTAACAGGTAATAGTGGTATTCTTCTTTCTGGCAGACCCCTCAGGGCTCCATAGGATTGTTTGAATGGCATTTGAAGCAACTCCTTAGTAGAAAAACCTGTTTTATTGTTTCAAATACTCATGGGGGGAAAGAGGGGGGGGATGGAGAGGAAGTTGTTTGTCTCCAATTAAAATCTTTCCTTAACCCCTTGAATTGCAGCCAACATTTTCAAGGAGCTGTATTTTTATTTTTAAATTTCCTTTAACAGACATCTCTCCTCTGAAAGAAGGGATGGAGAGGGGAGCCAGGTGTCTCCTGAGGATAGCTAATGGTCCCTGTGTTTATCGCAGCTCTTTCGCCCCTAAAGGGGGAAGGGCTTGGCTGGTCACCTTAATCCAATATATATCTATCACCTCATCTGAGATGATCTTCTCAAAGATCCTCAAATGTGTGTAAGCTTTAGAGGTCCACTCAATGACCAGAGGAGGGAAGTATCTTTCTCTCTTGCTTGAGTCCCCCTGCTTATTAAACTCTAAACAAATCTGTATAGATAAAGCCTATGCTCTCATTGAGAAAAGCTAAGGCTGATACCAGTTTGCACAAGGGAGATGATGATGATAATGATGATGATGTATGTGTTCTGCTCTTTTCCCAGCAATGGAACTCAGAGCGGCTTCACAACCTTAAAAACAGTACAATTAAAAACATTAACAAATTATTCAACATCCCCACCTGTCCTCAGAATAGAACCATGTGCTCCTCCTGTGCTTTAGGCTGCCCCAGCTAAGGCAAAGTGAACTCTGGCCTTAATGGAGACAGGGATGGAGGCCTCTGAGGAGGGAAGAAAATTCATCATGTGGCTTTTATGGCTACCCCCTCCCTGCAGAATTAGTTTCCAGGCACCTTTTCTGCTCTGGTAAAACAGGCAAAAAGGGAAGGGGGGATGACCAGAAACAGAACAACTCTGAGAAGGAAGAAATATAGTTGCATATGGCCTGTAGTCTTATTTTTGAAAACAGACAAAACTCCAAGATGGGGTTTAGAAGCTTAGCCCTTTCAGTCTCAGGCTCCATTATAGAGGCTGGCTTGTTCCTCAACTCCCTTTCCCTTTGCATAGGTGAACTGGGAGGAGCACATAGGGCTGCTGTGGGACATGGCACCCCATTTCCTTGAGATATGCCTGGATCCTGAGAAAGGGCCATCTCTGATAGAAAGGGCCTCAAGAGTGCCACAGTTTGGGGCAGCCTAACACCATAGGGTCTCTCCCCATCCTCTCCCGACAAATTTTCCCCCTCCCCCTTTTTTTAAAGGAGGGAATGCATGAGGATTTGTATCCATGTATTCTCTCAGCAAAACCTTGAATCACAGAATCCTACAGTTGGAAGGGACCCCAAGGGGCATCTAGTCCAACCCCCTGCCATGCAGGAACATTCAATCAAAGCCAACATACGGCCATTCAACCTCTGTTTAGAGATGGTTGGCAGAGGCCATGTTCCCTCTGGTGAGGGCAAGAGGCCATTTCTACTTTCATTGTGGGATGCTCTATGGCAGCCAAAAAAGCCCATTTTAGAGTCTCAAGCATCAGCCCCTGCTGGGCCCCATCTGGCTTACCTTAAAGCCATGCGGCCAAGATGGCGGTTGTATATCCAACTCAGGGAGAGACGGGATACAAATAAATATATTATTATTATGTGCCCGAGGAGGAGTCCTCTGCCTCTTTCCACACATTTCATTATAAGAATTCAATGTGCAAGAGCCCTGGCAACATCACCATGTGATTCCCAGGCTGCAACAGGATCTCCCACATGTGTTGGGATCCTGGGTGCCACTGGGACCAGGAATGGGAAGGAAGGGAAGGAAGGGGAGACCCCTCATCTGCCCTCCTGGCAGAGTCCCAAGCCTTATGCTAGGCATAGTGCCTGCAGTGGCCAATGGCATTAGATCTGGGAAAGGTTCCTTGCTGGCTGCAGAGAGGGCCCCTGGTACTCACCCCTTATCCTGTGTCTTCTGGCTGGCTTGCCTCTCTGACCTTGGCACTGCTTCAGGCTGGACAGAGGTGATGCAGAGAAACTCTTTCCCATAGCATTGGCTAGCCTCTCCTCTGAACCCAGACCCTTAACGGGTTGGGCAGAGATGCTGAGAGGGGAAGTATCCATAACTTCTAGCCAGATGCCTCTCTGATCCGTGGCCCTAAAAGGGCTGGGCAGAGGAGATGGGGAGAAGCTCTTTCCCATAGCATTGGCTGGCCTCTCCTCTGAACCCAGACCCTCAACAGGTTGGGCAGAGATGCTGAGAGGGGAAGTTTCCATAACTTCTAGCCAGATGCCTCTCTGATCCGTGGCCCTGAAAGGGCTGGGCAGAGGAGATGGGGAGAAACTCCCATAGCACTGGCCAGCCACTCCTCTGAACCCAGACCCTCAACGGGTTGGGCAGAGACACTGAGGAGGGAAGTTTCCATAACTTCTGGCCAGATGCCTCTCTGATCCGTGGCCCTAAAAGGGCTGGGCAGAGGAGATGGGGAGAAACAGAGACATGGAGGGGAAAACCCTCACCATCTGTTCCCATGGCTCCCATGTGCAGCAAGGCTGTCTGCTGAAATCTCCTGTGCTCCCCCATGAAAGGGGGCAGCTTTGGAGAGGGAGAGTCATTGGCAAAGCCAAGACATTTCTCCAATCCTGGGAGCTCTTGCCATATTAAATCTTCCTCCATGCTTCCAAGGCACCAAGAAAAAGGATTAAAGCAGCTGTAGTGAAGAAGTTGCAGAGCAACAGCAAACACATCCTACTGGAGTGATAGGCAGGACAAGACTGGCCTTCCAGGGTTAGCTCCACCCACGTGGGAGTCACCAGAAGGTTTCAGCCCTGCCTATTGGAGTGAGTGGAAGGAGCATAACCCAAATTACAGGATGTGGGGGTCTTATCTACTGGGAAATCAATTCTCAGCTTTTGCTTTAAAAGCAAACATGTTGAGCCTTGTAAAAAGCAAAAATAAAAGGCACATGCAGAAATGCTATTTTGTCAAATCACACTGCAAACAAATGGTGAGGAGATCCTCGCCCTGCCTTTCAATGGTTTTAATCAATAAAGTCACAACAGTAACTGACACAGCCAATGAAATCACAACTAAAACTGGCACAACTACAGCCTTGCTGTAGCTTTGCTGTCAGAGTTGTAACTACAGGGGGAGAAGGGCAAGAATTCTGCCCCCTCCCCATTAATTTTTCTTCACTTTCCACATTTCTAGCGATGTACAGCAAGATATTAAACATCATTCACACAGAGAACCCTTATTGTGTGCGCGCATGTGTGTGTTCATGTTCCCTTGGTAAGTTTGCTTGCCTTTGCATGTCTGAAATCTATTTCTAAAGGTACCGTTAAATTACTCCAATGCTAGAAATGTGGGGAGTGAAGCAAAAATGAACGTGGTGGGGAGTAAATCTCTTCTTCTTTCATCCTGATTCTGCACACAGATGTAGCTACACTCCAGATTGCTACTAAAATCTCAGATGATGTGCTACTGAAATACAGAAAGTCTGAAAAATACCCTTAAAGTTGACAAATCTGTTATCTGTTCTTTTACGCGAGTAACATAAATACACAATCTGCCACAAAGCAGCAAAGAAAGCACCCACACGTGTCCCTTTAATTCAGACCATTTATGAATGAGTCGGGTGAATGGTTAAGTGTGCTCTGCCATTCAAGGTCAATCAACTACATTGCCAGAATAAGGGGTTTTTTTTTTTTACTCTCTTGCTTTTGCCTGCAAATCCCAGGGATCCCTTTTCCTAGGGTTTCTTGATGGTCCAGTAACACAGGCCAGCCCTCGGATTGATCAGTCTGAAAGACCTGGTTAGAAGAAGCTTCATGAGCCCAAGGAGAGACAGCAGCCTTGCCCGGCACTCTGTCTAGCTTGCCTCTGCCTCCCTGACATTTACTGTATATACTCATGTAGAAGTCAAAATTTAACCCCCCTTTTTTTGTATGCTTTGTGTGTATTGTTTTTTTAAACTGTAAGCCACTTTGAGTCAAAATTTTGAGAGAAAGATAGGATATAAATATTATCCATCTAGTAGCTGTTTGAAAGCAAAAATGAGGCCTAGTGTGCATATTACCAAGTGTGTGATCCTGAACTGGCAATCATAGTCAAGAACATAGGTAAGAAAAGGTGGCACAAGATGAGCTATATTCACAGAAGAATACAGTTTGCCCACAAATGTGACAGATGTATCTCCCATAACTTGTTCAAAACATCTATTAAGATTTTTGAGCAGGAAAAAAGGGGAAAAATGATACTAGTATTGAAATGACTGGGATAAATGACAACTGACTTAATTTTTAAAAATGAACACATCCCTCTAGAAACCAAAATAAGAATGGCCAAAGCAATGTAAATATACAGTGGATAGGAGAGAAAGGTAGGTTGGGTGTGTTTTGTTGTGTTAATGCTGTTGTGTGCCTTCAAGTCATTTCCGATTTATGGCAAACCTGTCACAAGTTTTTCTTGGCAAGATTTGTTCAAAGGAGGTTTGCCACTGTCTTCCTCTGAGGCTGAGAGCATGTGACTTGCCCAAGCTCACCCAGTGGGATTCATATACATCTTTTAAATTTTTCTGAAATCCATACAGATTTTTTTCCCCACATAGTTCTACTGAACTTTAAGCCTTATTCAGTTTCAAGTTCTTTAAGGGGCCTGCATACCCATGGGATTTGCCAGTGTTTCTGTTCTGATCTGGAGCAAACAGCAACTCTTTTTACTCCAAAGAAACACTCTGAAGTGTGGATTGAGCCTGTATTCCTCCCATTTGGACTCTGTGCATCATCTAAACAGGTCAGGAAAAGCATGGAAATGTTTCTTTTCCTCCATGTAGACACAACCATAGTTTTATAAGATGCAGGCCACCTTGGTGATATAAATCATTGGACCCGTGGACAAGAATGGAACATGCAAACCACATACTGTAAGAAAGGGCAAAATGAAGCAAATTATAGTTTCATCCTTTTAGACAGTAAATGGATATTATTCAGGAGACAAAATAGGACAAACTGAGACTGCTGCCATACTGCAGAATTAAGGCTGTTTGGCATCCCGTTTATTGTCATGTCTCCATCCTATGGAATCCTGAGATCTGTACTTTACTGTGGCTGCATTCACACTGGAGAAATAAACCGGGTTAAGTGCCATGGCTCAATGCTGTGAAATTCTGGGAATTGTAGTTTGTTGTTGGGTCTAGAGCAGAGCAGAGCTCCATTCTGGACCCCACAACAAACTACAATTCCCAGAATTTCACAGCATTGAGCCATGGCACTTAACCCGGTTTATTTCTCCAGTGTGAACACAGCTTAAGTTACTAGAGCTCTAGATCCCAGAAATCCATACCTCTGAGGCATGGTAGTTAAAGCAGTGTCAAACTGCATTAAGTCTGCAGTGAAGACCATAGCCTGTGAAATAAATCATTCACAGCTTATTAAACCTTAACTTGACTACTAAGACATGCTCTACATGTGCTTGAAGACTATTCAGCAGCATTCCAACCCTATGGAAGATGCTGCAGTCTGGTTTGTAGTGGTGTTAAGACAAATGTAGAACAGCACTCCAATTTTGCATACTCTGCATTAACAATCCACTTATTTATGGCTGTCCATTCAGTTCAACTCAGTTCTATTACCTTTAAGGCCTGACATGATTTAGGAGTCAAACACTTTAAAGAGGCTCCTTTCCCTACACAGATGCCTTTATATGCACCATTCAATGTGGTCCTATTGACAAAGATTGAGTGTGGTACCTGAAGCTTTGTAGTCCTCCCAGGGCTGGCCCATGCTTAAGGCAATGGGTGATCACCTCTCCTAGAAACTCTGGGTTTCATCTTTTTCTTTTATCCAGTTTATGTTTTCCTATCATACCACTTTGATGTTTCTGTTTTGAGCGCTTCTGCTTCTGTAGTGTGTACTCTTTTTATTTTAACATGCTCTGTTTATAGCTTGATGTTATTACTGCTGGGTTTTGTTTTTGACGCACACTTCTTCATTTTGTTTGAGAAAAGCAGAACATAATATTTTAAAAGCCCACACAGTTCTTCTCCTGCCCATGGAAAGAAAAGCCAGCTAGGCAACACATAAGTAAACCCTGCAACACACACCTGTTCATTCCAGTGAAACTTACAACACGGACACACCTTGGTGATTGTACCCCACATAATTAAACAGGTGAGGCATCATTTGGGATTTTTTGCTTCAGGCACTCATCTTGAGCTATTCCAGAGCACAGACATTTGCAATCAAAGAAAAGCTAAAGTGTCCTAACACAAAACCAAGCCCATAGGAAAACTTGAGGGTTTCTTTCCTTGGTGATGATGTTGTCAAGATAATCTCCAGCAGAATTTTACAGAACTGTAAAAGGTGCGATAGGAATAGAATTTTAAGGACACAAATAGTCCTCTTGTACCTGCAAGGACTTATATCCTCCTACACTCCAGACTTATTTTTGGCCATATAGCCTAGATCTCATCACATCAGAAATAGCATTAGACCAGAAGAGAAGGGTTCAAAATAAAAGATGCAAGTAAAAATTGAGACGTCATTTTTGTCTTGTATAGCTGAAACAAAAGGGAGTTTTAGAAAAACTGACCCATACCTTATTAACCAAGAAAGAGAAGAAAATGCATCATTTTGTTTTTATGCCTTTTATCTATTACGATACTCTTGCATTTCTTTCTTTGACTACAATGAAAAACAGACTGCAGAAGAACTGACTTGGAATAACTAACTTTGGAAAAGGAAGTCGTAACAAAAAGTTTCAATAGTCTCTTTGTTTTTCAGTTGGAATCAACACTTTGTTACACATTTCCATATTACTAAGGCAACCTGTCAGGGAAGTGTAAAACTAATAAATATATAGAGAATGGTGGCACATTGGGATCTCTCAGCCTCACTCTGAATGCTGGCATGTTTTTACCACCCACATAAACTCGTACTGCTTGCACAAAGTTATATATTTCAGATAACATGAGTTGAGCAATAAAATTTTGTCAGCGGGCATACAGAGAAATCAGTAACAAGAATACTATCTAGGAGGGGTGAACTTTTTTCAACCTACAACTCCAGTCAGCCCTACCCAGCATTTGTTGAAGGATGATGGAAGGTATAGTCCAAAATATTTAACGGATGGCCACCGTTGCCCAACGTTTCCCTATAGTTTCAAATGTCTGCCACATATTTTTGCACAAGGAAGCAGCTATCATAAATGGGTGGAACCAAACACTGACATGCAGTAAACTCACTAAAATCAATGGGACCTAAGTTTAATCATGATTAGCAGGTCACATTTATTTCATTAGGTTTACTCTAAGTATGACCAAATGTGGATCTGAACCATTATCAGTTATCATCATCATTATCAGAACCATTATCTGGTATTCCGTTTCTTGGATTTTGTCTTCCTCACCAAAAAAACAAAAAACAAAACATGTGCCTCAACAGAATACATGTGTATGTATGTACAGTATGTATCTCTAAGTCACTTGTTGCCATATGGCTACCCCATAAATTTCATAGGATTTACTAAGTTGGTTCTGCCAGTTCCTTCCTCTGAAACATAGCCTACAACACCTGGCATTCATTGGCAGCCCCCCACCCAAGTACTAAACAGGCCTGGCCCTGCTTAGCTTCCAATATCAGGCAGGATCTGAGGCCATTAAAATATTTAGGCCTTCAGAGAAATACCTAGTTTTCCATTATTGTCCAAGTCAGAGGTTTAGGGTAGCCCCTTGCCACCTGTTAGGTCCTTTGTGCAAGGATCCTGGAACTGTTTTTAAGGTGTGGAGAACTCAGTATCGGCAGGAACGTTATTAATTTTGCCTAATTGCATTTACTTTTCCAGGGCAAGGTAAATTAGATGTGGACTCCTATAAGCACAATATGTACATATATGTTCTCTCCATATGCTCACTGTATATTATTCTCAAGTCCAAAACACACTGCAGAAATAATTCAGTTTGAAACCGCTTTCACTACCCTGGCTCAATACTAGGGAATTCTGGGAACTGTAGCACTGGTGTCACCTGACTTAGTGACACCTGGTCTGGAGGGGGGGTCAGGGTTCTTGGGGGTGGGACATCCAGCATGCACACCCCACATGGGAGCATGCACATATGAGTGCATGCATGCACACAAGTGAATGCACATGCGGTCAGGGCACCCAAGACCTCACGGCATGTACTCGCAGTGGCCTGGACAAAATGCCCTAGGCCCCAGGAAGGGGACTGACTGGGTGTCACCCCCTTTTCTGGGGTGTCACCTGGTGCAGCCCACACAATACACACACACACAGCCTTCTCTGTCAGGGAGCTCTGGTGCCAACCACAAAATACAGTTCTCAGAATTTCCTAGAACTGAGCCAGGGCATTTAAACCGGTCTCTAACTGGATTATTTCTGCAGTGCGTTTTGGACCTAAGTGCATGTAGAATAGTTTACAGGCAGCCTTTATTATTCATTCCTCTGAGGGCTCAATGCCTGTTTTAATATTTACGAGCATTCAATGTAATTCTGACTGATGAATACCTGAGGATGTTAAACTACCTGGGAATTTGGATGGCTCAGTTCTCCCAGATCACCAGTTTAATTTTTTTTTGGGGGGGGGGGAGGGATGTTTACAAACCACCACCTCAACCCCTGCTCCAACATCTATGACTTTTGCATGACCTGAATTGCTATTTCATCCTTGTACATTCACTCATTCAGTTTCAAACCTAGCCTTGGTAGTTCATGACTGAAATACCCAACATTAAAAACAAACCTCTACTGTTTTATTTCACAGTTTTTGCCCTCCGGTACATAAACATCTACACAATGCATATTCTGAAATAAACCAATTTTTTTCCCCTGGGAGTAAGAAATGTCTATGATAGATCCCATATTAAAAGGAAATAATACAGATACCAAATATCTGGATGGGGAGAAGCAGGAAGGGGATGCAAAACAAGGAGTTAAAAGTTCTGATCCTGTGTGTATGCAGTGCATTCCAGTTTGGATGAATCAATCGCACTGATCTCAGCGATAAACCCTGCGCTGAGTAAACAAGCCTAGTGCTTGGGCGCACATGACTTTTGGTCTAGATGCTTCCGACATCCTTAAACATTGTGACACAGTCTGTCTCCGTCCACACGATTGCAACAGGGAGGCACACCAGGAGAGACAGCCATTCTCTTCCACCACAAAAAAGGTGTGCGCAAACACTGAGCTCTCTTGCCGTCTGTAGCAAAATAAAAAGCTGTCTCGGGTAAGTTGTATCATGCCTACAAACAACAGGTGAGCACCGGTTAGGGAAGGTGAAGGTCAGGTAGCTCAGAAACAAACCAGAATTTCCAGCCCATCTAGCCTTGCTGAACTTCAGACGGGAAATGAAAAGGTAGCGCGCTTCTATTGCTAGGTTTCACCATGACGAATATTAATGCACCCTTTCTGGTGTGCGTATATGAGTTATTCAAGTGCACTGAGGACTTGTTCACACACAGGAATGTATCACAATCCCAAAAGAAGAAGACAGGGGCAGCAATGCAAAAATGCAAAAAATTACGTTGTATCTTATCACACGCACAGATGAACACAGCGTCCATCCGAAAGAGAAAGCAGTGTGAATGAAGTACATGAGCATGTACCCATCGGCTTCTTGATTTCTAATTCAAACATACCGTAACTCATTGATTTCAAATTCAAACGTAATTCATATGTTTGCCCATGTGCAGGGAGGACAGGATCCCGTGGCCAACAGTTATCCCATGGCCAAACTGGAGATGCATTTCATACTAACGCAAATGTGAATTGACTGCAAATTCACAGTGGGAAAGGATTTATAAATTGGGTATTTCTCTGAATTCAGCTATTCCTGGGACGTCTCCTGATAGCGTTCGGATTGGCTTCCATTTGTACGCGGCGCTGTTTGAAAATCTTTTGCAAAATTACGCAAAATGCCTCGGATAACCCCTGGAGCAAAACCTTTGGTTAACCTTCCAATTTTCCCATGTGATAAAAGTCCTAAGAGCAATACTTTCATTTCCGTTCCATATGGGAATGGAAGGGAAGGCGAGGGTTCGCTTACCTTTAGTCCCGGGGCTAACTCACTCATCCGCCAAGTATGTCCTGACACAAACAGGCAGAGCCACAATCTCACACACACACAAAAAAAGCCCCCCCAAAAAAGACAAGTAAAAAAATGACAGAGTTGCAAAGCAAACGAATCCAGAGTGAGTCACAAACCGCAAACGGGGCCCAACCTGCCCAGTGTTCAGACTCTCTCCAAAGAGGTGTGGTGTCTTTTTTTTTTTTATGAGAAACTCCTGACGCCTTTGCCTTCTTCGCAAGACACAAACCTGGGCCTGCCTTCAAATCTTAAAAAATGAGGTCCTCAAGACAGTCTTTTCGTTCAAGTGCTCAACTGATGACACTCCTGTGGATAATAAAAACTCATCCATACTGAAGAGATAACCCAGTTTGATACTGCTTTAACTCTTTGTGTGGCTCAAGGGTATGGAATTCTGGGAGTTGGAGTTTGTTGTGGGGCCCAGAGCGGAGCGAAGCTCCGCTCTGGGCCCCACAACAAACTCCAACTCCCAGAATTCCATAGCAGTGAGTCAGACAAAGAGTTAAAGCAGTACCAAACTGAGTTATCTCTCCAGTGTGGATGCAGCCAGGGTTGTTGTTCCCCCTCCTCCTTTTGCTCTTAATGGAAACCATCTGCTGTTCAAACCAGGAAAGACAAGCCATTGTGAAGAAAGAGAGAGAAAGAAAGGCAAGAGGAGGAGAGAGAAGAAGCAGGAAAGGAAAAGCTGGGAGTGTGGACCCAGAGCAGCCTTGAAGGCAAAAGGGAACCCACCAGCAGCAACAACAAAAAAAGAAAGGCACACTGGGGGGCCCCATTTCCCAGCCTTCCCTGGGTCAGAGAGGAGCTAGTGCTGGGGGATCCTGGGAACTTGGCAGGAGCAGCCAAGAGGAAAAGGCCAAGCTGCTCTGGGAAGGGGAAGGGGGTTGAGGGACTGCCTGCCTGCCTGCCTGCCCTTCTTCCAGGCATTCAACAGGTGGAGCCAAGAGCAGAGGAGGAAGGATGGGAAGCCAGACTCCTACTTACCCAAGTTGGAGCTGGGCAAGGGCTGGGCGCCTTTGTGTGGCTGCTGCTGCTGCTCTCTTGCTCTTCCTCGGCTGCACACTCCGCCCGAGCCCTTGTCAGTCCAGACCGCGCCTCAGCTGAAGGAGAAGGAGGAGGAGGAGAAGCAGAACACTAGGCGCCCCCGGAGCCTTCCCAGGCAGCAGCAGCAGAGCGCAACGTCGCCAGCAGCGGACGCCGAGCGAGCTTTCCTCCTCGCCATCGCCTGCAGCCCAGGACTGGAGAGAAGGAGGAGGAGGAGGAGGAGAGACTGGGCGGGACGGAGGAGGAGGAGGAGAGAGGGAGGAGAGCTGAGGAAGAGAGAGAGGGAGCAGGAGAGAAGGAGGAGGAGGAATGAGAGAGGGAGAAAGGGGGAGTGAGGAAGGGGAGAGGGAGGAGAAGGAGGGAGGAAGAGAGGGAGGACGAAGAGAAAGAGGGAGGGAGAGGGAGAGGAGAAGAGGAAGGAGGGAGTGAGGAAGAAGAAAAGGAGGTAGAGGAGGAAGAGAGGGAGGAGGAAGAGTGATAAGGGAGTGAGGAAGACGAGAGGGAGGAGGAGAAAGAAGAAAGGGAGTGAGGAAGAAGGATTAATATTAATATTTATTATTAGAAAGGAGTGAGGGAGACAGAAGGAGGAGGAGGAGGAAGAGAGGGAGGAGGTGGTGTTTTGTTCCTCTCTAGCAGTGTCTGGAGCAGCCTAGAAGCCTCTTGGAGGGGGGGGGGGGCTTAATCCAGAGAAGAGGGAAGGCCCTGAGCCAGAACCAGAGCCAGGCTGCCCAACCAGGGAAAGAAGGAGGAGGTGGGAGGTGGGTGGCACACCTGGGGGAGAAGCAGCCTCCAGAAGGACAAAGCCAGGCAGGAGGAGGAGGAGGAGAAGAGGAACAAAAAGCCCTCCTCCTCCTTCCCTCCGGGTCCTGCCTCAGCAATAGGAGGAGGGGACAACAACCCTGGCTGCATCCACAATGGAGAGATAACTCGGTTTGGTACCGCTTTAACTCTTTGTCTGACTCACTGCTATGGAATTCTGGGAGTTGGAGTTTGTTGTGGGGCCCAGAGCGGAGCGAAGCTCCGCTCTGGGCCCCACAACAACTCCAACTCCCAGAATTCCATAGCCTTGAGCCAAACACTTAAAGCAGGATCAAACCGGGTTATCCCTCCAGTGTGGACCCATGTAGCCCCAGTGGGTCGCTTTGGGCAAGAGGTCACACTCTCTCAGCCCTCAGAGAGGATGGGCATGACAAAACCCCTCTGAAAGAAACCTGACAAGAAAAGCCCCCTGAGTATAGGGTTGCCATAAGTCAGAGACATGATTTGAAGGCACACAACAATACCAACAACAACAAGGCCGTGTGGAATGAGGATTTAAGATGGACAGACTCCTTAAACCTAACTGCATGAGGCAGTTTTGTTTGCCTGAGAGGTTTTTCTTTTCCCTCCCTTTCCACTGAATGCTAGGATTATGTAACTACTAAGGTCCTGCTTGAACATAAATAAATAAAAAATAGGAAAATTTAAAGGAAAAAAAAGTTCGGTGAAAATGTGTAGTTCTCAGCAAATATGGCAAGGCTGCAATTTGTACATAAATTAAGGTGTAATAAAGACAGCCTTGCCCAGTGGTGTGAGCATTGAGCTACAACTCGAGACCAGGGTTTGAATCCTGGCTTGGCCATCAAACCCATTGGTGAACCTTGGGCAAGTCACACACTCTCAGCCTCAGAGGAGGGCAGTGGCGAACCTCCTCCGAACCAATCTTGCCAAGAAAAACTCACGATAGGTTCGTCTTAGGGTCAAATTGGAAACAACTTGAAGGCACGCAACAACAGCAACAAATTGGCACTAAAGCAGGAGGCCCATCATATTGAAGAATGTGGAAGGAAGAAACAGTACACTCAGACTCTTTTATTTTTCTTCAGTTAATTCATGGTTCTAGAGTTCCCTTGAAAGAAACTTTGTTTTGTTTCTCGTACAAATTCTGCCCCGTCTCCCTTTCAAGGTGAAGCACTGTGCAAAGAAACACATCCAACTCATTGCAACGGAGGTAGCCATAGTAGTCAGACTGTGCGATCAGCCCCCATTGAATTAAGTGGCACTCACTTCCAAACATGTAAGTGTGCCACATAATTCAAACCCATATTATGGGCCTCTAGTACCTATTTTCTTACCCCTGTCTGCAAACGTCTATGGCTGTAATAATAATACTTAGGTAGCGAATGCAGCACATTTTAAGTGTTCGAGGTGTTTCCCATGTATTGTCCCAGTAATTATTACAACAGCCCTCCCTATACTAAGGCAAGCCAGTGTATTTAACTGATGAAAGGGAGTGAGGCTAAGTAAATGCCACCTACTAGTTGGTGGCTGATGTGAAGATCGCAACTCGCACCCTCCGACACCACGCCAACAGCAGGATTAATGCAGTTTGATTTGCCAAGTGTCCCTCGTCCCTACAAATCAGTGCTGTCACCACCATGTGCTGAAATGAGATGGGCATCGGGGTTGATTCAGGACAATATAAATTTGGTGGTACAAAGGCCCCCAGCAATGAAAGGCTGATGAACCAGATGCCAGGCTTATGGGAATTTGTAGGGCATCATATGTCTTTATAAACCCCTCTTCCTATGTGTAGTTGGGTAACATAAACATGGCATACTGGGCACTATCCCCACAGCACCAAATAGGTAAACATACAAGTGGGATGGGTACTATGCACCCTTCCCGCTGTGTGACTGCAACCCCTATCATCCACTAGAGATAATTGGAACTGCAATTCACTAACATCAAGAGCAAGGGCCATTGCTAAGCCTGGTTTCCGGCAGGCCTTCCCGGATAGTAGTTAAATCTCCCGAGCTCCAAAGTTACACTCATGCTACACCATGCCACCAAAGAACGACTGACTGGATGCATTGGGTCGATTGTATGGTTTTATTGTTTGTGTAATGCTATTCTGTTTTTAACTTGTACTAATTTAATCCTATTTTAAGGGGTGGGAGGTAGGGATTGGGGTGTAAGAATTTTTTAACTGTACCTGTTTTAATTTTGCTGTACCCCATCCCGATTGCTTGCTCAGAGGGGCGGGTTATAAATTATTATTATTATTATTATTATTATTATTATTGGTCCCTGTCTGTCTCCATTGTCCAGGGGAGTTTATTATTAACTCTAAAGTGTTGGAGTATATGACTCTAGAGACCAGGGTTCAAATACTAGCTTGGCCATGTAAACCCACGGAGTGATGCAAGTCATATTCTCTTGGCCTTAGGGGAAAGCAATGACAAACCTCCTTTGCAGAAACTTGTCATGAAAACCCCAAGTTTATCACGTGACTATCCCAGAAAAAATCACATAATTATGCAAAACAATTTCACATGATGTTGCATAAAACCCAACATTAAAGTGGTCACAAAGAAACATTAACGTGCATCTTTTTTACTTTTGCACAATTACTTGCCATTTTTGCTTTATTTGAGGGATGCTTTAAATGCGCTTTAATGCTGAAATTAGCCCCAGTGTGATAAACTCCTCAGTGAGAAAAGGCCTTCTTCAGGGGCCTTCAGCAGAATTCATTGGAGTTCAGAACACTCTCCCAAAGTTTAGTGTTCTCAGCGCGATTGAATTCTGCTAAAGGGCCCTTAAGAAAGCCTTTCTCACTGAGGCCAAATTGCTCAACAAATAAACAGTTGACAAATAAACACTGTTGAGCACTTGGAGCTTGTCTCCTTAACCGTTTCCAGCAAAACAAAACCTTGCTGTTGCTATAAGCCCGGTCTTTTTGTTGCTTTCCTATCCCGTTATAGAGCACAGAGAGTGGACCACGAAATCATGGAGTTTATCACATAGGAGGAATTTCTCTCAATTGCTAATGGAGCCAATTCACAATTACGTGAATTCTCTAGTTTAGTAAATTTACATGAAATCTGACTGCATTTGGAATGCGTTCAGAATGACTTCCCATTTCCCAAAAATGACCCCCCATTGCCCGAAATTGTATGAGATACTCTAATACGCAATTACATGAAACCCCATGATTGCATTCGGAATGACTTCCCTTTTGCCTGAAATTGCGTGAGATACACTCATTCGCAATAACGTGAAACACCATGATTGCATTTGGATTGTCATTGCATTATACCCCCAAATTCTGTCGTATGATAAACTCCCATGTGCTGCGTGTGAGTCTTCTCCCCTCCTAAAGTAGCAATAGCCTTGGATTGTGGTTTGAGCATTGCATTACAACTGTGGAGACCAGGGTTCAATTCCTACTCTGCCATGAAACCCATTGGGTGACCTTGGTCAAGTCACATGCTTTCACCTTAGGAGAAAGCAATGATAAACTGCCTCTGAACAAATCTTGCCAAGAAAACCCCATGATGGGTTCGCTTTAGGATCACCATAAATTGGAAATTGAAGGCACACAACACACATACACAAAGGGCTGGATTGGCATTGGGGAATGTGAGGCAGAAGAAAATAGAAGAAGGAGCAAGTTCAGTGGGAATTCTGGGGAAAAAGGGGGTTTACCTTGGAAACCCCTCAAACATTCACCTGGGGAGGAGGGATCTCTTCCTAGCTCTCAGCACAATCTCATGCCAGTCTGTTCAGAAGGAAGCCCCACTGATGGCAGCATTATTCACCCTCTATCAGCCTTGGAGGAAGGGAAAGGCAAAAACCCCTTTGAACAAATCTTGCCAAGGAAAGGGTCTCCTTAGGGTCACCATATGTTGGAGGTGCACAAGGCTCTAGTCCTAAATAGCAGTACACCTAGGGGTCTTGCCTGGAACTAGATAAGATATAAAGACATATCCTTAAATCCAAAAGTCAGGATCATCCATGGCATAATGTAGGAGTTTATCACACTGGGACTAATTTGGGCATTAACGAGAAATTAAAGCACATTTAAAGCATCCCGCTAATAAAGCAAAAATGGCGAGTAATTGCACGAATGATTATCACACGCAATTGCACTAATAAGTGATATTAGAAATGAATTTTTGCTGAAATTCCGAAAGTAAAAAGATGTGTGTTAATGCTTCTTTGTGACCACTTTAACGGCGGGTTTTGTGCAACATCGTGTGAAATTGTTTTGCATAAATAAGCTATTTTCCCGGGATATTCACTGGACAAAGTCCTGATCTACTTTGTGTGATAAACTACTATAATGGGTTTGGAAGCTAGGAGTAGAGAAAGCTTGAGAGGATGAGAATAAACCTGTTTGAAATGTGTTGGAGCAGAGTTGTACAGATAATGAAACAGTCTGAGAGTAAATCAAGGCTGAAATATCTCTAGAAGTTAAAAAGACTAAACTGAGGCTATTGTATTTTGGACGTATCAGATTACATGATTCATAGGAAAAGACAGTAATGCTTAGTAAAGTGCAATAGGAGTAGAGAAGACCAAACATAGGCAGATTCATTCAAATCAAGAAAGTCATGGCTCTGAATTTGCAAGAGCAGGGCTGTTGATGATGACCAGGGATCACAAGAGGTCTTCCATAAAGCTACCATAAGCTGAAGTAAGACTTCATAACAAATGTCAAAAACAGTAGAAGGATGTTGCCTGATGGAAGAAGATTAGTCTATAAACAAAAGTGAGTAGATCTTACATTCTCCCTCCAGGCAAGCTCAAAGTGGGACTTGTGAATTCATTTATTTTTCACACACACACACATTCTCCCTTTTCTCCAAGGAGTTTTATTCTGACAACAGCCTTGGCCTGGTACATTAGGCTGCAAAATACTGACTGGCTACAGTCATAGCAAAACAGTCTGCAGCTTGTTGTATGAGACTCCTTCATTAACTTCTGATTATTATATTTTTATAATAATAATAGCAATATATATCTGTCTCGCCTATCTCTCTTTATAACTCCCTGCCTGAGCATTGAGACTTGAAGGGCCCACCTCTGTTTCCCACAGACACAGTAATATTGGAAGCAATTTACTCTGAGGATGTGAGAGAGGGCTTCCTTCTCTGTGGTACTTCCCCTTTAAAAAAGAAAAGCTTTTGAGCTTATTGGCTTCATATAACGTTTCAGTATACAGGGTTTTATACTTTCCAACTTAATCTTTTAAATTATGCAACTGTTTAATAAGCTTCTGGAAGGTTTAAATTATTTTTATCATTTTAATTTTTTATGTTCTTACATTTTCAGTTGTTCCAGATGATTTTATTATAAGCTGCCCAGAGAACTTATGATATGTGAGATGACAGAAATCTTGGAAATAAATAAATAAAATTTAATCATTATGTTAAGGGCTTACATTTTGCCTTCTTGGGCTAAGGGGGGGGGGGTGGCTCCCAAACAGAAAGGGAAAAACCAATTCAAAACATTGTGAAATAAAATAATGAATTTTAGAACACGTGAATAAAAATACCAGCTAAAGATGATCCAAATGGTGAGTATAGCAGCCCAAAAAGCTTTAGAGCAAAACTAACCCTAGATTCTTCCTTTTAGGGGAGAAAAACAAACCACAGATGAGAAAATGTTCATGTTCAGACCAATACTATTCTCAGAATAGACCCACTAAATGAAATATAGACTGGCAACCAGGGTTCAATTATCCGCTCAGCCATGGAAACCCACTAGGTGACCTTGGGTGAGTCACAACTTCTCACCCACAGAGGCAGGCAAAGGCAAAGCCTTTCTGAACAAATCTTGCCAAGAAAACCCCATGATAGGGTTGCCTTAGGGTCACCATAAGTCAGAAATGACTTGAAAGTACATGACAACATCAACATGTATGGCAATCATATTGATTCAAAGGCTCATCTCTATTTGTGACTCATAATGAGATTCATGTTATAGTGTTTAGCTGTTTCTGTTGCAAGTGTGAACAGCTGGGGAACATGCACTAATACTTTACCTGTAACTAATAAACCACAGTTGGCCCTCTGTTTTTGTGGGGATGCATTCCGGACCCCCCACGAAAATGGAAGCTCACGCATATTCAAGCCCTATAGATGCGCCACATTAAAAATAGCGGAGGTCACCTCTCCGCGGATTTCCAAGGTCATGGATCCGAGATCTGCAACTTAGGAAGGGTGATTGTAGTATTCTCAGAGGACCCTGAACTTGCTCATCTGAACTCATCCATATAGACTTGTGGATAATCACCAAGTGAATAGCTTGGTTGCCTAGTAAAATGGCCTCCCCAAATCAAGTTCAGAAGTATAGTAATCCCAGTTCAGAAGTACAGTATAGCATCCCACATAAATCTCTGAGGCTCTGGATAAAATTAATCAAATAAAAACAATCAGGGAGAGTTGGAGAGGTCATGCTTTATTTTCCCTAGGTCATGCTTCATTTTCTCCTCACACCTGCTCTGTTTTACTTAAAAGAAAAATGAGCAGAAAGTTCTGGATCTTTATTGTTCCGCTTGAAACATACACTTTGATCATCTTATCTCTTTGATCTCACTACAAACTGGTCTTCCCTCAGAAGACCCCTTCATAGTATCATACATTAAAGTGGGAGTGAAAGTCATTTAGCCCTCCAGATGCTGGTGGGATGCAATTCCAAGCATTCCTCCCCATTTACTATCCTGGGAAGAGCTGCTGGGCCTTGTAGTTCAGCAGTATCTGGAGGATTACACGATTTCCCACCCTATATGAAACCTCCAGTTTGGTCATGTCCCAAAATAAATTATCCTTAAATTCATCATAATTTGTAGAATGATATTGGAAAGTTAACTTAAAAGACAGACATGTAAGAGATGATGATAACCAAGAAGTATAGGAAAGGAAGGAAATAAATGTTATGTTATGTTAGTTTTGTTATGTTAGTTAGGACTGCAGTATTAGTCAAGGTTATGTCATTATGTTTTGTTTGTCTGATATGTAATGCACGTTGGTTGAGAATGTTGATAAGAGATAATTATTTTATTTCATAAATTCTGAAAAAACTTAATAAATATATCATGAAAAAATAAGTTCATCAAAATTATTATGCCTGCATTATGGAGATAGCCATTCAGTGTAATTCAGAAGGTAAACCTTCTGCATCATGTAAACAAACCACAAATATGTTGCTGCCTCCTCTTTCTGATAATTTTGCTTCACTTAAACTTGGTTGTCACAGTCACAGCCTGACCATGCCTTTGTTAAACAGTTCTATAGCTAACACTCAGAGTTGGTCAATTGATGCTTTGTCATGAGAGTTCGTGACAGGTTCTTGATAGCTGGATAGGATACTGTTCTTTACTACATTGTTTTCAAGGGAAGCAATGTGTAATGTTAGCAATTTTCTTCCCACTGCAAGAAAGTCTTCTTGTTTACAAGCAGGACTTAATCTGTGTAAAATTGTTTTGAACAGAAAATGGCTTTTTTTTTTTTTAGCATGAAACAGTTTTTTCTGTACAGAAATAGTAGAGATGTTTGTTTGTTTTTCATAGTAGGAAGTGCTATTTCCTGGACAGAAAATTCTGTTTTCTATCCAAATCAACCACATGTGAATTTTGTGTACAGTAAGGCCCCAATTACAGCATTTTCTGTGCAGTTAAAAAAAAGCTGCATAAAATAAAGTGGGCACTTAGTATCAGCTGGGTTTGGATTCCAGGACATGCGAAGATAACAAAATCCATAGAAACTGAAGTTCCATTCAGTGCAATGGCACAGTGATATCGTGTCCCTTATATAAAATAGCAAAAATCAAGGTTTGCTTTTTGGAATTTACATCTTTTTGAAATATTTTCAACCTGTGGATAGTTGAATCCATAGATAAAGAATCTGTGGATATGGAGAGCTGACTGTAAGTCTTGAGTAGTGGAGATTCTTGTCAGTACAGGATTCTTCTCATCAGGGTTTCTTGACATTCAAAAGCATGTTTTTCAACCATTTTTTAAATAAAGAGTTTGGAATACAGTATTGTGAAATCAAGGGCTTTCACAACCAGCTTCCATAGTTTTGTGTGTGTGTGTGGATTTTTGGGGTGATGTGGCTGCATTCTGGAAGATGCGTCTCTGAAGATGCCTGCCACAGATGCAAGTGAAATGTCAGGAATAAATTATTCCAGAACAAAGCCACATAGCTGGAAAAAATGACAAAAAACTAAGTTTGGAATATTCATTCCCTCTGTATAGCTGACAACTTCTCTCTCAAGCTTTTATAACGTGATGTCCATCAGAACTGCCACTAAGGAAATGCATCAAAAATGAGCTAAACAACCAGTCCTCCAACAACTGACACAGGCACAACACACAAATTGTATATTCTTCATAGTGCCAACATTTGTTATTTTACTGTTGTTTGTTATGCATTATTGTTATTGTTGTTTTTGATTCCATATGGTTTGTGATGAATTATTAGTACACAAGACCAATAAAAACAATATCAGAAAAGAAAAGCAGTTCAAACTATGCTGACCAATTTGAAGCCAAATTAAAAGAGAGAGAGGAGTATTATCTATCCAGATTCTTTAGAAACTGGGGTGCAGTTTTGTGAATTCTTCCACACAAGTTCTTTTGTGTGGAAATTTGATGTAGTATCAGTTCTGTCTGGTCATAAGAGTAGTAGTGTCTGCTTAGCAGTGCTTTTGCCTTCACTATGCTGCGGTTTTAGTTTTGTTCTCCTGCCTTTCACCGCATCCTAAAATTCTAGGCACATCCTGGATTCAGGAGAAGACTGAGCTGGCTTGCATGTGAGTAAGGTTAAACCACCACATCACTGACAAATAGTCATACATACCACAAGTGCGCTAACCTTCTGTATTGTCTGGATTCATCTTCATTCCAGTGCTGACATGCTGACATTTAATTCACAGTCATAATCTGGCCTGGGAAAGAGAAAAAGAAGAGGCATAGCTAGGTATAATTGGCATGCTGATGTCTCCATCACCTCTGCAAGAAGCTGATGATAGGATGGGTCTCATGTTCTGCACAGAAGGGACTCCTGAGTGGAGTTATCGACTACATTAATTATCCATCATTACTGTATGGTAGCAATGAACAAAGTAGTCTTGCCCAACCTAGTACTCTCCTCATGTGTTAGACTACAACTTCTATCAGTTCCACCCAGTATTGCCAGTTACTACTATTTTGGATTACACCTCAGGTTGGAAAAGAGTAACTCAGGAGCAATGCTGAGATGTCTAATTGGTCTTGCAGTAGTGATGTTATAATCAAATGCATTGTGGTTCACAGAGAAATCCAACAGAATCCAATTGACAACATCAACTTTTTGGCCAACCCAAATCACACATATCCTGTGCCATACGTTACTTTAGATTAAAGGCATCTGCAGTAATTGGACAGCACCACCGCCTTTATCACACTAGGGGCAAACAGGATTTAAACGAGAGTTAAACTAGAGAAAACCAGGAAATGCCTGATGTTTATCGCATGACATTTCCTGGTTTTCTCTAGTTTAACTCTTGTTTAAATCCTGTTTGCCCCCTAGTGTGATAAAGCATGTGCATGAAATGAGGAATCTCTCTGGAACATTCTTTGGAAATGAAAGAAAGAGATAAAGATTATACATAGATTTACAGTAAGCAGAGTTTGCTTTTAACAGTCATTTACTTTTGAGACCTTCCTTCCATCATCCCTCTCACTCATGCAAACAATTTTACTGCAAGCTTTCATGGTAGCTCCATTGGAACATAATAAGCCTGGATGAGATGAAACAGGTTGTGGCAAACAGCTGGAGGATTCACTTCTAAACACACTTGAGATGAAACCAGTCCCCACTGGACACACTGAGCTTTACTTCTAGGTAAACATGGAGGATTGTGTAGCGTTAGCTTTATACACTATCGTTTTCTAAAAAAAGTATGTTTTTATCTGAGAATCTTAGAGAACTAAAAAGCAGAGCAACACAGAAGAGAATTATGAATTCTTTTGTAGAGCTTTGTCAATTTCCCTACTGATCTGGATGTGCTGCCTACCAGTTAGAAAAATTAGAAGTGAATTTGCCACATTTTTTAGATGGGAAATCAAACTTATCTCTTGAGAGGAATAGGATATCCATAATTTAGACAAATGGTAGTATTATTACTGTTATTATCATTATCAGCATCAATATCATCACCACCAACACCATCAATTTGCTATTAAGAACAATAATAAACAACTTCGTTAGGTGTTAAATCTCTCCAGGAGGAGTATGATACCTAGTGATTGAAATTTCCTCTTGAATTGCCTCATTCTGTTTCTTTCTTTTGGCAGAAACAGATGGAATTTGATTTTCCCCCAATTACTCTGACCTGAGAATAACCACACTTTAATGCAGAGCTAATGAGGTGGAAAAGGTACAACAACAAAACCCCTTAAACACTGTAAACTTAGGCAGTGAAATATATCTATATGACAGGCGGAACAACAACAAGTGACACATGATTTATTGATTAGATTCAATCATATGATGGAACCACAGTAAGCTATTTACAATGCTGCTATTAGAACATGGAACCCAGCCTAGGGATACAAAGGTGAAAGAAAAGCACAACTCTTAAAATGATATGACAGCACAGGCCTCATTCAGTTCAGTGTGATTTTGCATTGGTATATTGTTTTGTGAAGCACAACGACAGTGCTGAAAGTCATTACCTGAACCACAGTTGATTTAATTCATTGGCAAAAAGAAACATGTATCCTCAGTAATGATCACATGATAGAGAGCTTTTTGAAATTCTCCAGCAGTCTGCTCAACAAATAGGGCAAGATAAGGAATGAGGACTGGTGCATTAAAAGCAAAAACTGGCAAAACATGTTAAGGAGGGAGGCAGTTGGTAGCTCTGGATCTCCTCTCTGGATGATCTGCACTAGACCAGCCATAGTTTTCACAGAAACTAAACCAAAAACCTTTTCCCTCCCCACTCCCAGATGAAGCTATTAGAATCTCTGGTCTATAATCAGATGTAGATTTCAATTGCGTGTGCAGTTTACTTCAATGTGATGATATAGATACTTCAGATACTATTCTCTGTGGAAAAATGTTTGGCTCAGTCCTGATTAATGGTAAAGTCATAAGGTCCAACTTCTTTTAATATTTCTGAACATCTGTACTGCAGAAAAGATGCAGTTTGACACTGCTTCAACTGCCATGGCACAATGTTATGGAATTTTGGGATCTGCAGGTGTGTGTGTGTGTGTGTTTTAAAGTTAGTTAGCCTTTCTTGCTAGAGAGCTCTGGTGCCACAACAAACTACAAATCCGAGGTGTCCATAGCATTGAGCCATAGGAGTTAAAACAATGTCAAACATTTTTATTTTTGCAATGTAGATGTGGGTCCTAGAGCAGAGCAAGCCTGGAGGCCAAACTGAGGCAGTCCTCCTTCGAGCACATCATGAGAAGGCACAACTCACTGGAAAAAACAATAATGCTAAGGAAGATGGAGGGAAGTAGAAAGAGGAAGGCCGCATGCCAATGAATGGACTGTATTAAGGAGGTCACAGGTATGAATGGACAAGAACTAAGCAGAGTAGTTGAGGACAGTGGGTCTTGAAGATGTCTCATCCACAGGGTCACCATGGGTTGAAACCAACTCGAGGGCAGTTAACAACAACAAAAAGATGCAGTCTCAGTAAAGTCTGTGGTATCTCTTTTCAGAAATTATCACTCTGTAATCATTTTGAATTATCACTTTGTATAATCACAAATTATATTCTCAGGATGTTTATACTCTTACTAACCTCAGTTGCATTTCTAATTAGTAGATACTGTGTGGTGTGGATCTTCTTCAGGCTCACATTATTATGTGGAAGTATCACGAAAGCAGAAACATGAAAACCAAACCTTGGTCCATATGCTCTTGCTTTATTATGGGCCATTGTTATTGTTGTGTGCCTTCAAGTTTCTGACTTATTGAGAGCCCAAGGCAAATCTATCACAATATTTTCTTGGAAAGATTTGTTAAAAGGAGGGGTTGGCTTTGCCTTTTTCTGAGGCTGTGCCATGCCCAAGCTCATCCAGTCAGTTTCCATGGCCAAGTGAGAATTCAAACCCTAGTCTCCAGAGTCACAGACCAATGCTCAGACCTCTATACCATGCTGGACACCCACACAGCTACCACTTCCTGACCTCACATGAAGTGCTTTGTGAAGAGCCTGAATCCACTGGGTAACACCTGGGCCTAATCCAATGTGACCCTAGGGTAGGGGTGCACATGAGAATGAAGGGGAAAAGGGCAATTATTTTTATTTCATTTTTTTGCTGGATCTTCCAGTAACATCTGTGGAAGTAATTAAATATGGCTTAGCTCCACTGAAATGGATAAACTGGCAATGCTGATTAAAGAGAAATATTTGAATAATTTTTTATAAAAAAAGATTGGGATTTGATTATTATATAATTGCACATTGGAGATATAAATCAGTTTGAGGTTTTGTAAAATAAACAGAATTGCCATATTATAGAGACACAGTGGTGTTATGAGGGGTGTGTGGCCCAAATTGGGTAACACCCCAGAAGAGGGGTGACACCTGGCCAGGCCTTCCTTGCACTGCACTCCTCATTGCTTCACCATAGTGGAGGCCTCCCCATGAGAAGGTCTCCTTTCCCAGCAAAGGAGAGGCCCTTTTGCTAAGGCAGTAGAAGCCTCCTCACAAAGAGATCTCTGCCGCCTTGGCAAAGAAGAAAGCTGAGTATGCTCCTTTGGCAGCCCAAGTGGCAGCCCACCTAGATGACACAAGGAATGGGGAAGCCACTATAGAAGCATACATATCTTATTATATATAAAGACCTGGAGAAATAGTGGTATATATCCATCAGTAGTGTAGTACAGTGGGCCCTTGGTATCCATAGGGGTTTGATTCCGGGATAGCAAAATCCATGGGTGCTCAACTCCCATTAAATACAATTGTTTAGAAAAAATGTGTCCCTTATATAAAATGGCAAAATCAAAGTTTGCTTTTTGGAATTTATATATTTTTAAATCCAGTGGACCCTTGCTTTACACGGGGCATCCGTTCTGGACATCATTCATGCAAAGCAAATTCTGCACATGCTCATGCCCCATTTAGATATATGAGGCACACTCATGTGCGTGGTGCAGTGTGTGCATTCATCTAAATGGGGCTTCTCGTCCGCATGACCTTGAGTCTGCATCTGGGAAGCTTGCGTATGGGGCAGCCTGACTGTATTTTCAAGCCTTGGATGGTTGAATCAGTGGATTAAAATATCTGTGGATACAGAGGGCTTGCTGCAGTTAAGTTTTTGTAATGTTGTGTCTATATTTTAGATATATTTATAAAATTTGTTTGTTATTGTGTTTATGTTTAATAAAAATGATTTTAAAACATTAATTATGGCTTAGCTCCAAGTTACCTGACAGAGCCTGCCTGGATCCTGAGGTCCCCAGGAGAAGTCTTTATCTCAGTCCCCCTGCCTTCATAGGCATAGCTCAAGTGGGGCATGAAGTAGGACCTTCTGGAATTCTATTCTTAAGGAGCCCCCCCCCCCAAACCATCATTCTGCAGCAGGCATTTTTGTGGCATGCAATTTGAGTTTCCTGGGGTGATAACCCTTTAAAAGGGAAACAAAAATATGCAAGTATTGAACATTAAACTTGTTAGAGTTCAGCTTTCATTAGCAGAACAGAAAAAGTGTGGGTCAGGCTATTATTTTAAATTTGTCTTCCTAAAGAATAAAGACTTACTGCAAAAAAATGACAAACATAGAGTTTGTAATTTTAAAAACAAATAACTTTAATAAAAAAATACATAACAAACTAAATCCTTATGTTAACTGGTTCTAATATAGTAGGAAGAGAGTGTTAGCCTCATTAGGAGGAGACTGTTATTCCATTTTAGATGGAGGGGAGACTGTTTAGAATCTTGAGAGAGAGTCTCTTAAACATCCTCCAAGGCTGAGTGAAAGGAGTCACGTGTAGAGATACAGTCAGCCCTACTTATCAATAGATTTTTTCATCCATGGATTCAGACATCCATGGCTTGAAAATATTTTTAAAAACATATAAATTCCAAATAGCAAACTTTGATTTTACCATTTTATATAAGAGACGCCATTTTGCTATGCCATTGCATTTAAGGGACTTGAACATCCATAGATTTTGTTATCCATGGGGGGCCTGGAACCAAACCCCAGAGAATAACCAAGGGCCCACTGTGGAATGAGATTGATAGAGGGAAGTCCCTGTCTGTCTTAGGAGGAAAAGGAGAATGAAATACATACAATTTCCAACAAATTCTTTTTATTCTGATTTTGAGAACCTAACATGTATGTTTATTGAATTTATATCACTCCCCAAAATTTTAATAGGGTACTGTACTGCCTTTAACTGTGCTGCTTTCAAACTTTATTTAAAATTAGTTTTAATTTTAGCTTTTAAATTATTTTAAAACATTTAATGTTGACCTTCTGTATGCCTCCATTATAATGTATCTGATTTCCTTTGTAAGCTGCCATGAGTTCCAATTTTAGGGGGAAAAGTAGGATATCAATAAAACCTATCGCTGCTGTCACTTGCAGATTGAGTCTTTACATTGCATTGAGAAATTTCAAGGTTCACCGTGGCATCTTGAAGCAAGACTGGGAAAGACCTTGACTGAAGAGCCAGAGAGCTGCTGTTGATAATACTAGATAGACAAAGGGCCTGGCCCAATATAAGCCAGCTTCCTATATCCCAAAGCATATAGCTTCTGTAATGTCATATTAAGACAACAGAGGCCTTCTTGACTTCATGAAATGCATTGCCAACTGCCTTCAGCTTTGATGTACAAGAATTCAGTACTTTGCATTTTGTCTATTAGTCCCTTGTTAGATTTTGCTTGGTTTCCTTGAGGGGGAAAAAGGGCTGCCAAACATATTTTCTCCAATAATACTGGAAACCTCAGAGAAAAAAGATTCAAACAGCTTCATTTTTATTAATGAAAGACACATTGCCTCTTCTAGCAATACACAAGGTTTCTTTTGTATGTCCATCTTTCCTGTTAAAGACCACAGTTTATACAATCCCTGCTTTTCTTTCTGTTTAGACAATTTGTTTTTCTGGAAAAATCTGATTTGTAAATGCATACTGAAAATAAATAAGGGAAGAAAAAGAAAGATCTCTGTTTCTTTGTCTGTTTCACAATCGAGCAAGGGGGATAATTTTCCACTAATTTTGTGAGACTGCATATCTGAGATTCTTTAGTCTTCTGCATTCTTTGTACACCTGGTTCAAATTTACATGCACCATTTTTAATAGTCAGACAGCAGGAATTTTACCAACAAAAATCCCCACTTGGTAATGATAAAGGAAAAATGCCATTTTCCAGACCTAAGTCATCAATACTGCTTTATAGGCTTTGAGATATAATTTTTAATACTGAGAATTGGGTTGGCCACAGTCCAGAATGAATACAATAGTCAGCAGAACTATGCAGATTTTTGCATTCCAGCTAAAGCAGACTATGACAGCTCTGCTGTAACCACCTGCTGCCATCTGCCCCCATTCCTGTCAGCTAATAAGGATTCAAGACCAGACAGGACAGCAAAAGGCAGGCATACCATAGCAGGAAAAGAAGCAGGAGAATTATAACTGGCAAACAGAGGTCAGGAAGGTGGCAAGAAAGGGTTAGTCCAAGCTGATCTCACTCGGATCCAGTTATGTCTTCCCCAACAGCAATTACAAGCTCAACACTACAGAATAAATCCTTCTGTCAGAGCAAGTGCTTGGCTATGATGATGGTATAAGGACATTCACCTTCTTTGCTATACAGTCGGCACTCCATATCCACTGATTCTTTTTCCACAGATTCAAGCATCTACGACTTGGAAATGTTCCAGAAAAGTATAAATTCCAAATAGCAAACCCTGATTTTGTCATTTTATACAAGGAACACCATTTTACTATGCCATTGTATTTAGCAAGACTTGAGCATCTACAGATTTTTATCTACCCGGGGGTGGGGGGGGGGCGGCGGTGGGGAGGTCCTGGAACAAAACCCATCAGATAACAAGGGCCCAATATATACAGGACTGGCCCAAGATATTTTCCTAACTGAATTAGCAGCTGATCCTCGCTTCAACAGTTGAAATGGAATAGTGTCATCCAGTACACTGGTGGACAACATGCCAGTTTGGGGGTAAAGGATAGACTGTGTGGCACGTCTCCCAAGATTACAGGCTTAACAGGAGGATCTGAGAGCTTCCATTGTTGGCCCCACCATGTGCCACATGATTGTCCCATTCTGCATAATGGTAGGGCCAGATGTTGCTTTTTAATACTTGTCAAATGACAGTATTTAAGGAAAGCACGTAGTGCTTTCCTTAAAAGTGTGCTAGTGTTCACTGCATATGCATGCACACAGACTCAGTGGTTGTGGTAGGGAGGCTATGACCTGCAGAGAGGTTTACTTTATACCACAACTCAAATTGCTGCTTTTTCCAAACTACCAATCTGGTTTCCATCTAGTGAAATTCTATCATATCCATGTGTATGCATTTGGCATGGGAGTAACTACCAAGAACTGCACTACACGTGTGGTAAGTTAGGAGCCCTTTTCTTATTTCAACCGAGACCTTCCCGATAAGAATAAGGGACTCAAATAAATGGTTCTTTCTGCAGTGACAACTGTTGATATATTTGCTGGCTAGCATATTGAACACTAAGGGGAAAAATGTAGCCTCCATCAGAGAAAAGCAGCTTTTTTCTCAGCTTGGGTGAATATCATTGTGAGCAGTTGCATTCTTAATGTGGAACAGTATTAAAGAAAAACACATTTCTAGAGAGTTGATGCTATATTATGTGGTGGACACTGTATCATTCCACTACAGATAGTCAGGGAAGGGCTCTCTTTCCCCTGCAAGCCATTTGGCTCAAAAAATGATTTGATGGTAGGATGAAAAGTGGTGTTCTCACATCATTATAGTGGAGCTTTAGCCCTGGCTTCTGAATCAGGCAATGGAAATGGTGATGCACTTACAGGCTTGCCTTTTGTGTGCGCCATAAGCAGAGGGAAATGAAAGCCTGGTGTAAAGGAAGTCCTGTTAGTATGGCCCCCTTTCAACAGAGATCATTGAAATTCCTTCATCTTGGTCTTGGGGTAGGCAGACAAAGAAACAACAGCTGGAGGCAACTGAATGTGACAGACTCCATCTGCATTCAGTACATAGCCTGTGTGTCAGGAAAGCCTGCCTGCTTTAACTTATTTTAAATACTTATGCCAGCATCAAAATACAAATTCAACACAGACATAATTCAGTGTAAGAATAAATCCAGCACAGTAGGAGGGGGGCCACAATGGGCAGCATAACCTTATACATATCTATGTTACAATAAACAGTAACCATTCACTTCCTGACTTCCAGGTAAGTGGATATGGATTTACAGGAGGGATAGATGCAAGTCTAGTGCAAACATAAGTCAATCAGCAACATTTTAAAGTTTTTTGCATTGCATTAAACTAGAAGAATATCCTTGAAAGTGAAGGACTTGAATTGTGTTTTTTTGGGGGGGGGGGGGCTGTCGAGAGTTCCCTGTTTTTCTCCCTCTTGCTCTCTGTGCATATACATGGAGCTTAGGAAAATTAATTTTGTAACTCCAGTTTCCAGAATCCACTAGCATGATCTGCCTAGGGGATTCTGGATACTCAGAACCTAACTTTTTCCATTTCTCTCTCCTTCTCCATCTTTCCTTCCCTCTTTGTGCATATGTATTTTTAATTGTATTAGTTTTTAATTTGTAAGCAACTTTGTGTCCCAATTATGGGAAAAATAAATATGAGGAGGAGGAGGATTTATCTCTCCTTCCCTCCCTCTTTGTGTATATATTCATGTATGAGCATAGTCACATGGAAGGTAATGCTCAGGTTCCTGAAAAATACTAGCAAAGTTTGCACATTTTTATTTCCCTACTCATGTCACACCAGTTGTGTGTATTTGCCTCCCAGTATATGATTTAGCTTTGATACTATTGCACCAGCGTGCTGCATGGCTCTTAAAAGACTAGGGTTCTGGTCAATATGACAGCAATCTGCATAAAAAGTACACATGCTAGTTTATATATGCAAATGTATATATAATTAATAAGATTTACCTACACTTCAGAGAAGTCAAAGTCATTCACTTTCTTTCCCATCAAAATCAGGCCACATAATTTGCAGGTCACCCCAGATTGTCCCAAATACAGTTGTTTTTCAGACATTCCAAAGTGTGAAACCAGTGCTCAAAAACATCAGCCGCTTAGTCTTGTATGAGCTCTTTCACATGTACTCCTAAAACCAGAAACTATGGCACTAAAATGGAGTTTGAGTCATTTGAGGAAACAAATTAAAGGCCAAATAAAAGGACTGCTTTCCCCTCCACAATTATTTTCCAGTTCCCACCAAAATCCTCCCCATATGCAGAACATTGTTTTCACTGAGATGGATATAACAATATATCCATGGCAACTGACAATATATGTGTCAAGTGACAATATATCCATATATTGTTATAAAATTTTAGGCTAATAGGTTTTTGTTTTTGTTACATGCCTTCAAGTTGACTCCAGGTTATGATGACCCTGTCCTTGGTTTTTCTGAACAAGATTTATTCATGAGATGTTTGCCATTGCTTCCCTCCGAAGTGGAGAGCATGTAACCAACATGCATTCCACTTGTGGCAAGCATGTAACACACATCTGTGAGACTTGTTGAAAGACCTCCTGCTCTTATTTTTTTTAACATAGCAATAGGTAGCATTTTCCCATTTCTTCTCTTTCATTTCTTCCTGTCCCTGCCCCCCTTCCTAGTTCCCACTCTTTCTTTCCTGGCATCAATGAGAGTTTGTCCTATATGCTTAATTTCAGTCTGTGTGTGGGAAGGATGAGAGGAGGAGAATGAAGGTAACAGTGGGTGGATCATTTCATCCCAATGGCAAGCCCTCCCTGCAGACTCTACTCTCGCATGCCAATTTAGTTGAAAAAGCATCTAGTTTCCATTTATGTTAGATACTTTTCTGTTTAATTGCCATGGAAGGGTGCAGCGTTTGAGCTGTGTGACCTGCCTTGAATACAGTCCCCTGCATGCAATTTAACTGAAAGGAAAAATAGGTTCCAATAGCACCAATGATGCAGGACTCTGGGAAATAAATGGAGGGCCTGAAATTCATGGACCCAGAACTGGCAGTGCCCTGATGTCACCACAAACACCCCAAACACAACAAAATCGTATGTGTGAACATGGATGAACTTCATTGGGTGGAAAGCCATATCTACTACGTGCACAGATATCTGGGCAAACAGACACTTAAGTCAGTATTGAGTGTGACATGTTAGAGGAACCACGGGTGGAATTTCAGCCAGATGGTAGCAGTCAGGGAAGGGGAAATGAAAACATAATGAGCTTTATCTCTCCAGTGCCTCTGATTGTGAAGAACATCCCATATTTTGTGAAGTCTCATCTGTTCATCAAATACTGGGGGCTTGGAGACAAGGCAGGAAGTGCCCCCCCCCCCCCTTTGACTTCACACTGAGGAATACTGCAGTAATATGACCACCAGGGATGAAGACATTACACAGAAAGCTTGAGGGATTAAGGACAGCATTCTGGACTGTAGAGGCCTGGGAAATAATAACCAGCACATTAAGTAGTTCAGGAAGGAGCCTGCAGAGAAGTTAAAGAGAACTGCAGGAAGCTTGGGGTCAGGAATGTGGGGAAAGCACTTCAGAGGCAGATGTTTCTTCAGAGACAGCATTTAAAATATTCTTGTGGGTTTGTGGAATTTCCAACCACAAAGGGTCTCGGAAGATTGTTCTGGATGGGGTTTATGCTTGATTGTGAGGAGAATGGTGATTCTGTTATACTGATGTTGGAATTTGGAGGGTGAACCCTTCAGGTTGGGTTCTACTGGACCACAAAATTAGCCCTTTGAAGAGGGTCAATGCTCAGCATCTAGAGAACTGTGGAGTTCCAAGAAATGCCTGGACTTGAAACTCTTTTCCTATATCCAAGATGTTTGGGTCTGGATATAGGAATATAACAGTGAGGGAAAGGGATTATAGTGACTATAGCCATATGTGGGTGGTAATCCGTTTTTTTGGCCAGCCACTATGGGAATTGGCTTATCAAACATTTGGAATAAATGTTACCATCCACACTTTAAAAGATCACATTTTGCTCCATGCAGCTTCAGTTATGTGAAAGAACTTGCTGCTTTCACAAGTTTTTGGATCAGACCCAAAAATTCCTTGTTTGCAGATGAAAACAAACAACTAAGAAAAAAACCCCTAGCCTTTATTTGTTCTGATTTCCCTTTGGGCTCCAGATGCCATTTAAGTTAACTTTAACTTATCTCCTGCTGAGTGAAAACCATAGACATGCCTTCATAGAGCTGCAGATAGGTTATTTGACAAAATCAATGCTGGCAGTGGAATTTAGCTTATAGGTGATCTTGGCAATAATAAAAGCTCAGAGGAAGCTTTCGTAGCATGTACCTACATTGTCACTCATTAATCAGTAATCCTTCATAAGCCATCCATGTCATCCACTGTGCACAGTTGCTCAGTGTGTATGTTTAAATAAAATACCAAAGCAGTCAACTGTGAAGGGATATTGGCAGCCTGTTTAGTTAATGTTGTTCACTTTTTGAAGCAAAACATTCTGTTCTCAGGCCATAAGAAGACAAACCTTACATTTGCAATGTACCAGCAAATGGCCTGCTTTCTATCTCAGCTTATTATTTCTTCCCAATCTTTTAAAAGGCTGAAGAAGGGAAGGTCTTGTTTTCAATTTTCCATTGATTTTGAAGCAAAGTCTCTATAGTATTTCACCTTGAGAGGTCTGGCTTAGTTTATGTATGACTATTGATGTATATTCACCTCCAATATCATGGAACATGGAGGAAACAGTAAGAGATGTCTGAAAGGGTGGAATGTGATTTAACATTTCAGGCAAAGGCAGGGAATGCTCCTTTGAAGTATTGTTTAAAGAATTTGCAAGTGAAAAATTAAATAGGAAAAAAGAATTAACTAAAGGGCCTTGTCCAGTGAGTTGTATGTTTATTCTACAAATCTAATAGGGAAACACTGAAAAACTGCATACACACACCAACCTGAAGTATTAGGTGGCACATCTTCTGTACCATCTAAAGATTCCACTATTTCATTCTCTTGCATTTGTAGACAAGAGGGCAAAACAGACCAGCAGTAAGAGCTGGGCTGGGGGGGGGGGGGCATCTGAGTGTGGCGTTTAGATGCCGCATGTTCTGATGCTGCCCCCATGCCACCGGATGTGCTCTGCACTGCCAAAACGCTGGAAAGCAGAAGTGGTGGCAGCAAGGGAATTCTTCAGTTCCGTGCAATTTGCCGCTTCTTTTGGGGCTGGAAAAATGCCAGGTCAGGGCTGCGGCATGTGGTTGCCACAGACCCTATCTGGGCAACAAAGGAGCAATGTGAAGCTCCCCTTTTATGGTACTGTAGTTTGTTTCGGCCCAAGGCCTCTTTCTTACATCTTCATAATCACAACTCATTGTGTTAAGCAATACTCCAGATACTGTACCTGTTGGTGTATTAAGCTTGCATAACTTTCCCAAAGTAAGCAGTGGACACAAGAGAAAATAGGACATGGGCACAGTGGCCATAAAGGTTCAAAGACATTGGAAAAATAGTTTACTTAGATACAGTAGTTTTTAATCAATCTTTCCTCTATCATTCCTATGCAATACTGGAAAAAGTACAACTGCTAGCTTAGTGCATCAACAGCATTTCTGGCAACTAATTCCTAAAGAAATAATATTCAAGGATTATTATCTCTAAACTGAGTTTGACCTGAAGGTGTTTAATTTCAATTTCTCCATCAATCCTCAACCTTAAAAAAAATTTTTTTTAGTAAGCCATTCTTGATTGTGGTTTCAGAGTATGTTCTGCAACTGAGTTCATAATATGAAACATCTTGCCAGTCTACTAAAAGAAATGGAAATTGGCAGTGATGGAATAAACAGCCTTGGGGTGTGGTGGGTTTTATTGCTGTATTAAGAAAGGGAAGCAGGAAGAGGTAAAGTCTTACTGCTTCATTGGTTTGTCTTGTACGCTGAGGAAGATGCCAGAGCAAATGATAAAGCAATGAATATGAAACCTAGAAGACAATGGAGTGGCGATTAGATATTAACATGAATTGATGATCAAATCATGGTCAAGCAAATGAGCTTCTTTCTCCAATAAAGAAATTGGTTAAGCATGGGGGATGGGGAGATACGAATCTGCAGCAATATTTCTGACTCAGAAGTTTCCATTAGTGTGTGTTTGTGTGTGTAGATGCACATCTACAACCATTTCCTTTTGTTTATTTCATATGATTTATTCATCTTGCCTTTTCTCTAGCTGACTCAAGGTGATGTACAAAGCACTCCCTATCTCCCCATTGGCCCTGGCTGATTGTGGGCCATCCACTAAATTTTATGGCTGATGTAAATATGGAAATATGCTACTGTTACATACTTTAAAAAAAATTAAACAGGCCTCTTGATTTTAACTTGTTAGGAAAGGTGCTCCAGGATTCCTTAATAGATTTTAAATCTATTTACTCTGTGTTGACTGTGTAATTGTTTTAAATTAATGCTTTAAATGGTCTGGTGGTTCATTGTTTTTTACATTTTTATACTATACAGGCATACCTCAGTTATCAAAACCTCTGAAAAAGAAGCTCCTTTTTACAGTCTTTTTATGTTCACCAGCTCCCCTTCCTCAACATCCACTGTATAGTTAGATTTTTTTTAAAAAGCAGTATCAAGATTCAGAGGATGGTGAAGGAATGCTGCAAAAACATAGAATTTCAGTGCCAGGTGGGAGCACTGAACAATGCAGTAAATGTTGAACTGGGCAAGAAAGGGATCCAACTCTAGCACCTGTAGCTATATGTGCTTGAATAAAACAGGTAAAGTAAACAGGAGTTGCCTCCAGAATGATTCCTTGATGCATTTTGGAAGATGTTTTCCAGTGGTTTCCAGAAAGTTCTAAACTTTTTGTTTTGCTTATACAAGGATATCTGACCCCCCCCCACTTTCATTTCACAAATGTGTCCTGTCAGTTTTGGACAAAAGGTTTGCTGAATCATGTTGAATTACTCCTCTTTTTTGTGGTGCAGTAAACTATCCCTATTCTTTCCATGTGATAGGTTGAATCTTCCTTATTAGAAATGCTCGGGGCATGGAATGCTTTCGATTTTGGAATATTTACATATACATAAATAATATCTTGCAGATGGGACTCAGGTCCAAACATGAAATTTACCTTATAAACATAGCCTGAAGGTAATTTTATACATAATATGTCTAATAATTTTGTACATGAATATGTCTAATAATTTTGTACATACCCAAACCGTCAGAAATCCAAGGTGTCACTGTCTTGGTCATCCATGTGGACAATTTTGGATTTTGGTGTATTTCGGATTTTGGAATTCTGCCAAAGGGGGAGTCAGCCAGTATTTCTGCCTCTACTGCCAAATTATCTGTTAAAGATGTTGTGCCTACGAAATCAGCTGTTTTGTTAACTCAGTTATATTTGTATATTTATTTTAGCACTTTGGGTACCATGATGGAAGAAGAACACAGATTTTTTCCCCCAAGCAGCATAAGCAATACAACTAGAACTATTTCTCTCAGCTAGGCTCCCACGTCTCGCCATCATATTTTGTTCACCATTTGTCACACTGTTTCATTGTAAGAAAGCTTTGTCTAAAACAAGAGCCCCTTCATTCTACTGGCTGTCATTTTAATATTGTGCTAACATTCAAATGTGTGGTTTATGGCACGAAAAAATATTTACAGTCCCCAACGCCTTGCCATTTCAACCTCCTCTTTGTTGTACAAAAGCTGCACCGCTTTATCGAAGAAACATTATCTTTTTGTTTAGGCATAGTTGAACCATAGCCCATAGAATGTCACAAACAGACACTGTTGACAATAGAACCAGGATATTTTGATTAGCAAAATGTATTTGCATTTATAAGTGCCATCTTCTGTTTCAGACAGAAAAACTGGAAACTGAGAGGAAGATCAGCTTTTAAAGTACCATGGCTAAGGACTTGCAAGAATGGCAGACTGACCCATGTGCTTAAGATGTTGTCTCAAAGCCAGAGATGGGAAAGAATTACTTACAAATAACTGATTATCTGCACTTAACTCCTCTTTTTCCCCAGAACAAAAGTACAATTACACCACATTATTATTGTAATGTAGCAAGCGATAGAGAGCCAGCATAGTGTAGTGGTTTAGACACTGGATGAGATTTCTGGAAACTATGGATCGAATCCCCACTTGGTCATGGAAACTCAGTGGGGAGTTTATCAGATGGGAGGAATTTCTCTTTATTTCGAATGGAACCAATTGGAGCCAATTCGAATTCACGTGAATTCGCTAGTTTAGAGAATTTATGTGAATTCCAATTGCATTCGGAATGCATTCAGAATGACTTCCCATTATGACTTCCCATTGCCCGAAATTGCGTGAGATGCTTTAATATGCAATAACGTAAAACCCATGATTGCATTCGGATTGCCATTAGATTATGGGCAAATCATACACTCTTAGACTCAAAGGAAGACCATAGCAAACCCCCCTGAACAATTTTTTCCCAAGGTACCCCTGAGATATGGTCACCTTAAGTTGGAAACAACTTGAAGGCACACAACAACAACAAACAAGGGACAACTTCACTCCTTTTCTTAGTGTAGTAGGCATACAGTTTGACAGGGATGTGATCTGAGTAAAAGGTGGAAACAAATTATTCCAGTCAGGGGCAGTCCAATCTGCCCTACTGCCTGAAAGGGAATTAAAGTGCCTTTCATTGCACAAGGCAAGAAGAAGAGCTGGCACATCTCCCCATTACAAGGCTATTTGCATCCTGGCCATGCCAAAGAAGGACAAAGAGGATTCAGCAGTGGTACATGTGATCCTCCTGCTCAGGGCCCATGGTGTGTGAGAGAGGCTCAACATTGGCAGGGCAGTTGTTTGTTATTAATTAATTTTTCCTACTTGCAGATAGTTGCAGGGTGGAGGTCAAATTACTCTTCCCATCCACCATCATTCAAGTAGCCTTAAATATGAAGAGTCTTAGAAGCACAACAGGTGCACAGAAGTCACCTATAGCTTAATGGAGGGGAACACAAGATAGTGCTGCTCCAGGACATTTTTCATAGCAGTAGTGATTATGCCACCTAACAGAGCAGTCAAGTAACATCCTTCTTGTGTTATTTTGAAAGATATAAATATCCCTGGTGTTACAGTGGTTAAATGCCTGCATTGCAGCCATCCACTCACAAGCCACAAAGTTGTGAGCTCAATACCAGCCAGGGCTCCTGGTCGAGTCAACCTGGCATCCTTCCTAGGTCGCTAAAATAAGTACCCACCTTGCTGGGGGCAATTAGCTGCCACTTTGTAAACCACTTAGTACATCAGTAAGTGATATAGAAGTGCATTTGCTATTGCTATTGCTAGTGTTTCTCTTCTATATGGAAGATATTTCAGAATGTCCCATAGTTGTCCCACAGTATGTTACGGACAATCTCACCAACATGCAAAATATCAGGTTGTACACTATATGGTGTTTTAAGGCAGCTTACTTTTCTATCCAAATCTTTCTCCTCTGAAATCCTCTGAAATCATGATGCATGTTAATTGCCGGGCCACCTATGGCTTCCATGTCATGAGCCCTGTGAATCCACCATGTGTTTTATTCCAAAGTTTAGAGGAGCTATCTGAGGTTCTGAACCTTATCTCCCCAAATAAGTTAACCATACTGAATAACTCCTTTAAAGTTTGGAACAAAATCTGGAACAGATTCACCATACGAGACATGATGTCTCCGTCCACTTCCAGTCAGTTCATATTATCTTCATAACAACCCCAAGGCAGGCTCATCTGAGCTGAGATCTTCACTTACTCATGGTCACCCAGTGATCTTTACTGCAGATCAGGAATGTGAACACAGGTCTTGTTGGTGAGGATCCACAGGCTAAACCATTACACCACCCTTTGCTAACTAATAGTAATAAATTATGTCTTGCTGTCCACTGCTGGCCTTAGAGGGAAGGTGTATGATCCTTCTTGGCAAAGCGTTTATTGTAAATATCTACATTAAAAAAATACTGTTACTGGAGAGTACATTGTTAAAGTCTATAAATGAGAAGCCAAAACATGTCAATGTCAAGTCAGACTTTGGTGACTCTTTTCTGGAGGGGTTGGTGATTTAGTTTAAAACTTGTTGCAAAAAACTATTTCAGTACTTGATGAGGAGCAATTGATTCTATTAACTAAACTCCTCTGAAAAATTATTGTTTGAAGGGACATGTGGGGTATCACAGCTGTGATTTATTCACACATGTTAGTCATCACTTGATGTTGCCATTACCAATTTATGAACACGCATGTGTGAGCTATCTCTCCTCTCATTTGGGTTTGCCAAAAGTTGGCAGGTATGACAAGCTTATGCACTCTGACCATCAATTTACCTCTGTGTTTCTCACTGAGCCTGGACCTGAATTTCAATTTTTCCATGGTGTGGCATTAAATCTTTTTCCTGCTGCCAAGCAGAGACAGCCTGCCATTCCTGTCTGAGTGATTTCAGTTCCAAAAGATTAGTGCACATTACTTTAACAAAAATCTACCTATGATCACTGATAAGCATAATGATATGTGATCATTTTTGCCTTGCCACTGTGCTCCTTGATAGCACATCATATGTAACAGATTTCTTGAATGAAGACTGTCATTACAGGCTTGGCCCCAAGAAAGCAACTTCCGTCCTGATTTAATTGTGTTAACTTCAGTGAGCTGACATTTAAAGTAGATAATAATTCTACTACTGCAGACAACTGCTATTTTAAGGATTACCTATTAGAAGGGAGAAATGCAAAAATGACATCAAACAGGCTAGAGAGATGGAATATTTTGTCGGATAAAAATAAATATCCTGATGAAATCTGGAACAAGAAAGATTTTGAATTATTCAGATGCATGAAAAAAATAATGTGCAACTCATAATCGGTTTCATGTTTGCACTAAACTTATACCAGGAGCAAATCTGCTTCCTGGAATTTATGAAAGAAAACACAAACAAGAAAAGTTACCAGACGAAATCTATCTGAAATAGTCCAGGAACATGATATTTGATTCTATAGTAGAGAACTTAATGTTAGAAGGACTTCCAGACTCACGGGTTTTAAATTTAATAAATTTTTGTTTCAATACATATAAGCAGGTTATAAAAATGAAACAGTCTGTCACAAAGATTTATGCTAGCTTGTGTTACAATCACACACATTGTATGTGGACTGTGGCATATTATTTTCACGCTCTGAGCATAGTGGCCAGAAAGCAGGGAAATGGTATTAGCTGTTAACTAGGTCTGTTCAACACCTAGATTTGCACGGCTGATAATAAATGTAATGCAAAACTCACTGGAAGCATTGACTGACTGAGTCTAACATTCAGTAGCTGTAAAACCAAGAGCTGACATCTGTTTCTAGAAATAAAAATAAAACTTCTCTTCACAGCCTCTCTAAGAACTTTACTTTTCAATAAAAGGCAAGGAAGTATGCACATACCTAAACCCATATCCAACCTTACATTTCTATTTCCTGGTGCGAGGTCCTCCCTCCTTTCCAATTGCCATTGCTTTGGCATCTGAAAGAAAGAAGAGCAGCCAGGCAGAATTCCTTTGTGCCTTGATCCAGCAGCTGGCAAGAGCCCCTGCCTCCATGTTTCAACTGCTATTGCTCTGGCTTCTAAAAGAGGGAAGAGCAAACGGTATCTGCTGGACTTAAAACTCCTTTTCTACTGCCATTCCCTTTTCTGTACTTAGATTGTATGCCCGAGGGCAGGGAACTGTCAAATTAATGATTTGTAAACTACTCTAGGAGATTTTTGGCTGAAGAGGTAGATGTATATACAATCAATCCATCAATCAGTCAGTCACTTTATTGTTTCTGTTCTGGTCCTGGAGAGAGAAGTCTAGGTAATCATTGATACACAGCTTGTTTTGGCAAAAGTTCATTATTTTAATGCACATCTGGTCCGCACCCATAAAATCCTCCTCTGCCACCTCATTTTTGGTGTGGATGTAACCCTGGGCTATCAAAGCATATGCCAGGGCAGTGCAAGTTTTGGCATGTTCTACCAAGCTAGTAAGGCTTCACAAACAGCCTCAGCATGAACAGCTGTATAGAGACTTATCGCCAGAGAGTTGGCCACCATATGGTGAACTAACAGAACTTAGGGAATTACTTTTTAAAGAAATGTGTACCCATGACTCATTACAGTAACCCCATCGTTTTTGTGGTGTTTGTTACTTTTGTTATTTTCCATTTCTCTTTTAAGGGCTGACTTAGGCTCAACAAACAAAAAGGTGTAAAACTTGAAAAAATAATTAAAATGCCCTTTCAAAGTGACTTTTGAAACATTAGGCTTTACACCAATAAATTGACGTTATTTATGCTCATTATTCTCTTTTTGAAATGTAACTATGTTACACTGTCACTGTTACACTATAAAAAGTAACTCGTTACAAATAATTGTCACACACAGCTCATTACTTCTATGCTCTTGGAATTGGCTGAATCAGCTTTGGACACAATGACTGTGGGAAATTGTTGTGACTTGCATGAATGGAGACAGGACTAAGTTCACACTGAGGAAATTTAAGGTATTTAAAGAACACACTATCCTCCTCTTTCTCCTACATTTAAACTTTACAACATCCCAATGAAATAAGTTTGAATAGGAAATAGTAATGAGTCCAAATTCACAATCCACATGAAAGCTTCAGATCTCTTGCAAGTAGGCCAGATCTTCCTGGCCCGAGAGAAAGTAAGTTCCCAGGGCTGTTGTACTTGTGGCCCCCAAAGCATCTCTAAGTTCAAAGAATTGTTTTGGATTGTCTCCATGCTCTCTGGGGGCATGAGGGAGGCTTTTTAGCCTAGCAGGAAGTGAACTGGGAGTTGACTTCCAGGTTACTTCCTATTGTAAAAACGGTGTCTCCTAGACCAAGATCAGGGTTTGATTCTCCACTGATCCATGGAAACCCACTGGGTGGCCTTGGATGATTCACATACTCTCAGCCCCAGAAATCCTCGTGATAGGCCTTAGGGTCACCATAAGTTGGGAAAATGACTTGAAGGCACACAACAACAACAGCATCACAACATATAAAGCAAGCAGCCATACAAAACAGATATTCAATGGATCTCTGTGATAAACAAGTTGGGAAAGCAAAACTCAGGACAGTCTCTCTGATCATATCAGAGGTGCAATGAAGCACCACCGTTTGCTTTATTCCTTAAGTTCAACATCTACCCTTCCTTAGGTACCACAAGCATTTGATGAGTTGCTGGAAAGCAGCAGATATTTAAGTTTGCAACTTTTTAAATACAAATCTATGTACTGTTTTACCCATTATATTTTGTTAAATACTGACTAGTTTTAAAGATTAACAGAAAGGTGTGAAATGAGCCATCAGATAATGTACATCCTGGTTGGATTTTCTGTTTCACTTCATATCCTCCTAGATGCAAGGCTTTTCAATAGGGTCATTTCACACATTCAGCTGTAATTTATTACAACCTGTTTGCCCCTCACCTGAAGAAGTTTAGTTGCTGATCCCTATTTGGTTACCTCGATATTACTTCAATGACTTATATGGGCAATGATATGACCGTATTTGGGTACTAATGTATTTTCAACATTTAAGGGTTTTCTAACCATTGCTGTAATTCATCTTTATTTATATAAGTGCTTTTACATCCCATGAGCCCATTTGACCTATGTGGCCGATAATTTTAATACACTAATTCTGTAAATTATAATGCATGACTCAAGGCAGTTACAGAAGAATTAAAGCAACTTACAAAATCAATGAATTAAATGTACTAGTATAATAAACCTATAAAATGAAGGAAGAGAGGAGATACAATAATTTTCCAGACTGGTTTACTAAAACCATCATGACAAATGCTTGCTGGAATAAAAATGTCTTAACTAGGTAGCAGAAAGCAAAAAGAAATCTTGAGCCAGGAGGGGAAATCTTGAATCAAGAAGTTCTATAATTTTATTGGATTTCCTTTGAATTTTGTCCCTTGCTATTCCAGCATTAATCATTGAAACCTTTCCTGTGAAGCCTTTCCCTGAAGCCTAAGACTCATTTTTATATTTTTCTAAGATATTTAAGTTTGAAAACCTGTCCTAGAGATTGATAAATTAATGCATGGTATCTCCCTAAAGAGAGAAACCTTAAGGTAAAAATTTTAAATCAATTTCTGGGACCATGTTAGCTTCTGCTTAAAATAAATTTCCTAGGAAAGAAACTAGGAATGTACTAGAGGTGGATGGAACAAGGGTAGTCATTCCTTTCAAAAATGGATGAGGGTGGATGGAACAGTGGCTGGAAGCATGGGCTGAATTTATATTGCAGAATTAATGCAGTTTGACACCATTTTAACTGCCATGACTCAGTACTATGGAATTCTAGGATCTGTAGTTTTGTGAGATAGTCAAACTTCTCTATCAGAGAATTCTGGTGCCACAACAAAGTACAAATCCAGGATTCCATAGGATGGAGCCATGACAGAAGCGGTGTCAAACTGCATTAATTCTGCAGTGTGGCAGCAGCCATGGACAATGTAACATCTGTCCACTCCACTCACCCCCCCCAAAAAAAAACCAGGAGAAAAATAGGAGAAAATGCCGTGTGATATGATAAATATTAGCAGCAGGTGCAAAGAGGTAAAATGATCTGTCTGGGCCTGATTTCAAGAAGGCAGAACAGCACGCAATATAAATATGTTTGCAATATCAGCAGGAGGAAGACTAGAACAGAACTCTAAATGGACAAAACCTAGGTACTATTGTCAACTCCAGGCACAGCTGAAAAAGTATTTACAGATAAAGGAGGCAGACTGTGTACATCTTTGAGCGGTGCTTTAAGGATGTATACTGCATGCAACCCCACACGTTTATCCAGATGTAAGTCCCATTGGTTAAAGGGAATTTCTTAGGAAGTATGCTCAGCATTGCAACCTTTTTGTTGTTTCTCTCTGCTCCTTCTTATTTCTGTCTTCTTGCTTATTTATTTGACTTCTGTCCTTTCCTTCTCCCAGGAATGGGCTTCAGTGTGGCTCACAGCAAAACCAGAACAGGTATACGTAAAAACAGACAAAAATTTTGAAGTTAAAACTTTATTATATAAATAATTCATTAAACGTGATTTAGTTTAATAGCACATAAAAAATTTAGAGGACATTGTTACTCTGATGCTTCCACTTCATTTTTGATTTTCTGTCAAGAATAATGTTCTGCTAGAAGTACATTGCAAGACTTCATCTTCTTTTCTTATCATACAACTTGACATTTTGTGGGAACCTTGTAAAAGATTTGTAGGGGATAATTAAAGCAATTTTCAAGGTATGTGTGGAAACACCTACAATCCTGACTCCATAGTCTTAGCTCCAGAAGAATCTCTGCTCAGTCTACTTATATGTGCTTGTCTTGGGATACGAGTGTGCTATATTATCTTATATAATTGATCAATTTCTCCCAAGTATGAAGGTAATTCAGAAACTTCTATTCTGTGCAATTCAGTCTCAGTCAAATTTAGGACAGAGATACTGTGGCACACTCTATTTGTGATATATATATATATATATATATATATATGAACATACTAACAATCTGTTTTTATTACAGTGTATAACCCATCAGCCTGCTTTATATTGTGAAATATGTGGCACTTTTGAGCAAAGGTTAGCACAAACTATTTCTTGGGAACACCTAGAGCTAGTGTGAATTTTTCAGAGGATATGAAATTTCCTTTACTGAGTAATGGGCTTATGGGAAAAGTCCATCATTCTTGGTGATGAGAGCAGTAGTAGCAAATCCAATAGAAAATAAATAGCTGTAGCTTTCTTACGTACTTATGTAAGATTTATTGAATGCTGTGTTTTTATTTCCAGGATTACAGTTCATTCACCAGCATCACATCAGTTGAGATTTCCTCATGGGTTTCTTCTCCATTGCACTGCACTTGGAGAAAGGAATTAAGGGAGGTAGCCAAGGCTGTATTTCAGAGGTTACAAAAACTAAAAACTAAAAACTAATAATAAAAAATAACGTGAAAAGAATGTTGCTTGGGGTTCCTTCTTCCCATGTACTCAGCAAAGCACTTTAAGAAGACAATCTGAGAAATGTTTAGATCTCACAATGTAATTGTAGACAAACTACTAACTATAATTCCTTTGCCAGCATTCATATTGAAATTGATGAAGATATGGTCTCACATGTCAGGTGATTATATGCACTTCCATATAGTCTAATTTAATACTTAAACAGAGCAGTGGTATCCCACACCAGGGTGCCACCTGGTGTAGAGGGCAGGGCTTTGGGTGAAGCCAAAAGGGTCCACTCTCAACTCCCTGTCTGCCCCATGTGGCTTTACTCTAAAGTAAAGCCACATAGAAGAAAGATGGGGTGGTGGTGCCTGGCCCCATTTTCTGGCCAAACTTATACAGCTGTGCTTTTTTAAAACACTGGGAATGATGTTAGAATCATAGATTTGGAAGCAAGCTAATCCACTGCTGAAGCAAGCTAATCCACTTTCCCATTTTATCTCTGTATTGCTGCTCACATTTTTCAGTAAGGGATTCTGGAGGCAGCTGCTGTTCACCTCGTCTGTTGTAGGCACAGTTGCAGTAGGACCATCCAAATTAAAATCCCACTCTTTCCCAGTTCAAGCTCTTTTTTTGGCATTATTCACTGAAGGCACGCTGCATGAAAAGTCAGTGTTTCTTCAGCCCTCCTTCCGCATTTTTCCTATGACAATGCTGTTCTAAATTTTTCACTAGACAGAGGACAAGAAAGACATGTGATCTAGGTGGGCATAATGAATCCAGATCCACAATCCCATTTGAAAGCATAAAAATATTTTGTAGAAAGCAGTTTCATGGTCAAAGGATTTATTAATTGAGGTATGCCCCTTTGTGTGTGTGCATGCATGCAGGAAACCAAGATGATGAGCTGACCCTCCAACTGTCCCAATTTGACAGAGATAGTCCCAATTTGGGGTTGAAGGCTTTCATGGCCAGCATCCATAGTTTTTTTGTTTTTGTTTTTTTTGCGCTATGTGGCCATGTCCTAGAAGAGTTTCTTCCTGATGTTTCTCCAGCACCCATTCTGAGGGTCACACAGGATATATATACCCAACCCTTTTTCAGGCAAGCATTCTCTGAAGATGGCAGCCACAGATGCTGGTGAAACATCAGAAAGAAACTCTTCTAGAACATGGCCACATAGCCCGAAAAACCCACAAAAAACTATAGTCTCCATTATTCTTCTATCACTGCACTTTTTAAGCTGTTATTAATATGTCCCAGTTGCTTTCTCTTCCTCCCATTTTATTGCTTTGAGTAGTTTGCACTCAATTAACTTGTGGGGGGTGAGATGGGGTGGCAGAATCTTGCCCTTTCCTTTAGCTTTAACCAAAATCAAATTGCTGGAGCTTCTGCTAACTTGTGTGTTCTTCCTCATCAATAACTTTTGCTATCTTGAACACTCTCTAATGTTGCTTGGCCACATGTGTCCCAGTTTTCATCTGTGAAAATCTGTGAGGAAATGCTCATTATGTAAGCAATCAGCCTTTAAAATTATGGACTGGATATAGAACACTGCATGTACAAAGGGATTAGTGGAATATGCCTTGTTTACATCCTTTTAGCCTCAGCATTTTCCACATCAGAATCCCATCTAAACACCTTCAAAGAGTGGAGGGCATACCAAATGGCATGGCATGGAATGTGTGGCACTAAGGAGGAAACAGGAATTCCTCAAACCTTGCCTGCTTATACAAACTCTCCCTTATTTTTCAGTCCCCTCTGTCACAGTCTACTTCCATAATGAGTAACTGGAAGATGATTATAAAACTGAATTATAGTTTACAGGAAAAACTTGGAAGCGGGGGTGGGAAGTACATTCAAAGTCTTTCGTAAATTGCTTAGTTGGTTAGGTATACATACAAGACAAATGGAAATTATATATTTTTTTATATTTGTACTGTTAATGAGAACCAGTTAGGGCTTTTATGTCTTTGAAGTTTCCAATTCCATCTTTCCTGATTTCAATATGCATCTAAAACAGAGAGGAAATTAGGAGTTTTCCTATTAACTTCAGTGGATGGCTTGAGGAAACATGTTGTCCAAACACCCACAACAGAGTTACAATAAATCTTTGAGTCAGATCCAGGCTTTGTCTTTGGCAAGGATAACTGTAGAATTCAGGACAGTTCTGTGTGTACTGGTAAATTTAGACCACCTCTCCCACCCCCACCCCCTTTTTTTCTTTTAAAAGAGAAGGCAGCAAAGTGACCTGGGTTGTTTGCAAACAAGTATACTAAAATGTATAGGCACAATCCTGATAATGTTTCTGCTGTGGTTTATTCTCTTTATTTTATCCATTTTGTCTAACATTTGTATCTATACATTTGCATGGAATGATTATAGGGATTGACAAGGGCAATGCGCTCTGGATAAAGGCTGAGCAACCTTTGGCAAACCGCATGTTGTTGGATTGTAGCATTCATCATTTCCCATTATTAGGTATGCTGGCTAGGTCAGATGACACCTGCAATCACACAAAGTAATGAGAGTCATAAGTCCTCCTTCCCTGTTCTTAAATGAAGTTGACCCTGAAGCCAGCACTAGGTTAGATTCAGTTATGTGCCTTCATATGGTAGCAGGAAGGCAGGGACATATCTGCCCTCTCTTCTTATCAAATATGCTGCATATCACTTTGTTCCTTGGTATAGTTCAAGATACTTGTTACAACTTGTGGAACAGTTGGGCCTAGTATAACATAAGAAGCTACCTTCTGTATATGTGTTAAGGTGGTGCAATGCAAAAGGGCCCAGGGATTCTGCAACTTTTAAGTATCTTGTCAATGAGAAATTTCACTGGGCATACCTCACTATTGTAAAGTCTGTGTTTTCATGTAACCTATGAACTCCATAGATTTCATAGGGTTTTCTTAGGCAAGGACTACTCACAGGTGGTTTGCCACCTTCTGAAATGTAGCCTACAGCACTTCGTTGTTCTTGGTGCTCTCCCTTATCAAGTACTATCTAGGCCTGACCCATCTTAGCTTCCAAGATAAGACAGAATCTGGATCCTTTAGGATATTTAGGCTAATGAGAAATTTATGCAGCCCAAAATTCCATCACTGACTTATGATAGGTGCAAGAGCCTTGTCCTTTTTTTCATCTGGCCACCCCAATATAAAAGTTATAGCACCTCAGATGAAGGGAGGGAGGAATCAGTGACTGGATTTGAGAGAAATTGAGGGACTGTGCAGACAGCCTCAAAAGGGTGGCATGCAGCCGCCCCTGTTTCAGCCAGATTGGGGCTGGAGCAATCACATGCCGTGGCCCCAATCTGGCCTTTCCAGGGCTCAAAAAGGAGCCACAAAGAGCAGATCCTTTTTGCGCCCTGGAAAGGGTGCCATAGCTGCATTGCTGTGGCTTGGCGGTGCTCCTTTGGGGCTGCATCATATATATATATATATATATATATATATATAAATGCTGGAGGAATGTTGTGATGTTGTGAGGCACACAGCATCATGGTACCCTGGGGCGGAGCTGGGATATGCGTTGTGTGGACACTAAACCCCGAATCTGCCCCACAGTCAGCCTTTCAGGCTGGTGTGTAAAGGGGGGTGAGTGAGTGAGAGGGACCTGCAGTTGGCTGGAGGTAAAGGATCTTGTTGTGAGGAAGTGTCAGTCCCTGATGAACAGATACCTTGCAGGATGTCTCTTCTTAATAATAATAATATATAATATTTATTTATTTATATCCCGCTCTTCAGCCCTAAAGGCTATCTGAGTGGCTTACAAATATTATTTTAATTAGACGGTTCCCTGCCCTCAGGCTTACAATCGTATAGGCCCCATTCCCACTACATTCTGATGTGAAGTTTGACACGGGCTATATGACCCTTGTTCACATTTGAACCCACTTCTGATCCTCCTTGGATCGATTAGTAAAGGAAAGGTCCGGGTTAAAAACAAATAGCCTAGGCTTTCCTGACACTAGTTTGGAAGTGGTCTTTTTTGGAAAACATGACTCTGAAGTGTGCCCGATAAGTGGGAACACTAGTCAGATCCATGTTTTTTTTTGGGGGGGGGCAGTAAAATTGTTAGCAAAATCAATCTTTTGCAAAAGCAACTATTTGCTTTTGCAATAGAATGCATTTGCGATCAATTGTATACAAACACACGAACTCATTACTTATCGGTCTTTGGGGGCCGGCCGGCTGGCCGGCCGGCTGGCCTACCTGCCTGCCTGCCTTCCCCCTTCCTTTCCTACTGGGCTCGCTGCTGCCGCTGGTCTGAAGGGCTGCCTTGCAACCTGGTAAGCCCCAGCTGCCGCAGCTAGTCCCAGGCCCAGGTGCTGGTGCATTCAGCAACCCTGAGCTGGCAGGGCTTGTGGGGCTTGTGGCATTTGTGCCGCGCTGCCCCTGCTGCTGCTCCCAGGAGTCACGGGCCTTCTGCCAGGGAATGGAAGGCACATCAGCTCCAGGAGCAGCGGCAGCTGTACAGCAAAAAAGGTCACCGCCATCTCCGCCAGGCCTATGCTGCTCCCAGCTGGGGCTGATGGGCCTTCCAGTGGGGCTCCTGCTGCAAGGCCCATCAGTCCCAGGAGCAGCTGATTTTAAAGTTATTTTAAAGTTATTTCTAAAATACTTTTTCATCTGTACTGTTTTTAATAAGTTGTAAGTCACCTCAAATCAGGCCTCCATTATCCCATCTGATTCTGGAAGTTAAGCAGCAACAGTTCTGATTAGTACTTGGATAGGAGGCCACCAATGTATACCAGGTGTTGTAAGCTATATTTCAGAGGAAGGAATTGACAAAAACATCTCTGCATATTCCTTGTCTAAGAAAGCTATGAAATTCATGGGATTACCTTAAATTGACAGGTGACTTGAAGGCATACACATACACACAAGCCACCTTGAGTCCTATTATTGGGGAAAAGGTTGGCTACAAATGAATCGTAGTACTAATAGTAGTAGTAGTAGTAGTAGTAATAGCAGCAGCAGCAGTAAATTTGTGGTTGTCTATACTCTCATTTAAACAAAACTGAACCCCATAATGTTTTCCTTGTAACATACTACTACTCAGAGAAGTGGGGTTTTAAATACTGAACCTCATATATTTGATCTGGCTTTTAATGAGGCTGGATTTCTCGTATTTTGCTTTGAAGATTGTGAGACACTTCAGTTCTTTTTGATTAAAAATAGCAGAAGATAAGGCCTTTGAATGAAGGAATGAATGAATACATGAACAAATACACGGATGAATAAATGAAAATGATTTTGTTGGGAATGCCAAGACCTGACAGGAGCAAATTGTTCCTTGAAGTTGCAATCCTGTAGACATTGGTTTGGAAACAGGCCCCACTGAACACAATAGGGCTTACTTCTGAGTAAGCATGCATAACATTGCATTGAAAATAGTGCTTTTATGCAGCTGAGCCCTGGAGGCCACTCTTTTTGCTTTCTCTGCTTCTTGCAAGGTGTCATTTTAAGGACCCCTTATTATATTAAATTGCCCATATCATCAGCTTCTATCATTACAATCAACTATCAAGTACTCCTGAAAGAAGTAGTGCCCAAAGGATTTCTGGGCCATTTTGTGAGGCATATCTAAACAAAACTGCTCTCACACTCTTTTTTATGATCTTCTCATACCATCATGTAATATTGTCTCTGGTTCAATTTCCCACTAGAACATAAAGTTGTCTGGAGTGATACTAGTGTCACGATGGCATTACAATGCCAGTCTCAAAATTACATTTAAAAGAAGCCTTATCTAAAAATGGGTTTTTACAAACACAAATAAAATTCTTTTTTTTTACAGGTACAGAGAAAGATTTTTCAGGAATAGATAAGAACAAGTCTTCAATTCCATAGTAGAAGATGAATTATGAGCATGTTTCAGTAACATTGTTTCATGAAAGAATAATGCTGCTGAGACTGCCTATATCTTCCATGCTCAAAAAAGGGGGAACAGATTTCTTCTCTCTAAAAGTACTGCCCACTTACAATATTAAACTTGGGAATGGATAAAAAAAAATCCAGGTCAAGAGGCCAAGGCCCCAAGCATGGCTCCATTAGGCCTTCCTGGGGCTGGAGCAGGTGGCCACACTTGGGGCCTTGACCGAGGCCCCAGAAGATCTAGCGCAGCAGGTTGGGCTAGGAATCCGGGACTGGAGGGTCAAAATTGCCCAGCCAGGATGGGACATTTTTGGATCCCCCAATCTGGGATTGTCCCACCCCAAACCAGGAAATGGCAACCCTAACTGTGATTGGCCAAATCTGGTATTCATACCATTAGTCCTGGTTAGCTTGAATTGCCCATGTAAACAATCTGAGTTAAAGAAAGGATATGTTATGAAGTGGAAAAAGGCACCAAAACAGAGAGGGAAACAACGGCATTAAATAGAATGGAAAAAACAGGAATCACTGTTGTCATCACCATCATCATTAATAGCCCCAGAGCCCTCAGAACCAGGACTCAAGGTGAATTCTCAGAATTTCAGAATTTTTCAGAAACATTTTTATCTCCTTCCCCAAATTGTAACTTTCCCCCCCCTCAAAAGTGAAATGACATACAGGTTTGGGTCGCCTTTATCTTACATTCCAAAATCTGAAATATTTCAATATCCAACCTTTTCTCATAGGTGGCTGAGATAGCGACATCTTTGCTTTATGATGGTTTAATGTACACAAACTTGGTTTCATGTACCAAATTATTAAAAATATTGTATCAAATTACTTTCAGGCTATATGTACGTATAAGGTGTATATGAAACATAAATGAATTTTGTGTTTAGATTTGGGTCCAATCGCCACAATATCTCATTATGTATGTATATGCAAATACAGATATTCCAAAATCCAAATAAAATAAAATAAAATCCTAAATCCAAAACACTTCTGGTCCCAAGCATTTCAGATAAGGGAGACTCAACCTGAAATACTCACTGGATTCAAAGTATTCCATCCATTGGGGCACCACAATTCTTTGACAGAAATGGCTAAATATGTCACAAAACTACTAATCCCAACATTTCATATCATTAAGCCATGGCAGTTAAAGAGGTGTCAAGCAGCATTATTTCAGCTGTGGAGATGGAGCTGTTGAAAATTAAGCTTTGAAAAGTGACATGGAAGAAAGCAATTATTATTATTATTATTATTATTATTATTATTATTATTCTGAATAGGAAGGATTACATCAGACTAGTAAGGAATCATACAGTTGGGATGTCATGATGATTGGAGGTGGGAAGAGGTGGGTAGTGTAAATACTGGAACCCTTCCAAAGTCATCACACAGGATTATTCACTTCCCTAACCACTTGAGAGAACCAATGAAATAGTGTGGGTAGATGAAGAGCAAAGAAATCATAGAACAAAAGGAACAAACACTGAGCAATGGATGGAAACTACAGAAAAAGAGATTGTACCTGGACATTAGGAAGAACTTTCTGACAGTGAGAGCTCAGAGTGTGGTGGAATCTCCTTCTTTGGAGGTTTTTAAACAGAGGCTGGATGGCTACCTGTTGGGGGCGCTTTGATTGTGTGTTCCTGCATGGCAGCGGGTTGGACTGGATGACCCTTGTAGTCCCTTCCAACTCTGTGATTCTATGATTTTATTCTATGATTTTGTATAACTAATGTAAATTCATGCAACATTTTATAAAGAAACAGTGTTTACAATCTAAAAAAAATTGGCAGCAATCTCTATCAAGGGAAGTATATATCTGCATGTGGGTTCACTCACTGATTTTGGAGGCAAACATGGAAAGTAGTGTGAAAGACAAAGTTTCCTTGGAGGTCTTTTCCAGGACCAGCAATCATCCACATTCAAGAAGTATAAAACCAGATGTATGTCCCAGCTTGATTGTTTCTAACTCTTTTCCTGAAAGTTTTTGTTGTTGTTTTTGTTGTTAACTGCCTTCAAGTTGATCGACCCTTGGTGGCCCTGTGGATAAGACATTTCCAAGACTCTCCACCCTCCACTGCTCTGCTTAGTTCCTTTAAATTCATACCCATGACCTCTTTAAAAGAGTCCAAGCAAGCTGCCTTTTCCCCTTTCTATTTTCCTCCACCTTTCCTAGCATTATTTTTTCCCCCCAATGAGTTGTATTTTCTCATGATGTGAACAAACATAAAAGCCTCAGTCTAACCATCTTGGCTTCCAGGGAGATTTCGGGGTTGATCTGATCTATAATCCATTTGTTTGACTTTTTGGCTATCCACGGAATGCTCAGCACTCTTCTCTAGCACCACATCAAAAATAACTTGTTGGTTTTTTTTCCAATTTAAAAATGTTTATAGAAGTTAACAGCACCCAGTAACAGAGACAACAGAAAAAGAAAAAAAAGAAAAGAAAAGAAGAACACCATCCTATAAATACATAACACCTATATAAAACTAAAACTACACTCAGTATACAGAACTATCTATTGTCATAAATACAACAAAATCAATGGCAAACTAAGCTAAATGATCTAAAACAGAAAAGAACTCTGACTCCCTTAAACTGTAAAGTGAAAGGGAAAGAAAACTTGTTTGTGAAAATTATGCTGTCATGACAGATTTCACTAAATCCCACCCTTCCATTATACATATTTTCTTTCAAGTTGTATTGCAGAGTAAATCTTATATCTTCGGTCTATGTATTTTTTTACCAATTCAAAATAATTTCGAATTATTCAAACATTAAAAATAATTAAAAATAAACATTAAAAATTATTAAAAATTATTAAACATAAAAAATAATTTGATTTTCTTCCTATCCAACTGTCCAGCTCTCACATCCATACATGTTAATAGGGAATACAATGGCTTGTTCGATTCTAACTTTCATGCTCAGTTGATTGTCTTTACATTTTAAGATCTTTTCTAGTTCTTTCATAGCTGCCTATCCCATTCTTAGATTTCTTAGGATTTTTTGACCGCAGTTCCCCTCTGATCAATATTTGAGCCCGGGTATGGGAATTCTTTTACTATTTCTATTTCCTCATTGTCTCAGGGGTGAAATAGATGGCCCCAAAGGGGCGGCATGACGCCCCCCCCCCGAAAGCCAGATTGGGGATGTGGCAACCTCATGTCACGGCTCTAATCCGGCCAAAATGTGCCCCAAATAGGAGTTGAAAAAGTCCGCTGCTATTTGGGGCAGGAAAAAAGCCACCCCTCTAGAGCTGGCTTTTCCCTGGCTGTGAAGCAAGTGGTGTCTGAACGCTGTGCCCTCAAGTCACCCGGAAGCTGGCCAGTGTGTAATCGCCAGAGCAGCTTCCAGGCAACTCGGGGGCATGGCGTGTCTAAACGCTGCCCCCCCAAGCTGGCTAGAAGCTGGTTTTACCAGGCGATCTGTTTCGACCCTCAATTGAATTTCTATAAATTCTCCATGGTGATTGTTTTTGTTTTCTTTAAAGTACCTCATGGTTATGAAGGAAGGTGGGGGGTGGAGTGTTCTTTTTGTAACTCGGCTTTAGCTGTCCTGCTGTTTTCTGCCTTCTGTTAGATCATTTGTAGATAATTTTTCACTTTTTCTGGCTTTTAGGAAATATTGCTGCATTCCTGATTTGATTTTCCTTTGTTTGATTTTCCTCTGATTTTAAGAAATGGCTGGCTCTGCCATTAGGCAGAGTGAGGTATTTGATGCAGACAACAGATTTGGGGAGTTGTAAAAGGGCAGAAAATAGGTGAGTTTTAATTTGCTATTGTATTTTTATTCTCATTGATTGGAAGAGGTACTTATAGGATTTTCTGCCTCATGTTCCAGAATAAGTTGCCTAGCCTATGAAAATATATACAAGTGAATGATATGATCTGCTGGTGTAATTATTTGGGAGGAAAAGAAGAAGCTGGTGACAGCAGGAGAAATGGCCAGCTATGAGCCACTTTTTTTGTTTGTTTGAATTCTTGGCTTTCAGTCATTGCACATGCAATTTCCCAAGCTACACTTCCCAATGTGCCTTTGCTCCACGGGACTCTTGAAATCAGGCATTCAAGAAACAAGTGATTCAGAGTCAGCCTCCAGAATGTGCTGTGTGGCTTTTCCTCTTCCACTTACAGCAGGAGGTCTTTGCACAAAGGCAAAAACCGCACAAGCATAAAGACAAACTACTTGTGCTATGGTCTGGGAGTATAAGTGGTTTGCCATTATAGGTCCTGGTCCTAGAATCTGGGTGAAAGGAATGGGGTCTCTTCTCTGTTATGCTTCTGGTGTCAAAACCCCTTGGGCTGAACCTCAATGAAATTATTTTAAAAGAGACATTCATGTCATGCTTAGTTTTTTACCCATAACTCATTCAATTTTTCTTCATCCTATATGTATTCATTCACATGGCTTTCTGTCTTCCAAAACTGCACAGGCAAGCCCTCTAGATAAGTTCAAATTCATGACAAATGAAATTTTAAAAAAGTAAAAGAAAGTATACTTTCTTCCATTGTAAAACAGAAGAAAGAAACAGGAACAGCCAGCAGGAGGTTGACCACATCTGTCTGCTCTCAACTACACATAATACTCATACCTTTTAAACAATGCATTTAAATTATGTGTGAAGAAAGTTGGAAAGTGACAGTTGTCAAGATGTGGTATGAAGTGTCCCACTTTGTCAATGCAAAGTCCAGTAGCAGATCACATGAAGTATAGTTGGGGAAGAGGTACCTAAAGACAAATAGCAGTGGTTTAATTACAGAGAAATAAAAAGATGAACTACATTTAGTTTTAAGCTGCCTGTGTTCTCACTTTCTAGTTTTCTGTGCCTTTCGGAGCATTTGGAATATATCCTTAAAAAAAACCCCTTAATGACGGAGAGGCAATGGCAGTTAGATATCAGCAACTGAATCTATGACACATGTTTACATATGGAAAAACATAATATGACGTGTTAATTCATTCAGTGCTAAAGAAAATCCAAGATAATGAGAGCAAAATAACATAAAGTAAAAATGTTGTGGATGCCAAAGACTTTGTCAGAAATCTGTGGAACAGAAATTTGGGATTTATTTTTCATCTATTAATTAATTGTTGCATTTCAGAATTACAAGATAGCCTTTTCCAGGATTTATACTGGATTAAACATTTAAAAAAAATACTCTGAGGGGGCAGGGAGAGGGAGCAGTGTGGTTGCACACATGTACCCCTCCTTGGGGTTCTATGGATTTGCTCATTGTGTGAGTTTTTCCCAAGTACAATTTTTGCAAGTGCAATATATTCCTGCAATAATTACACTCCTTCTTGTGTTAAGGGCCATGATGTACTGATGTACTTTTCTATCCATTGCAAGGAGAATCTCTTTCTTTGCTTTGTGGACCTCCAACCTGCCCAAAACCTACCCCACTGGTGTTCTCAGCCCTACAGAGTAGGTTTTAAGTGTGCAAAATTGGATGAAGAAGGTAGAAGGATTGCTACTTCTGGCAAAAGCAGCAGGATGCAGAATCCATTGGATCCTGGCTTTCATAAATACAAAAGTCTGCCACTACTTAGCATGACTAGGAATTAAAATACACTGCATTAAAAGAAACAGTGAAAAAAAGAAAGTGAGGGAGAGGAAGATATAGTACTGTATTATAGAAAGTGGATGAATTTATAAGAATCTCTGTTGCTATCCAGCTGGCCATTGAAGACTGATGGAGAGAACCATAAATTTGTTATGAGATGAGTAATGAGTTTACCATACTTGTAGCATATGGGAACTTTGTCCTTGCAAACTATAGCCTAAGGTTGATGTGTAATGTTACACTACATTGTATCACACAAGATGCTGGATAAGCAAAACATTTTTTAAAAAGTTCCCCTGGTTTGCAATCTGGCTAAAAGGAAATATTTGGGTTTCAGTTCAGCATCTTCAATAGCAGCCAATGGCTTCATTGCCACATGTGTATTGTTCAAACAGTTTGCATTTCAAAACAAATTGAAAGGAAAAGACCAAGAAACCAGAAACATCTAGCACATTTTAAGAAAAAGCACAACACTGAAGCCCATAAAGGCCCCCCTCCAAAAATTGTTGTGGCCTGTCAAATATAGGAGGGCTCCCCCATTCCCTGTAATACTGTCTAGAAAATAATGGTCTTATCTTGTGGGTATTCTCTGAACAAAGCATCTTTTAGTAGCAGGAGCAGAAAAATAAAAGCTCTAGGCATTCTCTACTGCCAATAAATGAAAGAAACAGGATCAAATGTGTGCGTGTACTATATACCCTTTCAGATAATTCCTATTGAAAGCCATTCATAAAGTGAACAGTCTCACAAGCTGTCAACCATTATGCCTCTAGGAGAACACATTCATGCAGGGAACACAATCAAGCATTGGTTTAACCCTCAAAAGAATGGCTAGTGACGCTATTATCACAAGGACTAGAAAGTTCACAAGGAATGCATAACCTACGCCCTATCCAAAGAATCATAACTGCATATTTACAATATGAAAAGAACAGTGATGTACATGTGCGGGTTTCAGACTCCTAATGTGTTTTTACTGGTGCTGACTGATCACTTTGTTTAGGCCATGTGGCTTTTATAGGCACTTAACTGAAGATCAGGCTCTCAAGAGAGTGTTTCTAGAATTGTTACCTGAAGCCCTTTCACAGTACACAATTATAGCACTCTGGTCTAAAACACACTGCAGAAATAATCCAGTTTGAGACCACTTTAACTGCCATGGCTGAATACAATGGAATTCTGGGAACAGTAGTTTTGTGAGACATTTAGCCTTCTCTGTCAGAGAGCTCTGGTGCCACAATAAACTACAGTTCCCAGGATTCCTGAGCATTGAGCCAGTGACCTCAAGCTGAATTATTTCTGCAGTGTGTTTTGGAGCTCTGATTCCAGTTTAACAGCTATGGCTGCATGCTGTCGAATCCTGAGATTTGCAGTTTGGTAAGGTATCAGAGCTCTCTGGCTGAGAATTCAAAATAATCTTCCTCTAAACTGCAAATCCCAGGATTGCCTAGGATGCAGCCATGGCAGTTAGGGTAGAATCCTAGTGCTGTAACTGTTAATGTGAAAAGGCCCCTGGAGTGTCAAACAAGACTATGTAATATCCTCATTGCTTTTAAAATTCTACTTTAATTAAATTGTTTCTCCCTTAAGTTGAAAGGAATTTTTCCCTTTCTCTCTAGTAGTTTAGAACAGAAAGATTTCACTACATCCTAGTTGTTGCAAATCACTGGCAGCTGATGGTTGTAACATTAACAGGCCAATCAGCCCAAACTTCAGCTACCCAAATTTTGGTCCAATGTCCAAACTTTAGCTTCTCAGAGTGTTCAACATATTTCTGGGATACAGTTTGGCACTTTGGATAACTCATTTAAAGTTTGGAATAAAACCCAGAATGGAGTCATTGACTCAATGACATTTGAGCCACCAGCTACCACTGTTACAAATAATACCATTGATATTATTGATATTAACATTGTTTGAAATATTGCATACAGTTGCTATCATTTGGGACATGTTTATTTGTTTATTCATTTATTATGATCATGTCTGGCATAAATCAGAATCCAGGGCAGTATAGTCTTCCATAGACTACCGTATGTAGACTGGTTTCAGGATATTACATGTGGCTTTGTGGCTGTCTGATGATCAATTAGGAGAAAATCATAATTTCAGAAAATCAGAAAGCCTCATTTTTTAAAAAAGAAACAACAACAGACCAGGACCAGACTCAGATCAATCAATATTTGTTACTGATTATTTTTAGCACTCTGAGTACTAGGGGACACACAAGCTATGCCATTTTAACACTTCTGAAACCCAATTACTTTACAGGCTGGAGAGCTAGAGGTTATGGTATATGAAACCTCTGATACAAGGTTTTATTTTCTAAGCTTTCCCAAATGGACAACTACTGTTCTCCCTCCCTCCCTCCCCTCTCTAAACATGCATGTGTATTTGGGTAAAAAGAAACAAGTTTGGTTAAGTGCTGTCTCAGTGTGTCTCAAAAGCAGCTCCCCAAATTAAGTCTATTAAATAAACTGCAAAGCATCAAACAGGGCCTTCACAAAAGGTTTGTTTACCCACTATTTTTTATTATAACTTCTTTCAGTCAAACATGGAAATAGCTATTTATTACAAACCTACAGACTTTTAAATGTTTTACAGTCATGAAAAGAATTAAGATTGCTCCTTGGTGTGATTCATATAAGCAGGATTGAAATATTCATTAACTGGAATATTACTTGATCGAAACTGGAAAATTGTCCTAGAGCTAAGCCTTCACTATATTCAGGTTTCAGTTAATAACTACCCATTGGTTTCCATATGTTGGAAATAGCTAGGTCAACTCTAACCTTAGCCTAACTTTGTGCTGGCACAGGGGATTATGTCTCTGCACTGAGCAAGGTTTGGATGTGAAGTTACTTGGCTTCTCCTCTACTTTGTCCCTACTGCATTCCCTTTTTGGCCTTTCAGACCACTTATTTCAGCCCCTTATCTCTGGGTTCTCATTGAGTTAGAAGTGCACTGTCAGTCAGTGTGTCCCAAAAAAGGGCCCCCAAATTAAGTGTATCAAATATACTGTGAAGAACCAAATGGCTTCAGAAGGTTTGCTCATGCATTATATTCATTTTTACTGTAACTCATTTCAAGTCAAAATTGCAAGATACAGTTGGCCCTCCTTCTCCACTGATTTTTTATCCATGGATTTGAGCATACACATCTTGAAAATAATCCCAAAAAGTATAAATTCCAAATAGCAAACCTTGATTTTCCATTTTATATATGAGACATCATTTTGTAGTGCCATTATATTTAATGAGACTTGAGCATACACAGATTTTGTTATTCACTGAGGTTCCTGGAACCAAACCCGAGTGTATAACAAGGGCCAACTGTAGTTACTTGTTAGAGACATCTTTTTTTTCCCCTTCCATCTATAGTGGTAGTGCAAAAAAGTAAAGAAATATTGATTCAAAATTAATCAGGAAATGGAAAAATATTGGGATTCACAATTGGATGAAGACTGGAATGATATTTATGAAAAGGTGAATTTAGAAAATAATGAGGAATGGAAATATAGAAATTTGATAAGCTAGATAGTCATGGCAGCAAGATTGGTTGTAATGAGAAAGTGGAAAACCACTAAAATTCCAACATGTATGGATTGGTTTGAAAAGGTAATGGAAATGGTTCAAATGGATAAATTGACTTCCCTGGCAAGAAGAAAACAATTGGATGTACTTATAAAAAATCTAGGAACCATTTATAGGCTATGTTAAGAAATTAAGAGGAAATATTAGTGCTATTTGGTTTGATAGTTAGGCAATTGAAATCTGTTTCTTTCTTTCTCTCTCTCTCTCTCTTGGTGTGCATAAGTGTATTCTTTTTTCTTAAATGTGCAAATGGAAGGAGTGTGGATCAATATTAATATTATGATAAATAGTTAGACTAAAAAAGTATCTAGAAGATCAAAGGAGAAGGGAAATATTATTATTTAAGAAACCAAATAGAGAATAAGAATATTGTTTAAAGGGAGGAAGAGAAAGGTATTGGTGTTATCTGCCTATATTTATGTGTTAAACTGATTTTAAAAAAAGAAACTACAAAATAGACCTCAAAATGTTTTACGGCTATAAACAGAATCGAGATTGCTCCTTGGTATGATTCATATAAACGTGATTTATATATTTGTCTTCTAGAAGAATACCTAGATTTGGAAGATTACTTGATCCAATTGAAAGATTAATTGGAAGATTGATCCAAATTGGAAAATGGTCCTAGATTTGCATGCTATACCTAGTGTTTAGTTAATGGCTACTTCTGTATGAAAGATAAAATATCAATATGTTTGCATATAATTTATAGGTTTATAAATAATATATACATATATTACTACCACCACCACCACCACTACTATTATTATGTAAATAAATTTGTAGCTCTGTGTTTTTGAAGACACACATGAGGACCTCTAGCCCATCAGCCTCTGATCAACGTGGGAACACGGTGATCAGATGCTCTAAAAGCTTGCCACTGCCATGGTCCCAAAACAGGCCACCTGCAAATAGTGGCCTGTTTTGTGGACTTTCTGCCAGCGGTTTGAGGCTGCCTTAGGTGGCATCAGAGCTGCTTCCAGCTACTCTGGGGCCATGCATCATCTGAATGCCCAACATCTGAAGGGTCTGGAAGCCACTTTATTTGGCCTGACTGCTTCGGCCATTATACTGTTTGTTTGTTTGACCTTTGCCTCAATGTAGAATTTCATTTGGAACTGTTATTTTGTAGGGTAAACATAAAATCACAAGCACTGCTAGAGGGTCTAGAAATAATCCATTTTGACACCACTCTAACTGTCATGGGCCCATCCTACAGATTTCTTAGATTTGTAGTTTTGTGAGGCACCAACACTCTGGCAGAAAAAGGTTAAAAATCTTGTAAAACTACAAATCCCAGGATTCCATAGGATGGGGTTACAGCACTTAAAATAGTGTCAAACTGCAGTATTTCTACTGTGTAGATGCACTGTGGTCAAGATTAAAAAGGCAGGGATAAATGCAACAACATTCCTATCTATTTTATTTTTTATTTATTTCCAGAATCTATATCCCACCTTTCTCCCACAATGGGATTCAAGGCGGGTTACAATCTATCTAGAGTATATCCACTGAAAACAATGGGACAAATTATAGTGATGACTAGTAAGACCTTTCAAGTCTAGCCTTGATGTTGGCTCTCCATTTTTCTTCTTGGCAGGGAAAATACAGAATAATTCAAAGCAGCCTTTTTTGGCTTTTACCCTTGACAAAAGCTTATGTGAACCATGTTGCATCTCATGTGACTGTGACCCATCCTAACATCTGTTTAAATCAGTAAGCTGATACTGTACATAGTGTGTAAACATGCAGTAGGAACAAATAAACTGACACTGAGCTGAGTTTGCCTTTCAGAGACACCCCCCCCCCCGCCCTTAAATACTAGTTTAAAAGGCCAGCAATTTCCCACTTAAAAACGAAGGACTCTTTTCCTTCCAAGTTACTATAGAAAATATGGAGGTTGTTCATCATTAGAGAGTCAGAAGAGCAGCAAAAATCATTTTAACGAACCAGAAAAGGGGAGCACTAGATAGAAGAAAAGGCTGTGGCTCATCTAAAGTATAGAACACTTTCTCCATTCACATTGCTCTCGAGCACTCTGTTATTCTTGCTTTCCTTGTTAAGAAGCAACTGAAGCCTTAAATAATCCCCTGGAAAGCAATGAGCCTTGGATTACTTTTGGAATGACCTATATAATGGCTCTTGGCCAAACTTTTGCCGTGGTCTATGCAATGGCAATTGACCTAGCTTCCATACCTGTTTATTTCCATATGCCAAAGTATAGCTATTTAATTCCTTCTTTCTGAGCTAGCTATCCACTGTGGTTATTCCCTTATATTGATTTTCGTTGCTTTATTCCAGTGGAAAACAGAGGTGCTCTGGAAGCACTTATCTGACTAGATCAACAAAAAGTCTTATATCACCTTAAAGGCAACCAAATCTATTACACAATTAGTTTTAATTACTCCATATCTTCTCTCTCTCTCTCTCTCTCTCTCTGAAGCTGCTATTGCTATATGTCAATGAACACTCATGCCATACTAAATCCATTAGTTTTTAAAGTACTCCACATTATTTTATTTTATGGATTTTATAAATATTTTTTTCCCAAAACAGGAGAGCTACTGTTGGAACTGTTGGCAAAATGGTTTTTAAAAGTGTCACGATTCACTGACTGGTAGCTAAAATTCTTCATGATAATAGTTTTAAAATGGCTAGACCTTTGGCTTTGTTGAATGGGATATTTTGGGAACTGTTACCAGAAAGTAATATTTCCAAGTTCTGGGTAGGAGCAATAATAGGAGCTGCTGTGACTCTACTTGTATGCAAAACATGCTTCACATAGTCTTTTTGTGACATCATACAGAGAGAAGAAGCATAAGGTTGTATATTGCATACCCATTTCTTACTGCTAAAAGCCTGCATAACCCTCCAAGGTCTGCACAAACACTATACAAAATTGGTTATAAACAGGGCTTTTTTTGAGAGACTGGGAACTCTGGATACAGAATTATACATATATTAATTCTATACAGACCTTTAGATGAACATGAAATGGGAAGTGTGGACTGCAGTCCTGGTTCTCCCCTCCCATTGCTGATGTTAATTTTTGAGTATGGATTGTAACTATGCCCTATAGTCCTGTGTGCATTCATGTGATTGAAAAGGCCTGCATGGGGAAATTGACTGTCATCAAGACACAAACAGTAGTTTTTCAAACAAAATTCAAAGCATTATCATAGTGGCATTGCTGTCTATGGTATACATCAGCAGTGAGTGACTTCTGGGAGATAGGAGTCCACATTGCCACTATCACAAGCTGCATCCTCAATGCCTCTTTTCTGCTGGAAGGAGTACATGTACTCCTTCCAGCAGAAAAGAGGCATTGAGGATGCAGCTTGTGGTAGCGGCAACATGGACTCCTATCTCCCAGCAATCAGAGGTACTGGAAGCCAACCACATGAAAAAGTCAAAGACATCATATCGCTAAACCTGGACAGACTGAATGATAGAATTCTTCAAACACCAGAAAGACTTGTTGTCTGCTGCAACAGTAGGCAAAACTGTACCAAAGAGGGTCAGGTTATGATGGTTGACCATTGGGAGATAATCTTTAATATGGAAGTAACAATAGCTTGACAATGGAACCAGTTACCAAGAAAGGTGGCGAGTTCTTCATTTCTTTTCAGATAAAGGTTGGACTGACATTTGTTTGGAATACTCTGTTTTGTATTTCCTGCACTGGGCAGGGTGCTGGATTGGAAGGCATATAAGATCCTCTCCAGCTGTTTGTTTCTATGAGATAAATTTAAAAAAAAACAGTTTATTAGAGACATCAATAGGGTGGGAATATGCACCATGATCAATGCTCATTTTTCAAAAACCATCAGCTCCCCGTAATAATTGTCAAGGGCTTTTGGCCAGTGTGGTGAATAGAACTGGAAGAGCCCTGTGGTGCAGTGGTTTAATGCCTGTATTGCAGCCAGTAACTCACAGACCATAAGGCTGTGAGTTCAATACCAGCCAGGGACTCAAGCTAGACTCAGGCGTGCATCCTTCTGAGGCTGCTAAAATGAGTACCCAGCTTGTTGGGGGCATTTAGCTTACACTTTGAAACTGCTTACGGAGTGCTTAAGTGCACTGATAAGCAGTATAGAAATGTACTTGCTATTGTTAGAACTGCCTTAGATTTGATATTTCAAACAAAGCAAAGACCTAGGGGTGGGGGTCGGGAAGCACAAGATCACACTGCAGTGCAAAACAGCCAGGAGAAATGTTGTGGATACAGAAAAAAAAAAGTGGATTATATTTCATATTTAGGTTGTGGGAAGGGGAGCATAACACCTCCAAACTTTTAATAAAATCTGTAATATGTTTCCATCCGTAAACTTTTATGAGTTTTCTACTAGAGGGAGTAATCAGGGAAAAAAAGAGAGAGCAAGGTGTTTTTCATTTCACTGTTCCGCCATTAACTGCGAACACATTTGATTTTCATTTGTCCACATTGTACCTTTGAGTATGACCTTTCAATCTTCACTCAGGCAGAACCCCTATTAAATCCAAACAAGGATTTTTTACTTAAGTCAAGACAGGAGGCTGTGTGCCCTCCTATGATTTCCCCACATTTCATAGCCTGAGGGGAAAAAATAGCAGAGACTGGCTCCACACACCCCCACACATACCACTGGTAACTTGCCATATATAACAGTGTGAGTTTAGAATTAGTGAGGATTTTGAAATAAGAGGCTGCTTCTTTTAGGGCCACTTATTCATTCTCTTTGTTAGAGTTTGCACTCTCTTGCTTCAGTAGATAAACACTCTGCAAATACACACTAGCTGTATGACTGTAACAACACGCAGTGTAAACTATGCAAATTTTTGCTCATTGCTCTACAGTGATACTTCTGGGCAAAGAGGGGTCCACTGATCTCTACCACTGTGCCACTCCTACTTTGGTACTCAACCCATTTTAATTTTTAAAGATGCCATTCATCTTCTTATCCATCTATAGACATCAGATTTGTTTCATTCTTCAAGTAGAACCACAGGCAGTTGCTTTTACTATGCCTGACTTCGTCTTCACCTGCCCCGTATTTATTTCTTCCATATGGCAATGGCTTGTCAAAAAAGCACTTCGAATATCTCCTAGATGATCCTTCCAAAAGGGATAAAGTATCGATTAAAGCCGGTATTCTACCATGTATGCTAACACTGAGTAACGGTATCTCCAGAATGCTGTATTTTGTTTTTCAGTTGGTTTTTGGTCTGTTTGTGGCAATAGGAGCAGCTGCTCCAGGTCTTTACCACAGTGTGATGCAGCAGCTAAAAAGGCCAATGCAATTTTAGGTTGCATCAATAGAAGTATAGTGTCTAGATCAAGGGAAGTAATAGTGCCACTCTATTCTGCATTGGTCAGGCCCCACCTGGAGTACTGTGTTCAGTTCTGGGCACCACAATTCAAAAAGGATGTGGAGAAACTGGAGCGGGTCCAAAGGAGGGCGACTAAAATGGTGAAGGGTCTGGAGACCTTGCCCTATGAAGAACGCCTTAGGGAACTGGGGATGTTTAGCCTGGAGAAGAGAAGGTTACGAGGTGATATGATCGCCCTGTTTAAATACTTGAAGGGATGTCACATTGAGGAGGGAGCAAGCTTGTTTTCTGCTGCTCCAGAGAACAGAACTCCGAACAATGGATGCAAACTGCAGGAAAAAAGATTCCACCTCAACATTAGGAGGAACTTCCTGACGATAAGAGCTGTTCGACAGTGGAACACACTCCCTCGGAGTGTAGTGGAGTCTCCTTCCTTGGAGGTTTTTAAGCAGAGGCTGGATGGCCATCTGTCGGGTATGCTTTGATTGGGAGTTCCTGCACGGCAGGGGGTTGGACTGGATGGCCCTTGTGGTCTCTTCCAACTCTAAATTTCTATGATTCTATGATTCTATGATTTGTTTACCCACAATGCTCAGAGTGTTGCTTATGCTCCAAGGCACTATGATGGCAAAGAGAATGGCAGTTGCACCTACCATTGCACCTACCATTATTACAACCCAACCCAAAATGCCCTAGGACAAGGAAAAACACAAATGGATGTTGTAAATAAGCCAGCTTTGCTATTCCAACACCCCAGCTTCCCAGCTAAACCTGTTAATTATATTCCTGGAATGAAAAATAAAGTGTTATACTTGCTATTTTCATACTTCGGAGAGCACAGGAAATCACATACCCACAAGCTTTTCCCAGAGCAGATATATCTTGGCTTGGTTTGTGCAATGGAAGTGAAAACTTAATATTGGCAAAAGTTCTCTCTCACATACAAGAGGAACCCCTCTGATCTTTCAGACACTGTAGTTTTCAGGACCACTTAAAATGATACTAGTTCAGAATTTTATAAAGAGAAACGTGTTTTTCATTTTGCCAATCTCCCTTTAAAAATAATGAGGTATACTCAAATCACATACATTGGACTCATTAAAAATCCACTTTCATCTTCAAAGATATTCCACACACGCAGAATTTAATCTGATGAGGTGAACCACATAGTTGCTTTGCTACCACAGAAACTTTCTTAATTAATTTGTTTTGTTGTTTCGTTAAATGAATAGTAAAATACTACTAAGAGGGTTTAGTTTCATGTCGGTAAACTAACCAGGGAAATAAACTCTCTGACATTCTTTGACATCAAAGATGCCACATATATTTATTTATTTATTTACAGAAATTTTTCAGCCACATTAATTATTGAAGTTCAGGAACTGTGAAAAATCATTCGAGTAGTTCTAGGCATTCACAAGGAACAAATTATTCTCTTTGCAAAGATGGAGGAAGGTTCTACCTGCAGAATTAAAAACATTGGCCCGATTTAGATTGGCACAAAGAGCTGCGATAAGGGCTCTTTGCGCCGCCTTTAGGGTTAGGGAGGGTGCAGCTTTTACATCTTCCCTAGCCCTAAAGCATATGGACGCCACCATTTTAAAATGGTGGTGTCCATATGGACGTGCTATGATACACTGCGCACGTTGTGATGCTTTTGCACCGCAGGAGGGCACCAATCATGCCCTTTCTACGGCGCAAAAAAGGAGCTCTGAATGGGGTGGGTCTTTGCTGTGGCTTTTAAATGGCAGCGGCAAAGACCCTGGGAGAAAGGGGCCGCGGAGGCGGCCCCTTTCTCCCCTCAGCCCTACCTCCGGAAGCAGGGTGCAGCGGGCACCCAGGGCACCTGCTGCATCCCGCTTGGAGGCCACGGGGAAGGGGCAGTTTGCCGCTTCCCCACGGCTACCAGAAGCAGCGAGATGGGGCCGCGGAGGCTGCCGGTGTGGCAGCCTTGGCCCCATCCCGCTGCTTCTTGGAGTGGGTAGAGACCACCCCTTTTGGGCAGTCTAAAAAGCCCCATTATGTTTATTTCTTTATTATAGAGATAAGGGTTGCCAGAGTAAAAAGTAGGACTCCTGTACTTTTAATAGTTGTGTGGAAAAGTGGATTTCAGCAGGTGCTGCTTGTCAGGGAACAAGCAACACCAGCTGAAATGACCTGTTCTACACAACCATTAAAGATAAAGCTCTCTTCACTTTTCTGGCAACCCTAACAGGAACACATTTTTTAAAGAGAAGCCACAGTAGAAAAATGATTTGTTTTCAGCTTGAAATGGAAGAGGAGAAGAATGTGAGCATAAAATTAAAGAAATAATCACTTTAAATTCCCATCATAAATCTCACAAATCTGATTTTTAATTCAATTGATCTGTGGTTGCATGACTAAACTGAGCTGCGATTTGGAACCTTCATGCCATTGTGATTTTAATAGTCAAGATTTAATTTTTGCTGACTGTGAGTGCAATTTTTAACTGTAAAATGCATGTCTTCTTGTTGTTGCATGCCTTCAAGTTTTTTTCAACTTAAGTGATCCTAAGGTGAACCTATCATGGGGTTCTCCTGGCAAAATTTGTGCAAAGGCAGTTTGCTATTGCTGTCCGCTGAGGCTGAGAGCATGACTTTCCAAAGGCCACCCAGTGGGTTTCATGGCCAAGTGGGGAACTGAACCCTGGTCTCCAGAGTCATAGTCCAATGCTCAAACCACTATGCCACACTCGCTCTGACAAGTACACCACATGTCTATCCAATAGTAAGTTCCAGAGAAGTTAAAAAGAATCTGCTCACAGCTAAGTGTGCATTGGTTTACCAGCAAAGATGCAATCCCATGGATATTTACCTGGCAGTAACTCCTGGTCAACCCAATAGAAATTCATTTTGAGTTACTTTGCATGTGGTTGTAGTGCATGGCTACAATCCAAAGCTCATGTATTTGGGAGGAGGTCACTAAGTACAAGACAATTTAATTTTAACAAACCTGCATGGCATCGGACTACAAAATGCCTGGATCATGTCCATATTTGTAAGTTTCTGTAAATGAAGGGATCTACTTTCTGCAGACTGTATAGTTTTATATACTTATCTGAATCCCCCCCCCCCCGACACACTTACAATGCAATCCTATGCATGACTGCTTAAAAGTATGCATTGTTAAGTGGGATTTACTCCCAGGTAAGTGGATACAGAACTACACACTACTACTTTGTTAGGAGTCATTTTTGCTACAAAGAACCACAGAATCTAGGCTTTTCTCCTGGCAAATTAGCTTCTTTAGAAAAATGTGGAACCGATCTAATGAATGAAGGACATGAAACATTCATATTTTAAAATGCAGCCCTGTGTGACTAAATATGCACACTTCCTGGAAAAGTGATCCATGCAACAGTCTGAAATTTATCAGATTAAAAGAAGAGGAGTAGGAGGAGATGGTTATCATGGCTTTCTCTGTGAAGAAAGACAAACTGACTGCCAGCAAATCACTGTCAGCCCATCTCCTCACTGGTGATGGTGGTACTGAAAAGAATTTTATTGATCTCCATGACTGCCACACTCCAAGAAATATATAATTGCCTGTTGAAAACTACCTAATTTAAAGACATGGTTTCAGCTACTGGCTCCTCAAACCTATATCATTCATGCCTCATTTGTTACAGGCCATCTGTATGCTAATATGACCTGAGGGGATGATGTAAAAGAGTGGGAATTATCCCATTCGTATTCAAGACATCCAATAATAGTAATGTTCCTCAAAGCTATTGATAGAATATGCCATTTGCTATTCTGTCACAGAAGCTAGATTGAGGGTGGGGGGAAATGTACTGCACCAGTAGAATAGGATGCTTGATCTGATAGATGCCACAATTATCCATTGGAGAATATTTCAGATTTTGGTTGCAGAGATAGACAGTACAGTTCTTAGGATGATAAGGATGTCCAGCAGAAACATGGTCTTTCTCTTATGTTCAAGGGAGTAAACAACAGTTACCCTCTATGCATTTTCTATCTTACTGTCAGTTCTTCAGCTCATGATAGTATGAGAACTTTTACTCAACACTGAATCAATCACCCTTAGCAGAAAATTTATGAATTATATGTATTTGGTAATGTGCATGTATGTTATTTTCTCCAATGTGTACCAGTAAATTGTACACACTCGTGGAATCAGGAGACTGTCTGTTTCTCAGTACTGTCTTAGTATTGTCAGGCTACACAGAGTGTTTCCTGATTCTCTAACTTTGCTGGTGACAGACTGCTAGGTAAATTCTGGTTCCTCTATTTTTTTTCTTTTGTTTGACTCAGTGATATCTTTTATCACACTAGGGAGCAAACAGGATGTAAACAAGAGTTAAATGAGAGTTAAACAGGAAATCTTGTGTGATAAATATAAGGCATTTCCTGTTTAACCCTCATTTAACTCTCGTTTAAATCCTGTTTGCCTCCTAGTGTGATAAAGCAGCAAGATAGTTTATATCTTAAGGAAAGACTCTTATTGAAGGAGGAAAAAGGACAAGTCAGAAATGAGATGTGTGTACCTCCAGATGTTGTTGGACTGCAGTTCTCATCAGCCCTTGTCAAATAGTCAATTGTGAGGGATGATGGGGGCTGTAATCCATCGAATCCTAGATGGCTGCAGGAGACACACTCCTAGGCTAGATGGTGTATTGGACACCTTCTGTGGTTCCAGAATTTTGGCAACTCCACAATTGCCTAACATAGGGCTGGTAAAGATGGCCACTAAGTGCCGTCCTGGTGGCGATACCAGGGTTAGGGACTGTGCATCAACCACATGGTCCCTAACCCTAGTTTGTGCCAATGACGGTGTCGTGCCTAGTTTGTGCCAATCATGGTGGTGTCCCATCTACACCCACCTGGTGACGTCTCACACGTGCCACATCCAAACAGTGTGGGGCATGTGTGATGTCTCCACACCACTGGAGGGTGCATATCATGCCTTTCCAGCAGCATGAAAAGGAGCTTCATTTCGGAGCTCCTTTTGGACTCACGCATTGTTGGCATGCCAACCAAATGGGCTCACGCATTGTTGGCATGCCAATGATGCAGAGAGGAAAGGGGCCCCTTTTGTGTGCTGAACACTGCCTGGGTGCAGTGGGTGCCTAAGGCACCAAGGCACCCCATTTCCATGCCACAGAGAAGCGACATTCTGTACCGGCCATCTGTACCGGCCCATGGTTACCTTTAGACCATCCTTTAAAATCACCTGTTCATGTGGAGCATAGCACATGGGGTTAGCAAATTTTATTTTCACAACAAACACATGGGATAAATTAGGTTTAGCAACTATGTTCAAATATAACACTCAACCATATTCAGTGCTATGAAAAAATGCCCAAGCAAGAACCTGATGTGTTTGGTGGCCCTCATTTCAGTAGAACAATGAATCCACTCTGGGTTTTGGTCTGAATTTTAAAGGTTATATCCAGGGTGCTAAACTTATTTGAGGGAGGGGGTTAGGGCTTGGCACTTTGGGTAGCTCCTTTACAGTTCAGATAAAAGCCAGAGCATATAAATTTCTTTACTACCTCTGGCAATCCATTGCTAGTCACTGTTGAAAATACTGGGCTAAATGAATCAAGGGTGTAACTGGGGATGTATCCACACTACAGAATTAAAGCAGTCTGACACTGCTTTAAATACTACAACTCTATCCTACAGAATGCTGGGATCTGTAATTGGGTGAGGCACCAGAGCTCTGTGACAGATTAGGCTGCATACCTCACCAAGCTACAAATCCTACAGGATTGTATAGGAAAGAGTCATGGCAGTTAGAGTGGTTTCAAATTGCTTTAATTCTGGAGTGTGGATACACACTCAGTATAAGGACGCTTCCTATCATCTTACATTTTACAAATGATAGCCCAACTTAGCAAGCCTCTTCAGTACTAGTCCATCACTTTTTATCTTTTCCATTCTGCTCACTCTCTTTGATGCTTCTGTCACTCTGTTGAATGTATATAATTGAACCCAGCCAACTTTTGACAAGAAGTGTGACTGGCACATGCAGGCCTGATTTCAACTGCAAGTACAAAGGAATTTAGTTTACAGTCTTTAGGAAGCTAGAAGTGGAAATAGGATTATTGTCAAATGAAGCAGGAATCAGCATAAATATCAGATATGTTGCAGGGGAAGAGTATTAATCTGTATCTCCAAAACAGTATCTGTCATAACAATTTTGTGCTCATTATTTTTCCTGCTTCTTTTGAATATGACATGGAGATGAGGCAAAAACATTACTCTTTCCTGCTCCGTTTATTGAAGGAAACAACTCAAGGTTTCCCCCCATCTTTTTGGAATTAAAAATGTGGTGGACATGTTCAACAGATCTGTTTGGTATGTATGTCGTGAACCAGTTCTGTTGACTTGAGGAGAAAGAGCAATTATTTACTATTTTTAACTATAACCAGTCTTGCAAAGTCAACACAATACCGGGAGACTGAACTGGCCTATTTTCTGATTTGCAGATCAATAGAAATAATATAAGATGTGACCTCCACTGTAACATTACAACTGTTTTGTTTTGGCTTGGGTGTAAGAGTTCCTGAGCTTTATCTTAGCTTATGAGACGACCAGAAGGTATGCTTGCATTTGTATTGCTTCAGCACAAAAAAATGGCAAGAAGGGAGAGAGTAAATATTAATAGAAGGGGAAGAAATGGTCTTAGACATCCGTTTTGAAAATCATAATAAAAAAAGAATCCTATGTGAATTTGAAAATGTAATTTCAAAACCACTTCTAAAATGCAATGCCTCTTATCCAACAATAGAAAAGTCATTCGTAGGCAGCTTACAGTGTATAAGGTAAAAGGAAGGTGACAGATAAAGTATATGCTAGGCAGCTGGATGTCTATTAATGAAGATTTGCGGAAAGCTTTGAAGTAAAAAGCCCCAAAGTAAAAGTGTGGTACCACTCAGGAAGAGGGTGCTTAAAAATAGTACCTGCTTATTCTGCAAATTTGCTTATTCCTTTCACAAAAATTAGTTCTTGCTTTTTGTTACTTGTTTTTCCTTTTTTTAAAAAATACTTCAAGTGTGCTGCAGACTCATAAGCTTGTATTCTCTAAAAGTTGACAAATACAGCTATTGAAGCTGAAACTTCAACAGGGCTGAAAAGAATCATACGATTCCTTTCTATACGTGAGTACTACTAATGTGGACAAGCTGTTAGGGCAGATAGGGAAGTCAACTTGTCCTCTCTATCCCTGTTGTTCTTGGGTGGTTGTCCAAGGAGGAGATGCAATTACAATATATTAACACATCTATCAGGAAGGGAAGATTTCCATCTTGTTTAAAAGAAGAAGCGGCGTGACTACTTAAACAGCCTTCTCTGGACACCTGGATCTTAACAACTGTAGACTAGTATCAAATCTTCTTTTACTGGGCAAGGTGATTGAGAGGATAGTTTCTTCCTAACTCCATGCAATCTTGGATGATACATAATTCCTGGACCCATTTCAATCTAGCTTCAGAGGAGGACACAAGAGTTGAGACCAATATGGTCACACTAGTTAATGAGCTTCATCTTTGCACTGACAGGGGGAGTATGTCCCTGTTGGTGTTTTTAGACCTCTCACCAGAGTTTGATACAATCCACCATGGTATCTGTCTGGAATGGCTGGGATATGGGGCTGGGAATTTGAGGCCCTGTGAGAACAACCAAATATACTTCTCTGCTCCTTCAGTAGTAGCCTCACCTAAGGATAATGTGTCTGTTCTGAATGAATGCTTGGAGGAGGTAATGGGCTGGATGAGGAAAAACAAACTAAAACTTGATCTAGACAAGATAGAGGTGTTTACTGTCAACCAGTCCTGGATGAGTTAGACTCACCCTGACAGCCTGTGCTTCCAGCTTGGGGGTGCTCTTGGGTCTATCCCTCCAAATGACAGCCCAAATAGATGCAACCATCAGGAGTGCTTATTACTGGCTTTAGCTGTTATACCAGCTGTGCCCCTTCTTAGAGCTGGAGGAACTAAAGATGGTTCCACCTTGAGGCTGGACTTCTGCAATGCATTGTACATTATGCTACCTATGTACCAAGTTCAGAAACTTAATTTAGTTCAAAACATGGCAGCCAGACTGGGAGTGAAGTGGTGTTGTGTGATCAGCATCACTGATGCTTCTTCCCTCTTAATGAAATTGTGATTCCCTCCTCTGTGGCAACATTGGCTATGGTTCCTGGGACTTGCAGTTCAATGACATCTGGAACATTATATGAACCAAACAAATAGGGGACAGCTAATCTGTTTAGGGATTCAGTAGACAAATTCTGTCTTCTGACAAGCATCAGTAACAATGTCAATATAAACATATTTTTATTTAGCAACAGCCAAGAATGGTTGCTACGCAGACTGAAAGAGCCACCTTAGGAAGCTGATTTCAGAGGAAGATTATATGCAAAGGTAGGCTATATTTCAGAGGAGGAACTGGCAAAACCATCTCTGAGTTTTCCTAGCCTATGAAAATCCCATGACATTCATGGGGTCCCCAAAAGTCAACAGATGACTTGAAGGCATATATATACATTATACACACTCGCCCATGTCAGTTCTGGGTGTGAATCTTCAAGGAACACTAATTAAAATGGCATTTTCTAGGCTTGAGAGTGCCTTCATTCAATCCAGTGGCACCATTTTATCAGGTATGAAGCTCTTAGTCTAGGAATGGTTCTTTCCAAGAAACAAAAACAGCCCCACATAGGGATTCACTACCCTAGGGAAGGATTAAAAGAGCAAAATAATGGTGACAAGACTGGATTACTCTGAATGAAAGTTTGTTATGGTTAGAAAGTGCTGATCTGAATCGAAGTTTGAATTGTCATTTATGTTATGCAAACTTAGACCACAGCTAGGGGAACACCAAAAAATAATGAACCCTAAAGATTAGAGCAGCATCCCAGGGTACACGTGGAAAAGGTGAATGTGAAAAAAAACAGGCTGGAGACTCAGACAGAGATCCAAGGGTGCACTCAGAAAAATGAACAATATGGCTGAGGTCAGAGGGGTCTTTATACATTTTTCTGGTCCTGAGGTGTTTGTGGGAAAAGCTTTGGTGTTTTCCTGGCAATGGACAAACTAGTCTAGAAAACTTATTTAGGAACAAGGTGTCAATGCACTGATTTGATGTGCAACAAACCTTTTAATAATCAGACAGGCAGAGGAAGTAGATGGGAATGTCAATGAGGGACAACAGGGCTCAGAATGTATCAGATCCTCATAATGATTACCAGTCAAGTTCCATATTAAATACAAGCACCCCATATTCAGCTGGAAGAGTGTTAGGGTATACCGACAGCAGGGCAGACACCCAAGTCTTACACTCAGCATTTCTCCATATCACTTCTTCTTTGTATTTTTTAAAAAAAATTCAATTATTTTTACAGTACCAGCCATTGTAGACTGTTTAGGCAGTTCTGATGTCCTTCCACACTATGCATTTATAGCACTATTATTCCTTTTTAGCTGCCCTGTCAACACCCTATGGAATCCAGGGGCTTGTAATTTGGCAAGGCAGAGAATTCTAAATCCCCAACTCTAAATTGCAAATCTCAGTGTTTCTCAGGATATTGCAACAACAATTAAAGTGAATATAGTACTATAGTCATCCCTCCATATCCACACATTTTTTTATCCATGGATTCAACCATGCTATTTTATATAAGGGACACCATTTTACCATGCCACTATATGTACTAGGACGTGAACATCCATGGATTTAGATATCCGTGGAGAGTCCTGGAACCAAATATCAGCAGATACTAAGGGCCCACTGTATAATTGTGTAGTATAAATTGGCCCCAGGTTTAGAACAGTCTACTAGCATATTATAGCTAGCTAAGCATGCACAGATTTACTCAGGAAAACTAAAATTCCTAGAAAATGAGCCACCAAATGTGTTTTGATGCTAGAAGAAACCACACTTAAAGTATCACTGCAGTTTCACAGCAGACCAGGCCTTAGTATCAGCCAACTGTCATCACAGAAAGATGCTAGCAGTTTCCCAAAGAAACCTTCCTTTCTCTTCGATCTGCAAGCTGCCCTCTGAAGCTTAGCTTTGTAGAAGCTGGCAGGAATCAGCAGATTTCAGCTTCCACACCAGCAGCCGAGCTATAATCCACTTGAACACTACCTTTCATCCACGTAATTACCACAGCATCCAGCAACAGGACAACTGGTGTCAGCAAAAGATACCCTCACTTTCTCTGATAGTGGAAGCAGAGTGATAAGAATTACATCTTATTTACTTACTTAAAAGGAAGTATTTATACCATCTTTCAATTATATGCCCAGGATGATGTACAACAGGATTTCTGCAGTATGAAGTGACATTATACATTTTGTAAATAAGAAATACAAATGAGGACTCCTGGGAAAAAGATATAACAGCTTTCATTTGCTTCTGTACAGGATGCCATTCAGTCTTCAAATAGTTTCTGAAGTGTTAGAGCTCTAGACATCCTTCACCTATCCTGTATGTTTTTGTTTCAGTTCCCCAAAATGCTCAACATCAACTTTGCTATTTTTACTATCTTACTACTCCACCAATACTATCTCATTTTAATTGTTTGAGCCCGGCACAGTCTCCTAATTTTTTGATGACTTTAAAAAGGTGTCCCTATCCTTATTTTGGAAGCTACCATATATGTCATATGTACAGCATTAATATAGCTTCTACAGCAAGCCAGACTGGCCACCTTTTCACAAGAACATAACGGTACTATAGCATCAGCTAGGAATTGAGTGTCTCTGTCTCCAGTTCTAAACTGAGAAGTCCTGAGTTGTAACATTTTTTTAAGAATGTAAGTATTACATGGATGGGATAGCCAACCATTTTTTTTCTGTCTCGCTGATCAAGCAAATAATAATGCAATAAAAAGGTTCACCAGCTGGCTGTTATATAATTATAGAAAGCATGGGAGTCTTGCCAGAAAATGGCCACTAAATCTGTGAGCAAGTGTTGAGTTATTCTGAAAATAAAACCATAAACTGGATAAGTGAGAAAGTAACTGGGAAGTTTTCTTGAAGTGGCAAGATGCTTGTTTCCTGAAATAAGTGGCTGAGCTAAAACAAGAAACAGAGAGAAGCAAATGACAAAACAATAAAGTTTATTAAAACCAGAACATGTACTAGTGCTGAGTTTTTTCTCTGAAAGCAGCTTCCTGGTAGTTAAATACAGAAATTAAATAGATTGTCTGCAAGTTGACAGAATGTAGATGCAACTGTGGGGATAGTAATGAAGAAAATTGTTGAAATTGTTAAAGTTGAAATTATTAAAGGTTTGAACCAGATTAATTTGTGGCAAATGAGATATTTTAAGGACAGAATAATTCAGATAAGTCATTCTGGTAAATTTGACTTTTCTCAAGGTCAGAGTTTCTACTCTGCAGAGAATAAAGTAGTAGACACCTGGCTAATAAATTCCATTTGGCCTAGTTTACCAAGTTATTAGTGGTGTTGGCTGAACATGAACAGATCTAAGGTTGTCAAACAGCTTTCACAGCATATGGCAGAAGTTCTAAATGACGGGGCTCACACTGCTTTGCTCGTGCTGCTTTTTCGTTGTGAAACAATCTGGCATGTTTCCACAAGAAGACCAATTTTCCTACTAACCACAGATTTAACGTGCAGTCCGAGCTGCTGTCATGAAGTCCCTTTATCTCCTCAAGTTCTTGATGTGCTAACATTCAAGGACATAGTGACTTTAATTAATCATATGTTCCCTCAATGGCAAAGGCATAACTTAGAAATGTTACTGTACTACTGTATCCAATTCAAGAAGGATGTTGACAAGCTGGAGTGGGTCCAAAACGGTGAAAGGTCTGGAAACCATACTTTATGAACAGCTGCTTAAGGAACAGGATATGATTAGCCTAGAGAAGAGAAGGTAAAGGGGTGACATGGTAGCCATGTTTAAATATTTGAAAGGATGTCATATTGAGGATCGAGCAAACTTGTTTTCTGTTGCTTCAGAATCTAGGACATGGAGCAATGAATTCAAACTACAGGAAAAAGATATTCCACCTAGGAAGAACTTCCTGACCATAGGAGCTGTTTGACAGTAGAATATACTGCCTTGGAGTGTGGTAGAGTCTCCTTCTTTGGAGGTTTTTAAACAGAGGCTGGATGACCATCTGTCAGAAATGCTTTGATGGAGTCTTCCTACATGACATGGGGTTGGACTGGATGGCCCTTGTGGTCTCTCCCATCTCTATGTTTCTGTGATTCTTCTTCTTCTTTGAACAGAATCCCTAAAATCTCATATCAGCATGATCACTGGAATTCTAGGAGTTACAGTCTAAACAAGTAAACTTTCCAACCTTTGGAAGGAGAACTGTTCTAACCCTAGCTTTTATTTTATATATATATATATATATATATATATATATATAATTTTTATTTATACCCCGCTCTTCAGCCAAGGCTATCAGAGCGGCTTACAATTTGTTAATTAAGACATTTCCCTGCCCTCAGGCTTACAATCTAAAAAAACATGACACAAAAGGAGAAGGGAGAGGTGGTGGGGAAGGGGGAAAGTCCAGCAGATCTTCTCTCCCTCAGAGGCCTGGACCAAGGCAGATGGACTGGAGGGAGGGCTCTTTCTCTTTTTAGGCAAGGCCTGTTGGAGCTGGCTTGCCTTTCTCTCTCTCAAGATGGTGGATGGAATGGAGGGATCTTCTTGCTTGCAGGCAAGGCCAAAACATTTTTGTTGCATTGGCCGGGAATCAAACCCGGGCCTCCCATGTGGCAGGCGAGAATTCTACCACTGAACCACCACTGCACTTTTTAAATTCATGCTACAGCTATTCTGCGGTACACCCAGTAAAAGGGGCCATAAAAAACTGGACTATTGCCTGCCTTAATAAATTACTTCTGGAGACTTACTGTGACCTAGTTTCACTACTCTCAGCCCGAGTTTCTGTGCTCTCAGCCCTTTTCTGTTACATGATTTCATATGGATACCACTATCATAATGATTCCTATGCTGTGTGTGTGTGGGGGGGGGGGCACCAGCCTGGAACTGGACAGAGCACAGTTTGACAGAGCCTTCTCTCTCAAACTTGGACATGAAGACTTTGCTGTTCAATGGATGGCATTTTCTGGCAGACCTGAAAAATACTCGTGCTGTAGAACTATTGTTAGCCAGTGTAGATCCGGGTGAGAATCAAATGGTCTTTTTATAGTATGCAGCTCTCAAGGATTTTTGCAGATCTTCCATTCTAGTTGGCCCTTTTTTCTTCTAAAACAAGTCACATACCCTATTTCCCCGAAAATAAGACATCCCCCAAAAATAAGACCTAGTAGAGGTTTTGCTGAATTGCTAAATATAAGGCCTCCCCCGAAAGTAAGACCTAGCAAAGTTTTTGTCTATAAATATATATACAGTATATAATAAATGATCATTTTTTTTGTTCAACAATAAATGTGAATTCTTCTTCATTGAAGAAATAAGACATTCCCTGAAAATAAGACCTAGTGCATCTTTGGGAGCAAAAATTAATATAAGACACTGTTTTATTTTTGGGGACATATGTCATGTTTTTGTTCGGCAAACCCTCCATTTAAAAAAAAATCAAACTAATTAATTTTTTTATTAAAAAAACCTTTCTTACCCACTTCTCCCCAAGGCTCAAGGTGGAATACATCATAGATTAAAATACAAAATATAACACATGAAACATGAAACCTTTAGCATTGATTAAAATTTATAAACATGGGATTAAGATTACCATTACAAATTAGAATCATCCAGACATAATATTAAAAATATATCAATTTAAACATTGTTCAAAATCTACCTTCAAAATCAACCTTCTAGTCCTTTCTGGTTTCATCAGGAGGAGCTGGTGCAGTCTAAACAGGGTCTAGAGAGGAGCTGAAAATGGCTCCTGGATAATCTAGAGTTGTCCTATCTTGTGTGGACAGTACCATGATCTGATTCAGTATGTGGCAGTTTCCTATGAGCCTAATTATTTTCTTGCCTTTTAAAAATGTAACTACATTCTGAGATACTTGGAATGAGAACAATGAAAGAATAAACACCACTGGGATAATAGAAAATAGTTGCGACTATAGCGCTAGCATTTACCAATACACCTAAGCAGTCTTGAAACCAGTATCTACATGCTGCCTGTCTTAAATTCTCATAGGCCTTGGTCCAATTGCTAGTTCCAATGAGGCAGTGCCCATTGAATCAATAGGATTTGTGTTAGTATTGATTTAACCATTCAACAGTAGATTCAGTGGACATGTTACTTTAGTGGGGACAAGCAATTTGATTTAGGGTATAGGTGATTGTTTTTGTTGAGTGCCTATATGTCAGCTCCAATCTATGGCAATGCTACCAAAGGTTTTGTTGGCAAGATTTTTTTCAAAGGAGCTTTGCCATTGCCTTCCTCTAAGACTGAGAGTGTGTGACATGTCCAAAGTTACCCATTGGTTTCCACTGATAGCGGGAATTTGAACTCTTATTTCCTGGAGCCGAGTGGACCACACTGTCTCTTTGGGCTATATTATTGGTGGACAAAGTGTGGCACACAGTCTGCATGTTCACCCAGAGCTGTTTTTGTGGTCCTCCGGGCCTTCCAAGGAGTCAATATGTTTGCCAAAAATTTTTAATAGAAATTCTAAACCTGAAATGCCCCCAGACCCACTCCACTGGAAGGCATTTTCACCATGTTTTGAATCCTCCTGGTCCCCTTATGTATCAAACAAAACATTTTTTGTAAAGTTTTCAATTTTTAATGCCCACAAAATCCTTTGAGGGGCATTTCCACTACATTTTGTCCCAGGAGAGGCTTTGTTTTTGTTTTTAAATTGGAAGCAATTTCTGTTCATTTTCTTCTTGTGTGCCTCAAGTCATTTCGGACTTATGATGACCCTAAGGTGAGCCATTCATAGGCTTTTCTGGCAAGATTTGTTCAGGGAGGGTTTGCCTTCCTCTAAGGCTGAGAGAGTGTGACTTGCCCAAGGTCACCCATTGGGTTTCCATGGTCAAGTGGAGAACTCTAGTCTCCAGAGTTGTACTCCAGTGCTCAAACCTATATACCATGCTGGCTAGGCAAGGAATACTCAGAGCTGGTTTTGCAGTTCCTTCCTCTGAAACATAGCCTACAGTGCCTGGCATTCTTTGGCAGTCTCCCATCCTGACTTTTGTTTTTTAAAAAAGCCCTCTCCTGGGCCCAAACTGAACTTGGAGGGGGGCAAAATGTGGGGAAAATGTTCCTTGCATGTCCTAGAAGGCATATATGAGCATAAAAAATGAGGGCTTAATGTTCCCTCTACCCTTCCACAGTTGCCAACCACTAGAACCTCAAGAGACAGGCTGCTTTAAAATAAGGAACCTTGAAGCAAATGTGGGTTAGCAGGCAGTCTCTTATTTCTGAGAATTACATGATACAGTTATTCATTTATGTGCTCCCATTCTTTCTCCTTCACTTGTTTGAGAATCTGATTATATATGTGGATGGGGTCCTAAAGATGTTTGATTCCCCAAACCCACAAAAGTGTGAGTGTTTTCTCTCTGCCCTCTTTCCATTGCTCTGGTGACTAAACCAAACATTGTATCTTGTTGCTTTGAACAAAGGGGCAGCCATCAGAAATAGAGCTTTTTATTAGAGTTCCAAATTCATTTGAATCAATTTTATTAACAAATAATGTTATATGTACATAGCACAGCTATAATGCTTTCTTTGTGATACTATTTGAGGAGACATTTCTTCCAGCTAAGGTCCAAAGAAGTCACCTTTTAAAAGTTTTCAGTCAGATTTCAGAACTCAGACACCCGGCAAAGGCTTGATGTGATCAATTTCACTAGCACTGTTGTTATTTATGTCTCACGACAAAACCTAGTGAAGTCAATCAATAAGCACTAACACTCAGAGTAATGCCATCCTGCTGCGTGTTTTCAAGCAACCAGCCATCTTACTGGGCTTGCAGGAGATCTTGGAAGAGAAGGATTAAAGTAAAAATAATTAGGTTATTGACTTCACGCCTCTGATTCATCCATTGCGCATTTTATCTAAATTCTCCCTTGAAAGGTAATTTAAACAATGCATGCCCAAACAATGTTACCACTGTTGCTTGACAATCATTTGTCTGGATTTATACGTTTATCAGATACACAGCTTGGGGCCTGGATATCTAAAGTACTGTCTGCTTCATGAACATGCCCGACTGTTAAGATTTCATCAGATGCCCTTCTCTAGATGCCCCTGACATCAAGCATTAGGCAGGTGGTGACAGGACAAGCAACCATCTGTCATGACATTCTCCTGGTCTTTGAAAGTTTGCTCCTAGGGATAACTGCTTGTACCCAGGATTAAATATAAAAAGGCCGAGACCTGTATATTTATCTAAGATATCATTTCTTAGTCTGAAGCTGATGCTGCAGAATTTAGCTTCCATTTTACTGCCTGACTATTGTTATCTATTATAATAACACTGAAAATGTATTTTAATATTCCACCTCAACATTAGGAAGAACTTCCTGACAGTTAAGAGCTGTTTGACAGTGGAAGTCATAGAACAAAAGGAACAAACATGGAGCATTGGGTGCAAACTACAGGAAAAGACCTAAACATTACGAAGAACATTCTGACAGTAAGAGCTGTTTGACAGTGGAACATACTCCCTTGGAGTGTGGTGGAGTCTCCTTCTTTGGAAATTTTTAAACAGAGGTTGGATGGCCATCTGTTGGGGGTGCTTTGTGGACTGGATGGCCCTTGTGGTCCCTTCAAACTCTGTGATTCTATATTGCCTTATAATTTATTGTTTTGTTACTTGCCTTGAAAATGCATAGAATTATGACGTGGGATAGAATCAGAAACAAAGGAACAATAACAGAATGATCACGATGGGTCAAGCTAGACTTAAGTTTAACAGGAATGTGTATTCCCAGTTTTCCTACAACTGGATTTCCTTAGAGGTATTGGCCTCAGCAATCAGACTTACAAATTATGCCTGTGTTTACCTTTCAAAACAAAGTACACTAAGAACTAAACTTGGGAAAACACTAAGCTTGTAATTAGAAGGTTTTCCCTTGAGAAATGCGATTCCTTCAGAGCTTCCTCTCTGAGAAATTAGACTTGCAAATGAAACTTGTATTTACCTCATGATGACCAATTACCAAACAAAGCAAGTTGATTTGCAAAATGCAGAGGTGAGGAGGAGGGGACTTGTGCTATGAAAGATGTACTTTATCACTGCAGAGAGAATGCTTCTAAATGTGGAGCTGATAATTTTACCTCATCTGACACATTCCCACTAGTCCATTTGCCCTGGGTAGAACTGGGCAGATCCGGTTGCCCCCATACTGAATCTCCCTGGAAACAAGTTCCCATTACTTTTGCCCCAATCAGTGTAATTTGCCCCGCTGAAGTTCACAATCACCAAAGTAGCGGTTTAAGATGGAGCCTCCTAGTTGTCAATCAAATGATGTCAGTGGTGACGTGTCATGCAGCCATTCATCAACATCATGAGTGCTTCTCCCCACTTTTTAAAAAATCGATCGGCAAGGTTCGCATATTCTGTCAAATTGACAATTGTTTTGTAAGCATTCACATAAGTTGTCAATTTTTTTAAAAAAAGCCAAAGTGCTCGACTCGAGAGGGGAAGCCTGTTCTGCCCATTGCCCACACTCTGACCTTGATCTCTTCCCCTAAATGACCCGATCATGACTGGAGCCAAGTTCACATTGGCCTGGCCTCGGTTTTTCCTAAAAGAAACGGGGAAAACCCTAGTTTCAAATATCCCACGCTGAGGGGCATTTGCTCCAGATCTGGTGTGAAGGCCCCAGATCTGGGTGTGAAAAAAACGACGGAACTTCCCACTTTTAATCTGGGTTGCAAACTGGGATATATGGTAGTATGAAGGACTCCTTAATATATAAAGGTGTGGATGAATATATAATGTGACAAACAGATGTCTTTTACCACTTGAGGGTGCATCACTTTTAAAAATGACTTTGAACCTCAGTGGTAAATAATCCTTGGCCTGGCCTTAACATAATAATGTAACACTAGATAAGTATTTCTCTGTCCCTGCAGATAACAGCCTGGTTGCTTGTGGAAGTTTTTGGAAGTAACTTCAAGGAAACTGCAATTTACCTATGTTCCAGCCTTCTGACAAACCCAGCATTTCATGATGACTCTTCAGCTCTTGATTTTTTAAAGATATAACTAAGTACTACCATTTTCTTTTCTTTTTAAAAATAACTTTATTCAGCAGAGTAAATGATTTTGCAAAAAGAAAGTCTGTCCCTCTCCCATCTTGTTAGGGCTTAATGCTACCAGCCACCTTGTAACAAAATATAAGAAGATTTGTTTATTTTCAAACAAGTGCTCTCTCTCAGGGAATACTTTCCAGCCTTGCTGCATATGAACACATTTGCAGCTTAATGTGGTTATATTGTTAAGTCATTAATTATAATTTCCTTCCATCCATTGCTTCTTGTATTGCAAAGAACAAATGAGTTTTTCTATCTTCATTATACAGCAGAAAGCAGAAAATGGAAAACGTAAAACGATGATTGTATTCTTTTATCATCCCACCTTTTCAGCAGGTCTTGGTATTCTGAAGAGAGCAGGAGACAATAATTAAAATCCACAGGGAACCTACAAAAGACATTTCCAGAGAAGTTGATGGTTTAGGCCATTGCTAGTGAATAGGACAAAGAAACTAGGAAACTGTATGCAGTGGAATAACAGCACTGTCTGGAATGCCAGCGCTACTCAGAATTGTTTGCTATGTTTGATCTCAGGAGCGGATTCATGCACTGTGTGCCAGTGGACTTCAGCACCAAGTAATGACTGACTTCTTTAAGTGAGCCATTGCAGATCACACCTAAAAAATGTTCATGTTAAGGTACAAGATTTGTCAGATTTGGTGGGCACTCATCAAATTTTGTTTCACACATGCAGATTCCTCCTCTAATAGCTCTAGCTTCCCAGAATGTCTTGCATATTCAAATGGGCCAGCATAGGAGTGGACAACACCCCATTGGGTTAATTCAGAATTGGCGTGGCCTTGTTTCCACTCTTGAGAACCCTTTTGGACCTCTTTGTGTTCCTAATGACAATGAGAATCTGTCAAAGAATTTTATCACAACAGGATCATAAGGTGCTCCAAACTGCATTTGTGTTGGAAACACAAACATACTGGGTTGGTGACAGTAATTATTGCACATATTATTTGAAAGTGTGATGGTGCTTCTTCTGTTATGGACTCTGCCTTCTGCACACTGGTCTCTATAGCTTTGCCTCCCTGCCCTAACCCCTTCCCAGCATACCTTCCAGTGTGTATTTATTGTTGTTGTTGTTATTATTATTATTATTATTATTATTATTATTAATTTTCTTATATCTCGCCTTTCTCCCAATATAGGGACTGTAGGCAGCGATTAGTGCAATTACACAATCACAGCGATCCATTAAGTAAAAAAGAAAGAAAAGAAAGAAATTAAAAATAGAAAAGAAAAACCTGCTTGGGAATAGCAAAGGACAGTGGTATCACTAGGAGGGTGCGGGTGATGCAGGCCGCACCAGGTGACACCCTAAGGGGTGTGTGACACCACAACTCCATTTGCATTTTGGCAGAAATGGGCTGTATAACTTTAAAATGTTGATGAGATGGTGAGAGTGGGGTGAGGCTCAGTGGGAAGAGAAAGGAAGAGGACCCAGGATTTTTTTAAAATCAAAATTTCAAATCTTAATTTTTAAAATGTTTACTTTTTTAAAAAAAATTTTTTTTTTAAAAAAATAACATTTTCCAAATTTTCACTTTTCCCACATAAAACAAACAGCTTCATTTATATACTGCTTCATACTGCCTAAGCAGTGTCTAAGCGGTTTACAACTGTAAGCTACTTGCCCCCAACAATTTGGGTACTCATTTTAGCGACCTTTGAAGGATGCAAGCCTGAGTAAAACTTGAGCCCTTTTCCTGGTATTGAACTCTCTGTTATATGTAAATTAAATAATTTATATAGATATTTACATATTCAGATAATTTATATGTAAATTAGTACAAATACACTACTAAGGATTCTGTATGGTGTGGTATGGGAGGAGGTTAATGGTGGGCGGGTGACACCATGAGTTACTGCACCAGGTGACACCAACCCTGGGGATGCCACTGGAAAAGGATAGAGAAGAGAGGAGCTGAATCAGCACCATGTGACTGCCTGAATATTGGAACAGCAGCCGGAGGAACTTATCACACCTGAATAAAGGCAAAAAGCACGATTGGGGAGGCATTGATGGCTTTTGCCCATCAATGAGAGCACTCCAGCAATGGATGGACTACTGACTGATTACTGGACAAACACAGCATCATGTGATAAGTACCAGCCACAGACACTGCTATCCTGATCTAATTCCTCTTCTCAACCCTCGTGTGATAAAGTCCATAGTCATACGTTTCTCCTCAATGGCTGGTGGGTCACCATCCTTAATCTTCAGCAGCTTCAATACAGACCCAGACATAGGGGCTGCTAACAACTGTGGCAATGCTATTGCAATAATCCAGAGCTAGCTCAAGTTATTTTGTGCTTGAGAAAACTAAGAAGTGGGGTCCTGAGAGCACAGTACCCAATTCGAGCCATGTTATTCTGGCACATAAAGTAGTACATTCCACAAGGACCTCACCCCATCCTTGGCAGTATAAAAATACAATTATAACAAAGTAATTAAAACAAAGTACATACATACTTATTTTCTCTCCTATCATGACATCCCAACCTGCTGCCTGATGCTGCTATATCAGCAATACAACCAATGAAGCTTAGGCTTTACTGCAGAAATATTATACTTTATTAAAAAAAATACTGGGATTAGGGGGTGGGGGAGGCTTAGGGTTTGATTTTATTGTAACGTTGTAACGTTGGTGTATTTTATTGTTGTAACCCGCCTGGATTCTTCGTGATTGGGCGGGCTAGAAATAAAATAACAATAATAATAATAATAATAACTTTAACACTGCTTTAACTGCCGTGGCTTAGTGGGGATTTGTGGCTTAGTGAGGCACCAGAGCACTTGGACAGAAGCTACGTATCTCACAACACTACGAACACCAGAATTCCATAGCATTGAGTCATGGCAGTTAAAGTGGTGTCAAACTGTATTATTTCTGCAGGGCAGATACAGCTCAAGAAGACAGGCAACTTTAATGGGTGAGAATCATGTGGTCCCCAATATGTTGCTGGATTGCAATTCCCATCAACCCTAGTTAGAATATCCAGCAGTGAGGAATGTTGGAGGTTGCCCTTTGGCAATAGTTGGAGGTGCATAAGATTGACACCCTTTTAATGGATGTGTAGGGTTGAAAAGTAAAGATGGAGAGGGAAGGAATTCTTCTGTGACTTAGATTACAGTTTACATTAGCTGGAAAAAAACTATATACATAAAAATTCCAATTGAATGTGTGGGATATGCATATTTATTCATTTATTCAGAGTGTAGCCGTTCTTTCCCCCATGAGTAGGAGTGAAGGTGGCATACAATTAAATAGAACAAATAGAATATGAAATGAATAAACACTTGGTGGGGAAAAAATAAATAAAACACAACTTTTAAAATATACCAGTAACAGAAAATGCACACTCATCCAGTTAAAAGCCTCTTCTATCCCAAGTGAAATCAGTTCCTAAAGGCCTGCCTGAAGAAAAAAATGTCTTCGCTTGCCAGGGGAAAGAAAACAGGTTGCACAGGTTTGCCTTTCTCAGGCCAGTGGAATACATATGTCAGTTACATCAGAATATACATAAAACCACATGAGCTTCATATTACTCCATAAAAGACATTCTTACACGTCTCTATGGGATTTCTGATCTGGCCTCAGCGTCTATTATAATCTTACTATGAGCTCTGAGATCTCCTCTTTTCTACTGTATTTCTGCCTATTGGAGGAATGTTCCAGTTCTTTTTCTCCCCAAAGGGAAAAATTTCATCCCAAGCCTTGGCTCTGGTTGATGTTGGGGGCCCAACTTTCATGTGCTGCACATGTGTAGCACTATGCATAAGCCTTTCAAAGCTACAGGTGTGCAAAACATCCAGAGAATGTGGCTGTGCTCCATAAATCATAATGGTAAATCACTGCTGTAGAGCAGGGTTACCAGATGTTTTTGGAACAGCATATTGTAGAGCTGTGTGGTTTTAAAATTTCCTGCTCTCTCTCACACACAAATGCTTTTCACTGAGATTTCCATGCTGAGCAACCTCTGTGGCTTGCAGAGAACTGGGAGCACATGCCAGGTCATACACCAAGCTTATATGGGATATTGCTAAGGCCTGTCAGGTTTGCACCACAAAAAAGTCCATTTTAATATACTCCCATCCAGCCCTATATTACAAGGCAGGGTTTTAAGTGGCAGGAAAAGTACCTTTCAGGGAATGGTTGTTGTTAATTACATTTTTGGAGGAATATTCCTGATAATATTCCTAGGAGCTCATAAGAACACAATTCCAAAATCATATCCTGCATATTAGGGGTGGAGGAAGGAAAACAACAGACAGAACTACATTAAGCTTTACATAGATGTTGACAAGCACTACAGAGAGGGAAGAAAATGGCCCCTCTCACATAATAAAATGGCTGTAAAAGACAACGACTCAGTCAATGGCCATCGACGCCCAGAGAAAGCAGTGAATTTCCTATTTTTACTTACAAAGGGGAATGCTTCCCCATCTTTTTGCTGAACAAAATTTCTCTTCCCAGGATGTTATCCTGGAACTGGCACAGATTCTAACCTGTCTGCTGTGCTCTGTGGTACTCTCTGGCCTCACGCTGTGCAGAAAGGTCTCCTTTATCGATTGAGTTTGCCGAGTTATCTGCTGCCAGCCAAATGAGTCGAAATGTTTGTAGTGAAATTGATTGAACACAGTGCACCTACATTAGAGCATCTGGGTTGTAATGTTACAGCTGATTTTAATTATTAAAGTCATACACTCTCAGCTCGCAGCTGCAACACATTATTTCCAATACACTTCTGCCCCCTCCCTGAAACAGCCCCCAAATGGTAGTTTTGCCAGGAGGTCTGGCACAGGAAAATCAAAAAGCACAGACCAAATGTTGGTCTCAAGGATGACCTTTGTGCATTTACCTTTATAAATCTCTGTTTCTCATGAGCGAAGGGTGACTCACAAGGAGTTAGAACAGTTTATCAGTGAATTGCTCAGTTGTAATGCACACTGAATGCCTGGCATATACTGCATTGGTTTTGTGTGGTATTCACATAAGGTGTGCTGTTATCTGAAGTACAGTTAAAATTCTCCCCTCACTCCTTGAATATGGGTACATCTACATTGTATAAATAATGCACTTTGACACCACTTTAACTCCCATGGCTCTATCATACACAATACTTAGCATTGTAATGTCACTTTGGCAGAAAAGTCTAAAAACCTTGTAAAACTACAAATGCCAGGATTCCATATGATGGAACTGCAACACTTAAAAGCGGTGTCAACTGCATTATTTCTACAGTGTAGATTTGCCCTAGGAAAAATTCTATGGCAGGCTTTGGGTTATAGCCCCATGAAGGCCAATACAATGGTCCCCCGGGTTACAAAGGTAATCCGTTCCGGATTACCTTTCGTAACCCGGAAATCTTCGTTTCCCGGGGGACTGCTTTAGGAGACGGACCGCGCGGCCGATTTAAAGGGGCCGCACGGTTTTTCGTCTTCGTACCCCGGGGTTTTTTTCAGATCCTGGGGGCTGTTTTGTGGTCCCGCCGGTTTCGAGTCCCGGGGATTTCGTTCCCCGGGGGGGGAGGGTTGTAACCCGGGGGACCACTGTATCAAATCCTTCTAGAGTACTGATTTGATGGGGAAATTCCTGATTAGTCCTCTGTCATCCCACTTTTTCAGCTCCTTTTAAGATGTCCCAATTCTCTCTCCTCCTTACACTTTCCCTTTTGTCTTCAGTTTACTTCAGTTGTTGCAAACTGAGTTCAAAGAGCAAAAGTAGTTTGCACTCAGTTAAGTCAGCAGGAAGGAGACAAGAGGGTTGGGAAACATCTTGTCCATCTTGACAAACTCAAGCAAAAGCAAATTGCTCCAGCCTTTCCTAACTTGTCTGTTCTTTGTCATTACTAACTTTTGCCACCTTGACCACATTCTGATGCTGCATGACTGCACATGTCTTGGTTTTCATTTGTGAAATGTTGGAGGGTGTACAATGTATAACCTCACTTAACAAACCCTACTATTCTGCACACATCGGTATGGAGTCTGAGGACTTTATTACACCAGCCTGCTGTCTCCCCCAATTGTGCTAGTTTAAGAATAGAAGCATACTGGTTCGGCATAATTTCTTATCACACTTAACATTTTGGCGATCCATGGTTGTGTGGTCTGTTTTCTGCACTTTGAAATGCCGCCTTCCAGGAGGAAGAGTGGGAACGAGCAATTGTGGCTGCCAACCACTTCCTGAAACTGGTTGCTGTGTGAGTGTGCACATAGCAGCTGTCTTTGAGAAAGTGTTGGCTGCAGTGATTGCTATGAGGGGAAGAAGGAGTGGGGAATAGGAGCAGAATCATGCCTACTCACACCATGAGATTTTCTGAGAAGTGAACTGCAGTGGAACGGACCTATTGCATGAAAGAACTAATAGAAGAGCAGCGGGATTGAGAATCTATTGACAGATTTTGCCTGTCATTTAAAAGGTGCACTACGTCAGGCACCAGGACAGATTTCATGTGCGAAGCACTGCTCAAAGATTCTTTTATCCTGTTAAAAACCCACTTTTATAGCCTGTAAAGTTCTGAATTAGAAGGTTCAATGGGCAGCAAAGATTTCATTTTCCTTTATATTCTGAAATGCCTATGATTGTATGAGGTGGACACTAGTGCTGAATTATATTGAAAGCTGGAGGGCCTTAAGTGTAAGTGTAGGGCCTTAAGTGTAAGGGGTAGCCCTTAAAATAAGAGCTGTCTGGCAGCTTTTTCTTGCCTTCATTGGCAGAAGATAAAGTAGCTGCCTCCTCAAAGGTCCTTCAATCACTTGGGGCCACTCAATCATTCTCACGTGACTTCAACAGTTCCTTTCCCAGTGAAGCGAGTTAGCAAATGCAGAAGGAAACCAAATGATTTATAACCCAGGATTATTGCTTATATTCATTCTGCATTTTCCGAGTATAGTTATGGCATAGATGCTTTGTCTCCGAAGAAAACCAGCCAAGCATTTTAGAGCAGGTTGAGGAGGGGAAAGAGAGGCAGAAGCACGAAGAAGCACCCTTTGTCTTCTCAGAAATGAAAGCTCTGGCATGAAACACCATCTGTGGGACCCAGATGTGTTTAAACTTGACAGCTTTTTTATTTTATCTGAAACAGCTGGAGATTCTGACAATTATAAATAGGCTCCACTAGAAATCTCAAAGACTTCAGACACAGGTGGAGGGGTTTCTACAGAGATGTGAAAAAAGCCATCAAACTGGGTAGAACTACTAGGTTTTGAAAGGACTGAGAACTCTGAACACTGTCATGTTCGTATAGTTCCCTTCAGTATAGTACATACACAGTAGTCTGTTTTAATAGTGACAAGAAACTGAGATAGCATAAAAGAGAGCAGAAGAGAACTCGGGGAGGGGGAGTAATCTACACTGGTCAAGTAAACATTCTCACCTGAGGAGTCTGGACAATGCAGGGACCAATCCCTGTTTCTGGTGCAAACTGTTCAGATGACATCCAACCAGTACAGCACCAAACCTGCCACATGCCCCACTTAAACCATTTTTTTTAAAATTACCTATTGCTCTGATTCTTCCAGAGCCCTCTGTTGCGATGCCATGTGGCCTTTTACAATGTGTCCTGCTGTGCCACCCAGCACTACCGAGTCACTTGGTCAGACTTAGGAGCCCAGCCATATGATTGTGATTTCCTCTATTCTAGTTCCTGCCCCACCACTCACTGCATGCTATATTTATTTCTGCACTTAAATGATTTTGGGGGGGGGGGGGGGGTCTGGAACTTTTTGATAAATCATTCACAATAATCTCAAACAGTCTGAAGTTACTTGTCACAAATGTTATCTGAAATCCTCACAGAACATGGAAATGTTATTTTGCTGGTCTTGCAACTCCTAGAATGAACCAGGCAGCAAAACCACTGACCACTGAGAGTAGGGATCTAAAATGATTTTTTCCAAGCTGTATAATCAGAGACCAAATACCTCAAAATATCAGTTTCTAGGGAGCAAAGGTTGTAGAAGACTGTTGCTTTCATGTCATGTTTTGAACTTCCTCAAATAATTGATGCTATGGGAAACTTAGACTAGACAGACAGAAGTGCTGAGCAAAATCACCAAACCAAGTTTGATCCAGCAGAACTCTCCTTCTGTGTTTGTGCCCATACTGTTCTACTGATAACTTTATTAGCATGTGCGGCTTTTGCAGATGAAAATCTCTTTTCTTTCTTGTCATATTTCAGGTGGGAAAATCCCAAAGAACTGGACTTTAACCATGATTTGAAGATACAAATCAGAGGTAGTTCCTATCTCTCTTTAGAAAAATTTTAAGACCCATATATCTATTTGCAAAAGATGTGCTGACAACATATTCTAACTTCCACTGCCACAATGAAAACGAATATAAAAAAGCACAGAGGAGTTGTCCATCGTAATTGTGCTTACATAGCCAGATAAATTAGTGCTCTGCTACAGATGGTGGCAGACAATAACCAGGATAAGTTAAATCTAATATCTTGCAGGTCTAATCATATTAGATTATCTCCAGTGGGGCAGATTATTTCCAGTCTGTGACAGCAAAAATTGCAAAAAATCTGGGGGCCTCTTTAAAAACTGACAAGCTTTATTTGGCATAAACCTCCATGGATTACATGGCTGTAGTTTGCAACAGCATACAGCAAATAAGACTTGCGTGACTTAAGACTCTCTATTTTCATGCTGGTGGAGTAATATTTGCAGCTGTTATTATTATTGGTGTTTGAATTTCTTGGTGATAGGTTCCAGTTCGTGGCAAGACATTACATCTTAAGACTGATAAAGATGTCTCTATGAGTACTGGTGGTAAATTTGGTTCTGAGTAAAGCATGCTTGTTTGTAGGATAAATCCTTCAGCAAACTAAAGGGATCCTGTTATAGAAAGGACAGCAGTTAACTAGGGAAGATGATTTCCTCAAATTCCGTCTTCTACTTGCAACCCCATGTATGACTTTCAAAGTATTCTGTTCTGTAACCATCAATGCAGATTTTTTAAGGGGGAGGAAGAATCAGCAAGAGAGCTAGGGAAATGTAGCAGTTTGAATGTTGGACTGCAAATCCGGATACCAGGGCTCAAATTCTTGCTCAGCCAATTCAACCCACTGGGTGACTTTTGACATGTCACACACACTCTCAGCCTCAGAGGAAGACAAAGACAACCCCCCCCCTCCCCAACAAATCTTGCCAAGAAAATCCTGTGATAGGTTCACTTTAGGATCTTGCTGTAAGTCAGAAATGACCTGAATACACACAACACACACAAGTATCAGCAAAATAATTGTCTCCTTTCCATCAGAGCACATGGCAAGTGGGCATCCAAACTCAAATCTTTGGCTGTTTACCATTAAAAACCACCATTCTGGACGGATACATCTTTCTGTTAATGACTGTGTAAGACTGGGCATGTGCACACTTGACAAATTATAGGACAAAAACGTAAATTTTGGAAAAATCCATGCAGTGAAAATAGTAAAGAAATTCCATTAAGAAATGAAAGCTGGCATTTGTGATCAGCCTTGTGATTAATTATTTTCTATAAATACGGGGAAACTATTTACAGCTTTGTGTATTTATATATATTGTTAAAACTAAAGCTGCTCTAAAGTACCACTTCTAGGACATACTGTATACCAGATAGAAAGATGTGATTCTGTTAAACATATGTAGATCTGGTGATGCTAATGGAAGAATTAGACCTGTGGAAGTGGCTGAAAGGAGATAAACTTGAGGTTTGGAAGTAAGGTGAAAACAGCTGTGTGATAGCTGTTGCCAAGCAGATAACCAGTGGTTTGCTGCCATTAGCTATACAATACAGCAAAGTATTTGTCACTTTTTTATTTCAAGTGATGTTATGCAGATGCAACAATTTTACCATGCTGACTAAGAAAGTCAGTGCTAAAGCTCAGACAAGAGCTTTATTGCAAGGCACTCCTTCCGTACAAATATTTGAACAACTTCGCACATTGCTGCTAGGTTGGTTTTCACCTCCTTTTCTTGCGTTGAACTATTCTTATGAATTTTCTCCAGATCACATTGGTTCATAAACCAATTTCTCAGGCCACTGCTAGCATTGCTTAAGAGAATTCTCCTGGTTTTACAGCTCTGATATAGCCTGGCTCAAGATAAATTCAGTCAAGGTCTGCCCCATAAAGATGCCAAGGCTCAGATTCCAGCTGCTTTACCAAGAGATTGCATTTTTGCAGTGATTTGCTTTGCTTTGCTATAAATTATTAGGCATTCGTGAAATTAGAGGTAGTTTATGCCCTATTGTCTGGTTTAAAATTATTTATCTCTGCACATTCCTACAAATCTGTAAGATTACAATTTTCTACAAAACTGTAAGATTTAAGATTTCATCATACATTCATCAATGCTTAACTACACAATACACACACACACACACAAGGTACACCTTTGTTCATTTCTTGAAAATTCTTCATGCTACTAGAATAGCAGAATGATTGCAGAAAAACTGAAGGAGAAGAATGAGAGTTGGGAAGAATACCCCAGGGGTGGGTCTCCCTACTGAGACTTAGCTAGTGACAGTACCTGTGATAAATGCATGGCAGAGCAGGCAGGTAAAGTGAGTGAATGGGGAGGCACAGCCAACAGTGGATGGATAACAGGATATCTACCTTAACTTTCAGTCTTTCTTCTATGGAATATTCTTTGAAACATACCTTTATTAGGACCATCCAAATATTTTGTGGCATTTTGGTTGATCCCAGTGAACCAGCTGAACTCCAACCAGACTTTTCCCCCTATGGATTTCCTTCACTTCCATGCCCTGCCCTTCAAAAGAGCCTCAGCTCATGAATCTCCCTTGGAAAGAGTGGGCCTTCTGTGGAGCCCTACCATTAGATGAATCATGTGGGGATACGGGAGATACACGATGTATGATGTAAATGTTACTACTGAGTAGAATTTAGCAGACACTGACTGAAAGCTCTGGCATGGTATCATAGCCTAGAAAGTAATTCAAAAGTAATTTTATTTCTGCTCTTACACTGCCATCCTGTGGATTATTATTAAAACTAAAACACACCAAGAGGTCTTCAGCTGAAAAAGAGGACAGCCTGTATTGTTAACGTGTGCAGATATTACAATAAGAGATAAAAATGAATGTATAATGTCCGAATATTATACAGTGTATAATAATTATACAGTAGTCCCCCCTCATTCGCTGGGGTTAGAGATGAAGGATCTCCATGAATGCGGAAAAACCACAAATTAAAAAACAAAACAAAACACTATTCTTTTTACCTAAGAGAACACCTCTCTAGGAATCTCCAGGTCCTCCAGTGCAACTTTGTGGTCAACATCTGCCAGATGTTGATCATAGAATCATGCTGGAGAACCTACAAACGCCTAGATAAGTGTTTTCTATAAGAACTTTTAGGTCCTCTAGAGAAACTCTATGGTAATCTTCCAGCAGAATTGAGTTGGAAGACCTAAAAATTCCTAGAGAGGGCATATTAATCAAAACTGCAAATACTGTAATCAAATTTGCAAAAGTCAAAGTGGAGGGCCAACTGTACTATCTGTCCTGAATATATTGAACCACACACAAGGCAAAAATATGCACAAGAGTATTCAAGCCACAAGGAATATTTAAATTGCTATGTAAATTACCTGTGCAGCAATGAAGGTTGGATGATGCTTTAAAAGACTGAAACTAAACTACATACATATAGTTGTTTTAAATAATAATGCATATAATAAACAGATAGGGAGGTACTGTGGCTTGACTTGGACTATGACACTGGAAACCAAGATTTGAATCCTGGCTCATCCATGAAACCCATTGCGTGACTTTGGGCAACTCACACCCTCTCAGCCAAAAAGGATATCAATGCCACCCCCCCCCCCCCCGTGAATAAGTCTTGCCAAGAAAACCCAGTGATAGATTTGCCTTAGGGTCACCATTAGTCAAAAATGATTTAAAGGCACACAATAAATAATAATAATAATAATAATAATAATAATAATAAAGTTTATTTATAGCCCGCTCCTCTAATAAAATACTCGGAGCGGGGTACAGCAAGATAAAAAGATACAGAGTAAAAACAACAATCACATCCCACCCCAACCACCCCCCCTTAAAACTGAATTAAATCTAGACAGTTTAAAATTAACACAGTTAAAATTGGTCGGCAGTTATTAAAACAAAGTGCATTTTCATGAACAGTCTGTGTGCAAGGCCGCATTAAATCGATTCAAGTAAGTATTAAGTAAAGGGAATCACTAATAATTTCCAGTACTGTTTATATTTTTAGAGCAGGGAGCAAGGGTTTCATTTATTCTCTCCTTCAGAGAATAATTAACAACAATAATTAACAGAGTTAAAATTGCTGGAAGTTTCATGTATATGTATCGATAACTAAGCTGATATTAGCATACAAATAGATTAGTATGCAAAGTTAGCACCTTTGAAGTTGACTGTGTGGAAAAGGGTGTAGCAAAAGGTTTCACAGACTTGGTCTGCTTCCTAATATGCATGGAGTAAAATGTTGCCCAGGAAGGACCTTTATTATCAGACTATGTGAATAGCCATAGAAATGCAAACCCTGTGGGTATACTGATGAAACGACAAGTTCAGTTTTAACTATGGTTGTTGAGGGACAAAGGCAAAGGATGGACAGATGACTATATGAAACATGGTGTGTGCAGGCTGGGAATCAGACTGGAGATATAATAAACTGGCTAAAAGTGCTCTTGTGAGGCTGGAGGGTTAACCAGTGTTATAATATATATAATATGCCAGGAAGCCATTGTTTCATTCAACCCCGTTAATGGATTGGAGTTTGTGGATATAATGTAATTCAGCTGTTTCTTTCCAGTGACTGAGGTCAGAGATGGAAGGCCCAGGAAGACTGAAATGTTCTGCAACAGTTTTTTTTTTCTTTGTGTGTGTGTATTCCCATTTCTAAGTCTGATTTCTGTCCATTTATCCTAATAAGATGTTATTAGGCATATTTTCCTCGAGATAAATCAGGATCTGAATTCAATTGTCAGTCTCAGTTTGGAAAGACCTACTGACTCCATGAGATTTCCTTATATGTTGACTCAATCTCTAATGTCTACTTCAGTTAGAACTAACCAACAGGATTCAGACCAAGGTGTTTTTACAGAACAGAACCTCAAAGTCAAAATGATACATTTAGTACCTATTTAGAAGAGATGGTCTCTCAAGTGGTGAAAGACATCTGTTTGGTATAGCACCCAATTGTGCACAACTCCACATTTTACATATAGCACTTAGGAAAACAGGAGTCTAATTTGCAAGTCTAATCGCTGAAACCTGTGAGAAACCCTCACTGTGGAGAGGGGAAAATATGTTAATCACAAAGAAAATGCACACCCCTTAATGTCTAGTTTGACCCTCACTTGCTATCATTTGGCAATGAGAGTTATTTAATTTGGCAAGGAGATTAATGTCTCTCCATTCTAATCTGTGCACACCTTTTGGATAATGAAGCAAAATTATTTGCTTAAACACTTAGAGCTTAAATACATTCTTTGTCCTATCTGGGAACTAACTCCTTACTGAAAATACACACATACAAGTAATTGGATTTGAGATTGATGCATACATTTATGACTGACCTGTGGCAGCAATTGTAAATCATGCTATGGTTAGCCATTTGGATGTAGTACCATGTTGCGCAGTCGGACCATTTTCTTCTCACTATTGCTTACCATTTTGTAATAGTATTTATACAAGGAAACCAAGTACTGAATGGGTACACAAAAACATAACAAATGTGAATTGTTGCACAGAAATGGCTTGTTTTATGGTCAATAATGACATGGGGAATTATTTGAAATGACCCCCATTTGTCAACTGTAAATCATATAGATATATATATTTTTTAGTGTGAGTCCAATGAGTATTGTGCTAGATTGTACTGCATCAGAGATATGCCATAAATTTATACTGAAACCCTTTACATATACTATATATAACACACTATATTTTAAAAAAATTCCTGTACAAAGATCTAGCTGCTAAAGTAAAGCTGAAACCAAGATATGTCTCCACCATTTTTCTTCTCTTCACTACATATAATGAAATCTCTTGGTGGATGTTTTATTTTTTGGTTCACTCTTGGCCAGCCTTTAAAACTACTTACTTTTACTACTCTGTAAAAAGAAAGCCATGTCTTAAAAGCCTGAACTGGTTCTTCACTGCTTTCCTCAGCAACATAATAATGGCCACTCATTTTAAATTGGATTTATTGTTTCCACTTTCTGTTTATAAGGAGTGTTTGGCTGAGAAGCACCAGCTTGCCCCACAAAGGAAAATGAAATAGAAGACATCATTTTGCCGTTTGCTCTTTTGAAACAGCAAATGCCGCTCAGCAAGGTAGTGCGGAAAATTGTCATGTGGCACCTGAAAAGAGAAAGTGCCCTATTGCTGATAGATTGGATTGAAGTGAACACCTGTGGGTACAAGGCTTGGAAACCTTTACATTTTATAAAATAATGAATGCAGGCCGGCAGGCAGGCAGACAGAGGAGAAAAGGCACCTCAAAAGAAATGTGTTCCACTGTGATACTTTTGAAAAGCTTCTGGGTCTCACATGAACTGTATAATTCAATGCAGATGAATGTGCTTTTTCTGTCAACTTGGTTATTATTATCACTATTAAATTTGGACATAACCATACGGCCAGAGTAACTCTGGAACAGTCACATAGGAGATAGACAGACTATTTCAAAGGAAGTTTTTTTTTTTTAAATGAATTCGCTGATGGTACTGACAACCTTTTAGACCTGACAATTTTCTTTACAAAAAGACTGAAAGCATCTTGCAATAATTAAAATATATGCAAACTTAAAAGGAAAAAATAAAATAATATAATAATAGAATTTACTTACAAGTAAATAAGAATATAGAACTTATAAAATAAATATATATATTAAATAATATATACATAATGCAACCAACCCCCAAAAAACAAATTAAAGGGATATTCAATTCCTATCCTATTTGTCATCTTTTAAGATGTCATCCTTTAAAATGACTCCGAATGTAATACTTCAGCATTTAACATTTTAGGAATGGATAGTTTTTCTGGATACATTTCCCTCCTAGCATAAATACTAGGACAGAATATGACCTGACAAAATCTTAACTCAAAGGTATTATTAGTAGCTTCTGATCAGCAACTTAGACTGGGATACAGATTTGCAGGCACAAGTTTGGAAGGTTGGAATTGGCTGAACTTATACTAGACAAAGGCAGAATTCTTCAAGACTTTGGACAAGCCAGTGCCTTGAATGAGAGCTGTCATCCCAGTGACCGTAAAATAACTGGCCAATCTAGCAGTGATATTAAACTCCACACCACTCTTTGCTAAGAATATATATATCTGGGATATCAAAAGGCTGCTCTTTATTCACCTGTTGCTGGCCCTAATTATTAAGAATGGAATGGATATAAAAGATAGGATACTTTACATCTGATGAGTCAAAGATCCACATTTTCTGCTCTGGAAGAATTAGTAAAACAGATGGAGGTGTCTTGTGCAGTTGAGTAGTTACAGGTTGAGTATCCCTTATCCAGAATTCCAAAATCCAAAATAATCCAAAATTATCCACATGGATGGCTGAGATAGTGGCACATTTGCTTTCTGATGGTTCAATGTATACAAACTTTTGTTTCATTTATAAAAATATTATGCATAAATTACCATTAGTCTATGTGAATAAGGGGTATAAGAAACATAAATGAATTTCATGTTTCGACCTGGTTGCTATCTCCAAGATATCTCATTATGTATATACAAATATTCCAAAATAAATAAATAAATAAATAAATAAATAAATAAATAAAATTCAGAACTCCAAAAGATTTCTGGTTTTAAGCATTTTAAATAAGGGAGACCAAACCTGTACCACCTTTTAATTTATTTGCTTCTCTTAATGGAATAGTAGCCACATAAAGCTCTTAGCTGGCTGATCATTTTTTTTTAGTATGAGGGAAAGGAAAAGAACTTATTAACATACACAGTTTCCAACTTCAGGTAACTCAGCACCACTTTGGTTTGGTCACTTTTGTGTCAGATCTGCAAATCATTCCTTCTGTTATAGATTCTTGGAAGCTTATCAAAATGTATGTTTAGCCTTTCCTTCAAACTAAAAGTGGGCAGTTTTTAGCACACTTAAAAAAAAACCCACAACAAAATGAGAATAACATTGCAGATACTACCCCAAGTTTTGTTTCGCTGACTTGTACCAAATTTTTAATAAGTGTATTTATTTATATAATTGATCAATTCGTAAATAGATTGGATGTGTGTGTGTTATAGTAAAGGGGGGGGGGGAAGGAGTTTACATGCACTCTGTGAAAACCTTTCTGTTACTGTCTAGGAGATCTCACTATATGAAGAATGTGGTAAGTGATGATGAGACAGGGTGGCCAGATATCCTAACCGGAAAGGAGGATAAGGCACTGCAAAATATAGGACCTTCAACAAAAATGGGAGGACATGACCAAATAAAAGCTCAAAACATTCATAGAAATGTAAATTCATGTTTCTTTTTCATGCTCAAAATGGAGGACATTTTAAAATTCCTCCTAGAAAGAAGGTTGAGATATTGGACATCTCCAGGAAAATGAGAACATCTGGTCACCCTGTGACGAGAAGAACTGTCTCCTCAGACATAATAGAAAGTCATTCCTAGAAAAGCATTCTGGGTTAACAGTGTCTCATTCTTCAGACACTTGGTCATAAGCCAACAACATTTTTTATCCTCTAGCCTTTTAAATGTATTTTCTTCTTTAAAATGTTATCTTTTGATGGTCCTGTTTTACCCAGTTCACTAGATCTAGCATGATATAGCGATTTGGGACAACAGAGTTTGAATCCCTATTGGGCCATAGAAACCAATTGAACCTTGAGCAAATCGCACTCTCTCAGCCTCAGAAAAAGCAATGGCAATCCTTCTCTGAACAAATCCTGCCAAGAAAACCCACATGTTAGGTTTACTTTATGGCAGCCATAAGTCAGAAATTACTTGAAAGCACACAGCAACAACAACCAGTTCATACATATACATGTGTTAGATAAATTTAAGGTGTTTAAATGTGTTGGATAGGTTAATATTAATTTTGATTGAAAGATATCTTTTTCTGTTTTAATTAATTCAGTTGCTTAATTAATAATGGAAACAGCAATTAATTAATCAATTACATTGTTTTAAATTGTTTAAATTTTATTACACATCAGCCAAGATAGTAGAATATAGGGCAACTCACTCACTCACACACACACACTAATAAAAGTGACACATAAAACTTTCTCATGTTTTCACAAAATGCCACTGAAGGGTAGCATGCAACTTTTAAAACAAGCAATTTATTTGCCTCCACACCTCAAAAAACTCTTGGATTGCATTCAGTTCAAAGGAAATACTGAATTGTGCTCAGCATGTTCAACTGGTACCTGTTATTCTTTTATTTTAAAAAGAAGGACAAAGATTAAGATTAAACTAAATTCTGACAATGTCAAGGAATTATTTTACTGCAACTTTATCATATTGGCATTAAAAAAATTCTTTCTCATGTTTTCTTTGCCTGTTTTTTATGTAACTGAAAAAACAAGCCTTCCTCACAAACGTGCTCAGGTAAATGACACAGGAAATATCCTGAAAAATGAGTTTTGAATGGATCCAGATTGGCATGTTATTGTAAACTCTTTTGTTTTTTAAACTCTTGTACATTCTCTACATGAAATACTAACTAGACCATCAGGCAGACAACTCAAAAGTTGTCATGCACAAATAACAAATTTCGTACCCGCCTGAGAGACTTTGGCTTATTTTCTGCACTGAATCCCCCTGTTTTATAAATGTGTGCATTTATAGATCCATTTTAGATAAATGTGTTTGTTTACACATTTCCTCCCTTGGTGAAAGCAGGGTTATGCATTTTTTATTCAGTTGTATGCACTGGATGCATTTTATTCTCCAGAATGCCTTGTTAGCCTCACAAACATGTGAACTCTCACAATGAGGTAGATTCATTTTAATAAAATATCTGGGAAGCAGTAAAAACACTGCTTGCCTCAAGAAACTCAATGAAATACTTTTCTAGGCTAAAATAATTGGATAAAAATGTGCATTCTCCCAGAAACACTGAGGATCAGGCACCACTAAGTGGCAGTGTTGTGCAGTCCTGTGTCCAAGGCATTGTGCCTACTGTTCATTTGCTTATAGCATAGTCAACAGCTAACTCCTATCTGATGTGATTTTGTCAGAAATGCAAGGGGTTTGAGGACCAGCATTAATAATTTCTACTGTCTTATTCTTGTAAAGCCATAGGGTTTTGCACTTGGCCCAAGCTTTGTTCAGCATCATTACGAACGAGTTGGATGATGGAAGAGAGGGCATGCCCATCATATTGCAGATGGTATCAAACTGAGTTGTTGTTGGTGATGATGATGGGTGCCTTCAAGACATTTTTGACTTATGGTGGCCCTGAGGTGAACCTATCAGAAGGTCTTCTTGGCAAGTTTCTTCAGAGGGGATTTGCCATTGCCATCCTCTAAAGCTGAGAGAGTGTGACTTGCCCAAGGTCTCCTAGTCCATGAGCCATCAGCTGGTGTTCACTGGAGAGTTTTAAAGAAAGAAAGATACAGTTATGGTCAATGAGCACAAATATGATACCAGCTCCTGGCACACTGGAGAAAAAGGTTGTTGGACTCCTGTATAAGGTAGCAGAGGTTCAGGGAGATGTAGTCTAAACAAGTAATGTTTGCAAGCTCTCCTTTTCTTTTAGCTCCTCGGCATTTATTCCTGGTGTCTTCAACTGTACACAAGAGTGAGTGCCTGAGATAAGTAAGTACTGCAGATTAAGACTCTGACAAAGCTTCTATCATATTGCCATCCCTGCTGTCAGAGAGTTTATCTACCTTACTTATAAACCCTAATTTTCCCCAGGCTCACTGCATGCCATTTACATTATTCAGGCCCCAAAACCTCAATCAAGTCCAGGCTATTTTCACAACACATAAATTTAATTGGAGATTTCCACCCCTTCTCCCACATTAAAATGACTTACCTTTTGCTCTGGATTTTCCAGAAAACGCTACAGCAAAAGATGGCAATGATAGCTGTCTCCCTTCCTACGTGGTCCCTGTTAGCATCCCTGCCAAGTCGCTCTGTAGGGGTGAGTTTATCTGAGGTCAGAATGAGGCTGGGTGCCTTGTTCTGACCTCAGAGCAACTTGCACTTGTAGTAACAGTGGTAACTGACTCACAGGGACTATATGGTGAAAATTCACATCATGTAGGGGGATTCAGGTCAGAATACTTCAAGGGTAGCCAAGTTGCCCCCACAGTATTTTGGCAAATATAGGGAGAAGTGTGGAGAAGGGAGAAGAAATAGAAATATTTTATCCTGGCCCAGAGGTTCAACTTGCTTCTACATAAAATGCTTAGATCTTAGATCTTGTGAATTTTTCTGGACCCAACCAGAACCAGTCATAGAAGAGAGTTCTCCCATGAAAACAATTCCAGGAGAGGAAAACAAGCATACAAGGATAACATTACATGCTATCTCATGCTAGATGTTTTCTTAAATCCCACTGGGACATCTACCACCCACAAAACATGGAACAAAACAGAAGACACCTATGAGTTTATCACATGTAATTGTCATGCCAACCTGGGAACAGGACAGGATTGGGCTGGAATGGGTTAAAACTGATTTTTCTGCACATAAAATTGTTGCTGCGCTGCCACTCAACCATCACCCATCCTCCAGCAGTGCTCTGGTGGCTGATTTTGGTACTATGGAAAGTTTACGTAGTATCAAAATCGGCCACCAGAGCACTGCTGGAGGACGGGTGATGGTTGAGTGGCAGTGCAGCAGCAATTTTGTGTGCAGAAAAACCAGTTTTTACCTGTTCCAGCCTGATCCTGTCCTGTGCCCGGGTCAGTGAGAAAATTATATGTGATAAACTCCCTAGTTCCACTCCCAAGCTATGGGCACTAAGTCCTCTTTAAGTTATCTAGGCTAACATTGGAAACATTTCTCAGATGGGCCTTTAGATCCCTCACTCCATTTTGTTGCCTTCCTATGACTTGGAAGTAAAGGAAGGAGAAATTGAGAGGTGGTGCTGTTATTTGTTCTTACATTCTGGATCTTGCCTAGCTGCTAGTAAGAGTTTTCTGCTTGTCCTGACCGATATTGCTTGGGTCTGTCTGTTACGATCTTCATAGGTAGTTGATGCTGTAAGACCTTTCATTTTAACATATTCATTTGCTGCCTCCCTTGGGTGGTCCCATATAACACTTTGGCTTCTCTGTGGTGCCTTAGACTTTCATTTAACACTTAACACAAATCAGTGGCATCACTTGGGGTTGTGGATTGCACAGGTGACACCCAGGTTGTCTGTGTGACAGCACCACTCCTCAAACACCTACCTTTTGGCAGAAATGGGCTGTGGCATCATTTGCTTCCCTTTAAAATGCCTTAAGAGGTGGTGGAGTGGGGTGAATCTCAGTTGGGGGGGGGTGGGATAAAGGAGAGGCTCAGAATTTTTAAAATTAAAATTACAATTTTGATTTTTTTTAAAAAAATAGATTTTTTTTTAAAAAGCCATATGTTTAAAATTTTCTTTAAAAATATCGCATGTCAACCAAATCTTCTCTATGTATATGTAAATGCATTTAGGTTGTGCATATGATATTGTAATTTGAAGGTATAATTTTAATTTTGCTAGTTGTTTACGTCACAACTTTAGCATTACATTCAGTGGTATATGGGAATTATGATTTTTTTAAGGGTAACATTAGTGCAAAAAAGCATTACTAAGGATTCTGTATGGTGTGAAATGGGATCAGGTTAATGAAGGGGTGACATCATACGTTACCACACTGGGTGACTCCAACCCTAGTGGCGCCACTGATACGAATAAATATGGACAATTGGGGTGGGGAGAATAAGTTTCACCACTTAAACACACAGACAAATTAACAAGTATAAACAGAAGCTCAAGCTACAAAAGGATCTTAACAATACAAAAGAAGATTAAAAGAGAAAAGGCCTCTCCAGCGGCAAATTGAAGCATTTGAAGTAAAAGATTTTTTTCCCCAAAAAGTGTATGCCTGGGAGTCACAAAGACAACTGTGTGGTGTGCATTTGGTATGCAAGTTATATTTTCCCTAGCTGTGGACTATAATATAGATCTATTTCTGTGTTAATTTTGCTGTGAAAAGTGCACACAGAGAAATATTTACCAAGGATATAAGTAAACCAGGTTTAAAGTTAAAACAGAGTCCATTTAAACATGGGTGGGGTATCATGGACTCTCCAATAAAAAAATTAAATTATTCTCTTCATACACATGGAAAATGTGTTTCCATGTATAAGGAAGCTTTCAGACAAAGTTAGAAGTCAACGTTTTTTGTGGAGCTTTTGGGCTATGTGGCCATGTTCTAGAAGAGTTCCTTTCTGACGTTTCGCCAGCATCTGTGGCTGGCATCTTCAGAGATGCCAGCCATGAAAGCCTTCGACTCCACATTATAAGTCAAAGATTAAGTCCTACAACTTGGCATAAACATTGGCATCTGGTAGTGTCCATATCACAAGGATGTACGTACGTGCGTGCGTGTGTGCTTGTATAGTAAATCAATTCCAGATTTTAATCTAAACATTAAATGAATGATCCAAATGCTGAATGTATATTGGAGATAGCATCCAGAACCTTGGATAGTTCATTTAGACCGAAGGCCAGAGTGGGTTCACACTCCACTGGTATGGAAAATGCCACCCACTACCAAGCATAGGTTCTTTACTGCATGCATTTTTAAAAGAGGAACACAGGCACACACTCACATGATATACACAATACAGCCTGCCTTCAATCCAAAGAACTTGTAACAAGAGACTAGGAGCCTCTCTTCCTTGAATATGGGGATGCTAGGAACTGGGCCAGGTTTATGGGCTTGGGTTTTTAATTTTACTTTTAAAATGTTTGCTGCATTTTCCTGTGAATTCCATCAAGGCTTTCAAGATTCTTGCTCCTAGTTTCATACAAGATTTTCAGAAACTCAATTCACTTTCCCTAAAACTAAACCTTTCCTTTCAATGTATTTTTTAAAAAAAACTCCTAAAACTAAAACCAATTGTGCCAATGATTTCAGCACATAAACAGAGATAAGAATTCACCAAGGCCTATTAGAATTTAACCTCTCCAATGACTTACTTCTGGAAATATGGTGTAACAATCTGTAACCTTATGCAACATCGCTCTCAGTTCTGAGTCATCAGAGAGCCAGATATCATAGGCATGACAATAGAAAAGAAACATAAACCCAGCCTTTATTTGTATGACACCCTCCTCTTTCTTTCTAAGCCTAAAATAGCATATTAAAACTTAAAATAATTCTGGTGGTTTTTTTTACACATTTGGGAACTGAAAATTAATTATGAGAAGTCATTTTGTATCAGCACTTCCATAGAGGAGCAGAAACAAATGCTGGCTATCTCAGGCCAGTCTCTTAATTATTCTTATACTGCATATCTCATGTGCTACGTATGAAATATTTTAATCAGATGACACTTTGAAACTATAATCATCTATATTTATATGCCAAAAAGCAATTGAAAGAATGGTCTAATTTACAGTTTTCACAAAATATTAGTTGTAAAAGCTTGTATTTCATCAAAATTTATGTTCCTGCTTCAAACTTTTCCGTTAAACTCTGAGACAAAACATTTCAAAAATTTGCAAATAGCTATTGAAATATTTATTGCAGCAGGGAAAAAATATTTGTTAATGGGGTAAAATAAAATCAATTTATATGGCAAGCGTAGCAGTTGCTAATTTAGAAAATTGCTATTTGGTATTTGAATTGGTGAGATTTATTAATTTTATTTAATCAAATGGAGCAGTAGCAGTATCTAATATTTCTTTCATAAGGAAGCCACAGCCTACATCAAAACAATATAGCTAAAAACATTCCAAAATGCAAAAAATAAAAAGCACTGAATATAAACTACAGCAAGAAGGATGGGAACCATTGTAAAACAGTGCCTCCTGTATCCATCCCAGGAAGGTGGTCCAGACGGATACCATGGGGCATAGGTCATCTACTGAGGCAACCAGAGCTACCTCTGTCCCATAACAAGGCCTTAAGCCAGATTGAAATGGATCTAGATAATCCATTGCACCCAGGAACCTTGAGCCAGGAAGCCATTACAGTACATATTTTAGAATCTTGTCTAAAAATAGAATTTTGGAGACTGGTAGAGAATTATCTAGCACATTCAAGTTCGGCGGGGGGGGGGGGGATTCAGTAACAGCCTCAATACAGTCTCTTTTAGACAAGATGGAATCCTGCCTTGCTGCAGTGAGGCATTCATCACTCCTCTCACTCTCTTAACCAGTCTCCCTTAGGCTGCTTTAATAAGCCAAGAAGGGCAAGGGCCTGATATATATGTGGTGGCTGTCATCTCTTCTACAATCCTATCCACATCCTCAAGTTGCACAAGCTGAAAAGCATCCAATAATACAGGACAGGAAGGCCCCAAGATTACACCCACTGGGCGTGTATCAAATACAGCATCCAGGTCAGAGCAGATCTGACTGATCTGCAACATATGATGCAAATTCCTTGCAGCAGGCTATCAAGTGGTCTGAATTTTTCTTCTTGGGCAGAACACAGAAGGCCTGTCAGAACTTGAGACAGCTCTGCTGGTCAGCTCTGTTCAGATGTAATGATGGCAGAGAAGTGTGATTTCTTTGCTGCCATCATCACTATATAGTAGGCTTTCCAGTCGACTCTAGTCCATTTCCAGTCAGATTTGCTCTGAGTTTTTGCCATTGATGCGCTAGTCTCTGTCCCACTTGTTTCATCATTGCCAGCTCCCTAGCCAATCAAGAAACTTGCTTAGCTCCACTCTGTGGCAGGGGGCACTAGGAGCAATTGTCCCCACTTATTTACCTTATTCAAGAGATTGTCTAGGGCTTTAACAGAATTACCTGTATGGCAACAGGAATCCCCCAAGAGCAGTCAGGAATCCACATTCTGGATCTATAATTCTACTTGGGTGGACCATATTAATTGGCTTGCAGAGGCTCTGAGTCCAGTGAGTCTAAAGCCTATTAGATAGTTATCCATCCATGACAATTGAACTAGAGAAGGTTTATTCACACCCAGATCACCATCATCCTGCCCAGTGTATCCTGCAGCATGGGTAGCACCAGATACTTGGGATAAACTTGGGAGGACATGAAGGCCTGAGCTATTCCTGTCAGACTGGTCTCAGCATGGATATTAAAGTCTCCCAGAACAACAAGCTGAGAGAACTCCAGTGTCACTGACAAGACCAAACATCACTTCAGGAAGGGAGACTGTTGAGCAGAGAAATAGGCAAGATACCAAGATCATTCCTAGTCTGTCCCAGCCAACAATACACAAATTCATATCCAGCAGACTGTGTGATAGAGTACCTGGGGAGGGTGATAGAATCCTGATAGGCCACCACAATTCCACCTTCCAACCATTCAGGTCTCACCTGCCACTGTACCAAGAGCCCAGCAGGAGCCAGCAGCTGAGAGAGGTTAACTTCTCCAGTTTCATCCAGCCACATCTCTGTAATGCAAGCCAGGTCAGCATGTTCATCCAGGATCAAGTTCTGGATCAACAATGTTTTTCCATTTACCAACCTGGCAGTGAGCAGTAGCATTTTCAGCCAAGGGGATCTGTTGCCAAGGCTCTCCTGACTATTTGAAATAGTCAAATTTGACTATTGCTTGGGAGCAACCAGTACCCCATGGCATTCACTTCCCTCATGGTAACATAACCATCTCACACCATATCTTTGTCTACCCATTACTGTATTTGTAGCTACTCCCTGGCTTGTTTGCTCCACTCTGCTTCCCATATGAAATATTGCATCTGCCAGTAGGCAGGTTGTTAAAAACAATCAACCTCTCCAGCCTTTCTAACAGAGGGACTGACACTGATCTTCATTCCACCACCAAAGTAATTCCCTCAAAGTGACTCTCCCAAAGAAGCAACCCAACTTTGGTGTTGCCCTCTTTGGTGGCAACCACACTGGTGCCAACCCTGCTGCTTCAGGCAGCCAGCTTTTATCCTCTAAGAGAAAAATTAAGGTGAAAATCTGGCTGGCAGCTTATTAGCACCTGGCTCACTACCTGGAGGGGCCTAGTTCTGGAAGGCATAGATGAAACAGGCAGCTGTCCACCAGGGAGAGAGGCAGCAGAAAGAATAGGTAGCAACTGCAGCAGACAGCAACAGGGTCTCTGTCTTCTCTCATCTCAGGTTGTCTGAGGGGCTGTACAAACAGTTCCTAGGGGGCAGCATGCAGCTGGATTGGGGTAGTGGCAACCTCATGCCACTGCCATGATCCAGCCCCTGGAGGTTGCAAAAAGAAGTCAGAACAAGCAGCTTCTTTTTGCGCCCTCCAAAGGGCACCATAGCTGCAGCGGCATGGCTGTATGGAGCCCCTTCAGTGCTGCATCATTTGGATGCAGCACCGGAGTGGCATCATGGCACCCCGGTGGCATCGTAAAGGGTGTGCGTCATCTGGTCGTGATGACCTGACTCTGCCCCCAGGCTGGCACAAAGTGCCAGTCTGTACAGGGCCTCAGACAGAGAGCTTTTATCCCCTTAGAGAAAGTAGCATGGGTTCAAATGTAGAGTGATGATAACCCAAGCATAACTTTATCTTACCATATCTTCATATCAGCTTTCAGGGAAAAGCTAAGCAGACTGAAAACCATTTTTTGTTGGAGCTGAGATATATAGGATATGATTTCACTGTGTTCAAATATGTGCTCCACCTCAATCCCTTTTATTTCATTTTTAATAAACCTAGTTTCTTCAGCAGAGTAACTAATAAGTATGCCTCTTTGGAGAAAAAGAGTATATATAAAGGGTTAAGGATTTCTTTATAAAAGACAGACCTATATCAAAAAAGCAATTGGTAGAAAAACTGGTATAACATATCCTTGATTAGCTGAATGAATTGCACATCCACATGTTTGCCTCTAGGTTATATGAGGCTCTCTTGCAGCTTTTGGAAACAAACTGCCTTGATATTACTAATTGGATTAAGGGACTGACCTCTGATATTTACACAATGATTACTGTAGATACATATAGACCCACTGAAGGTTCTAAGAGGGCATGGGGAGCTGAGATTGGGGTATAAATAGAAGAGAATAAATCTGATGGAATTAGGAGATTTCACCTTCATATAAACTGTTGTTTGAAACAATAAAGTAAGTCACTATTAAAGTGACACACTGTTGTTATCTGTGCCTCTTAAGACCACACAGAATTAGAAATGAGCTGTAGGGTAAACATTGGAAAAGTAATAACACTCTTGGTATAGTGAAGCATATGTTTGTTTGCTACCCCAAGATAACTTCTTTGGCCAGAAGTTCTTGTTCGGATTAACTGAAGTAACTAATCAGGATGTATGCTTTTAAAGTTTCTCTTAAATTGACTGCTTCTGTCAATGTATGATGATGTCAATGAAAATGCCCCACATAAGATCTTATATCTATATTGCTGAATTCAGAAAAGATAGAGGTAGCAAGGACTTGGGAGAATTTCACAGGTTTATCCATCTACTGATGCTTTGAAAGAGTTTGGAATCTTGAGCTTCACCTTGCTAGAGTCTAAACATTGGATCATAACTTTAAGGTTACATGCTACCATTTGCAATATATATAGTGTCATATAAATTCTGTACATAGCACACTATCAAAAACATGATTTTCTGGCAGCTTGGATACCAAGCAGGGCTGTTGTTATTATCTGTTTTTGCTTGTGATTGTCAGATTGTATTTTGAATTTATGAAATATTATCTGCAAGTGAGAGGATGAAACAGTTTTATCTTGTTCTATGTAATGCTTTAATAAAAATGCATATGTCTGGGATTAAGGAATATATGTTCTAGGTTTAAGGAAGAATAAAGATAAATACCCTAAAGGCACCAAGTCTCATCTAAATATGGCAGCTAAGCAGGGTCAGCCCTGGTTAGTACTTGGATGGGGACACTAATGAATACCAGGCAATATTTCAGTGGAAGGAATTGGCAAGTCCATCTCTGAGTATTCCTTGCCTAAGATCTATAAAATCTATAAAATTCATGGAGTCACCACAAGTCAACAGGCCAGTTGAAGGCACATACAATACAAAGTGTCTCTTGGAAAGACACTGAGACATACTTTCTAGCCAATTCTTCTCATTTTTCTCAGTTCTTCTCACTCAGACAGGCTCATAACCAGAATCATTTTTTTAAGTCACTGTATAAACACAAGGAAGCCATACAATATAAAACAACACGCAATTCTAATGCTTGCTCACCAGCAGTGAGAAATTACAACTCAGTTTGTCATTCATATGTTCAAGAGAGACATAAGGAGGGAACATTCATTCCAATTTCATTTTAAAAATTTTAAAAAATAAACTCACAGGCTATTACTCCTACCACCCACAAAAGGCAAATTTGCATGAAAACTAAAACAAACAAACAAACAAACAAACAAAAAACCCAAAATCTGCTTTTGGGGCTGAAAAATGTTATTCACTACCAAACTTCAAAGGCACAACCATAACGTGCAAACTGCTGAATTGAATTGTAGGAGTACAGTACTCACATTGTTTTATTCATCAGTGATTAGAGTTGGCCCTTGGTATCTGCTGGATTTTAGTCTCAGGACCCCTCATGGATACCAAAATCAATGGCTGCTGAAGTCCCATTATGTACAATGGAGTAGTAAAATGGTGTCCCTTATATAAAATGGCAAAATTGAGGTTTGCTTTTTGGATTTTGAAAAAAATATTTTTTCCAAGTCATGGATGGATTTGTAGAGCTGACAGTACTAGACATAATACACCAGAGGCAGTATATTCATTGTGAAGGAGCATGAAGAGTGTTGTAGCATTCATTTCTTACTTATGGACTTTACATGGGCAACTGATTGGTCACTGTGTTGAAAGAATGCTGGATCAAATGGCCTTTGTTCTGATCTAGCATGATTCTTCTTATGGTTTTACCCAGATGGTAGGAGGGCCCTGATTGCTTTTGGGGAAGGGGGCAGTACATAGTCAAAAGCATTGAGGAGCATCCAACAGCTTAGTTCTACTTGTATCCAATTCGTAGTCTTATTGAATCAATAAAACTCAAGTAAGTGTTGATTTTCCAAGTTCCACTGATTTAATGGTCTATGCAAGCTGAGACCAACAACTGGATTTAGTAACTAATATGTAGTCAAGGATTTTTTAAAATGTGGCTCTCCAGAAGAAGCTGAGATACAAGTCCTATCATGTCTCACCACTGACTTTACTGATGGGTAATATACAAAATTATCTGGCAGCTCGATCCACCATTGAACCTGCCTCTTGAAGCTGCCATGCATTTCTTTGCGAACTTTGTTTTCAAAGAATGGAATATTTTATTTTTAATCAGGAAGCAAAACTCATGTTTGATTTTGCATTGGGAAGATGAGCTGTTAACAGAAGTTTGGAAGATCTGGAAAGCTTGGGACAGCCCACCTGCATTATATTTTGGAAGTACATATATGCATATTTGCTTTTCCTGGTATTTTTGATAGTTCACTCAAGCTCTTTTTCATACTATACTGGAAAGATGTTGTAGCCTAAGCTACTACTACTTTGCCAAAGGTTATACACACCTTCTTAATGCCTGTTTTCCTATGGCTCTTATTCTTTTTAATGCCATTATAAGCCACTCAGAATCACTGGAAGAAAGCATAAACATTCTAACAGTAATATTATTGCTATTTATATGTGCAGTCATTCAAGGCAACCCACTAATTGGATGCAGATAGATTACTTTGTCTTGGAAAGCCTTCAGACTTGAAAACATTCACACATCTTGGATGTGTGACAAGACCCATGTAATATTACTGTCTTGGTCTAGAGATTGACGTACTGAGTCAGTTTTCACAAGCTCTTTGTCTGTGATAGCCCATATCTTGTTTTGCTGAAGTTTGCTCAGTGGCCCAGTCAGGCTAGCACCAGAGGCTGAGATAACCGCAGTAGAGCATGGCATTGCAAACTTTTCCAAAAGTAGGTCAAGTAACAAGCTCATATATTATCTGGATGTGCCAATTTGATCAGTTCAACTGGGTGCATTTAACTTGCGTAGGTCTACCCTTAGTCATATCAGGAAAATGTTTTCAATTATGATTCTAGGGTGTGTCTCCTGGATCCTTCCATTCATTATCACAACAGCAAAGGTAAGCAAAGGTATGAAAACTCAGAAGAGGGGCTAGACAAATCAGAAAGACCAAAGCTTGAAAAAATAGCTTTTGGGATCTAAATGCTACTTGAGAAGTAAACATAACATTTCCAAGACTACTCAAGTAGTCCAAGAAGGACTACTTGAAGAAGATTTGAAAGAGTTGGGTCCAGACCCAGACCCAGACATTGACATCAAGTGTGAATTTATAATCCAGGAACCCATAAAACAGAAACTGTCAAACTGAGAACCCCCAGAATTACTGGACATCTGGCATCGCCCTAACAATACATAAGGCTTTACTGGAGCTGCAGACATCCAGATGTGGGAGCAAACCTCTGCCTTTAAACTATTTGACCTCCTGGTATTGGTCTGATGCACTACCTTGTGGCTAAATGCAGCTTCAGGTGTTCTGTGAGAACCCATCCAAGTCAGAATATGATAAGAATTCAGAGACATTAACATGTTAGTCAGGAATATCACTATGCAAAGGGATCTTGTGGCACCTTTGAGACTAACTGTATGAAAGAAATTGTAGCATACGCTTTCGTAGACTTGGTTTACTTCCTCGAATGCATGGAGTGAAGACTTCTCCATGCATCTGAGGAAGTAGACCAAGTCTATGAAAGCTTATCCTACAACTTCTTTTGCACACAACATGGCAAGACATTAATCAGAGAACTCCTACACAAACCAGGGATCCCTGAACTGGGGCTGGGTCCTGAGTCATTGGTTGCTAGCCTCATACAGGTTTCCAGAAAAGAAAGAAACAATTGTACCCAAATATAGTGCTGGCCCCGGCATGCTGGAAAAATAATAACCACCAGTCCCTGCATCAAATAGCCTGAGAAGCACTGCACCAGAAGATCACAGTCAGGAGAAGGTTACAAAGACATAGCCATGTTAGTCTGGAAAATCAGATGCATACCAGGAGGTCTGGTATGATAGAAATTGTACAGCTTGAAAGGCCTATGGGAACAAGATATCTTTCCCCCATGATATAGTTTTCTGTTCATTAAATGTTGAAATGAATTGCACTGAAAGACTGATACAGTCATAATACATACTCTCTTGCTTGCTCAATCACTCTCTTTTTTTGAAAATGTAGATGTGTAAACCAATTGTCATGAAGACAAACAAAGTGCTTCTGAAGAGTGACTTCAGTTGGGTGGAGTTGAGATGGCCAGTAGAAGGTGGCTGAAAGCCAAATATGCAAAAGTGGTTCGTATATCTCAGTTCTGAGAGAGTCCATTTTAATTATATTTGGTAAGAATCATGGGAACATTCCCTCCCATTCCTCACCAAAGTGATGCCTCTCTTACCCCCCCCCAGCCCCTCCCCTTTGCTCACTCTTACTGCATTGGTCTTGCTACACAGCAGTCTGTTAAAAGAACTTACTCTGATGCAGTTTGAAAAGTGCATTTTGTACTTGGCTGTCCCTTTGATCGAATTAATCTGCACTTTTTTGTAGTCCTAAACGGGGGCCTATGGGTTGACAATGTAGCTGTTTAAAGGGGATTTTAGGGGATAATAGCCAATGCAAATAGTGCCATGAGAATGGCAACTTGCTTTTGCACTCTCAATTGCATAATAACAGCAAAGAAGGCTTTAAAAACAAATTGAAATTTTGTGGCATGCCATCTGGGATTATTAGTGGGAGAGGTGGAAGGGAACAGCTCTGAATGCTGCAGTTGTGTCAAAGAATAGATAGTGTGAGCCACTCTTAAACTGACATGTTTCTGATGGTAGCACTATGCTAACTGCTGCAAAGTTGGCTAGCATTTTCCTCCCATATTATTTTCTTTCTTCGGGGTAATCTGCTCCCCCTTCCCCTAAAATGTCCTTTGGGCCTGGAAAAACTTTGCCATTGTTAAAGAATTCAATTCAGGCCTCTTGCAGCTGCTGATCCCATCATTGTTCTGATCATTATGTATACACGCCAGAGTTGAATGTAGCCAAGCCGTTTAGTGCCTTAATAGGTGTCTGCATAAAGGTCATTTTTTGTGGCCTTGTTTTAACAAAAGTTTATCCACAAACAACTGCAGCTAAAACTCTAATGTTAATCAGGGGGTCCTCTGTGAGCAAAAAATCATGCGGATGGGTTAAATAAACCTATGTGAAGCACAAAAAATAGATTTTCTATCCAGCATCAGTAAAATCCTGAAATTAATCATACTGCACACCAAGGATCCAGAGCTTCGAAAAATGTTTTGTTTTGTTTTTTGGAGAAAGACTTCACTTCCAACAATTTTTCACCTTTCTTTCTGAACTCAGCAAAGATCAAAGAGAATACCATTTCATAGATGTGTCCAAGTCAAGAACTGATTGTGTACTGAAGATGTTTGTGAAGGAGGATTTATGACACAAGAAATCTGTAATTTCTGGTCTGATGTTTAATGGTTTTGAAGCCATTTTATCTGCAGGCCTTTGGAATGAGATATAGATCACTTTGGACTTTGTACATTGTTACCTTTCCAAACAGTTTGTCTGAAGAAGAGCTGTAAGCAAATTCTGGAGGCAAATCTTGAATATAATGAAAAGTAAGGCCAGGTCCTTTTCACACCACACATTCACAGCACTTTGGTACCACTTTAAGCGCCATAGCTGAATCCTATGGAATCCTGGGATTTGTAATTTTGTAGGTTATTTAGAATTCTCTGGCAGAAACCTTTAGTGGCTCACCAAACTACAAACCCTAGGTTTCCATAGGATGCAACTGTGGCAATTAAATATATATATAGCGTGAAAGAGAGTCAAGAGTCAATCCCCCCATGCTCCGCTACTCTGCTAAGATCCTGCAGAACATCCCTGATTAAGTCTAGCCATCTGACATGTGGTCTTCTTCCTTTTCTACTACTTTATACCTTCCCTAACATTTTTGTATTTTCCAAGGATTCATGCATTTTCATTATGTGGCCAAAATATAACAGTCACAGTTTCATTATCTTGGCTTACACAGAGGGTTCAGGCTTGAGCTGTTCTAAGATACATTTGTTTGTCTTTTAGGCCATCCACAGTATGCTCAACACTCTTCTTCAGCACCGTATTTCAAATGAGTTGATATTCTTTCTATCCATTTTCTTCACTGTCCAGCTCTCACATCCGTATATGTTTTGTTGTCAATGGTTTAGGTAATATCTAATGTTTCTGGTATACTGGCCTTATAGAGTTTGTGCTGTGTATGCCAATGGTAATACAGGAGTTTATCATGGAGCACTTACTGCTGCCCAAACATTGCTGCAGTGTTGTCCAAATGTTTCAGAAGTGCTGGAGGTGAGATTATCCATTGCATGTTTGAAACATCATTGAGGCTTCCTGCTTCCCTTCCGTCGTTGAAACATTTGCGGGGAAGCCTCAGAAAAGTCATTTTTATTAACAGGATCTTCTGTTAATAAAAAAATGGCTTTTCTGAGGCTTCCCTGCTAATGCTTCAGTGACGGAAGGAAAGCTGGAAGCCTCAATGATGTTTCAGAAGCACAACAAATGATCCCACCTCCGACACTTCTGAAACATTTGGGCAACACTTCAGCACCATTTGGGTAGTGGTAAGTGCCCTGTGCCATAAACTCCGTAATAGTGGTACAACAAGAAAATTCAATGGAAGCAAAAGTGACTACAGCTAGTGAATTGTGAACCATATTTAGGAGAGTAGAGACACAATAAATACTATTTCAGTCTTTGGGGGTTCTAGATAATATGAAGAACCTATTCAAATAGAGAGGGATCCCCATTACATAACTTCATTGGACTGGAACCAATGGATTCATGATTGCAATAGGTGAGGCTTGAATGACTGTAAAAGTGTGTACATTGGAATATGTCAAGAACAAAAGCCCTATAAAGTGTGAGGGCACAGAACTCCAACACTAGCTCACTTCTGCTTGGAAAGTCCACAAATGCAATCACTTCTATTTAACTGAACAATGCTTCATGATTCTGACAGAGTGACAGGAATGATCCAATGTTTGTTGTTCCCTTTCCAAATATAAAGTTATTTTTATAAGTGAATGAGCATAATTGCTTGCTTCACATATCTCACAGAGTGACAGAAATAGCCCCATATTTGTTTTCTCCTAAATATAAGCTTATTTTATAAGTGAATGAGTATAATTGCTACTGGGGCACTGCTGAACACAGACTCTTTTCCCTCTGTGCATTCTGTGCCTTGAGAATTATTTTGTTTTGGTTGTGTTGATTAGCATTATAACTGAACCTAAGGTATGGAAATGTTCCTTTTTGGACTGTAGCTCCCAGAATAACCCAGCCAATGTGGCTAGTTTCAAAGCTCTGGTTGCAGTTTCAAATCTGAAACTATCCCCAGCCAGCTGGGCTCCTCTGACGCTGAGGGAGGCCTCCAGGCATCTCCTTCCTTCCCGGAGTCCCAGGTGAGTTGGCTGGCAGTGGCAGTGGCAGCAGCTGCAGGGGGTTCAAGTCTCTTCCTCCTCCACCAACCTCTCAATAAGAATGGCAAGGCAGGCTTTGTGGGGACTGTGAGGCAATGCGCCATTGTCCCCAATTGTGGTATGGCCACATGGCGGTGCCACCATTGAAGACAATGGAACTTGATCATCCATGGATGTTGGTATCCGCATGGGGATCTGGAATGGTTCCTCTCCTGAATACTGAGGGCCCACTGTAAACAGTTATTTATTATCTGTGTTTTGTTTCTTGTTTTTGCTGCCACTAAGGAACAACTACATTACATTAAGAATGTGGTATAATAAGGCTTCACAACTTCACTTCACTTGTAGTGTAATTGATTTTAGTTACTTTACCTTGGGCTCAAAACTTTGAGAAGATTCCTTTTGTTGTGTATACAGGAGTGAGGACTCTTGCACTAATATACTGTATTTAGTGCATTTTGAAGACATCACCTTTGTTCAATAGCTTCATACTGCACTTTGTTGTTGTTGTTCTCCATCTGAGAAGCTCTCCAGTTGTTTCCAACTTATTGTGACTCTAAGGCAAACCTATCATCACAGGGTTTTCTTGGCAAGATTTGTTCAGAGGAGGTTTTCAATTGCCTTCATTACATATAGTAATAGAAGGTCTTAGTTTTGTTTGGTTTTGTTTTTTAAATGGAACCCTGTAGAATGGAATTTGCTTAACCCTCTTATTTTGTATCCAGAGCCCTGGCAGAAGCTTTTTTCCAGAATATTTTAAAGTAAAGATGGTCTTGCCACCAAATTGTGCCAGCAGTTACATTTTTGTGATGCAAGCTATCTCTTTTCCATGTATTTTGCATCAGTCAAAAACAATATCCAGAATACTGGAGTAAAATTCAGAATGGCTCCGAGCAATTTGTGGTTGTTGGAGAGTCAAAACATTTTGTAGGAAAATTTAAAAATAAATATTATAAAAGGTTATCGGGGGATTGTAGGGAATTTTTGATAGCTTCAACCTGAAAAAGTGAAAAAGTTCACAACCCTCTTTAAACTCTCCAACAATTTTCATTGCTTCCCAGGTTTATTGTTACTGTGGGGCTTTTCCTCAGGCAGATTCTGCTTAAGCTAGCTAAACCACATTCCAGCATCCCAGAGTTTCTCTCTTGTAATTCTTCTCAGGAGTATGCAAAGCTATCCAGATGGTAGCTGGCATGAAATGTAGTCCTTTTTCCTGTTGAAAGCTACTATATACACTGTTTGTTCCCTCAAAGCCTGGCATTCTAACTGTGCAGATTTGCTGAAGTTCTTCATCTCAGAATATTCTTCACGGGGGTTGTCCACAGGGGCCAAATGGCCCAGGTTACCCTGGCCTTGCATCGTCTAGTGCAGACGATGCAAGCCTAAACCTCCGGGGCAGGATTGGGCCCAATCCTGCCTGTTCATTTGTTGATCCAGAGGATCTGGCCTGACCCCGGACTGAAGCACATTGAGTAATTTAGTCCTGGCTTTCTGTGGAGTTTCTAGGAAACTCTGCAGCAAAACTGGACTGTGCACATGCCCTCCCGGCCCCATGCTCCTTATCTTTCCAGTGGTTGATCCATCTGAGAAGCACTCCAGTCACCCTGTTTGATGTGAAAATGGAAAACCTAGCCACATGAGTGCAGCCAGGCACCCCATTTCTCCATGATACAGGATGATAAGGGCTTCTCAGATGGATTGTCCACTGGAAAGGTAAGGAGTGGCACACAGGTCCTGGGTCAGTCAGGGGACAGGTGTGCTAACCCAGGAACTTACCTGGGTGAGCACTGGGGCCAGGATAGCATGTTATCCTGGCCCATGCTATCCTGGCCCAGCTGCTTGGGCCCAAAGAAGCTAAAGTACTGAATACTGTTCCTTCATTCAGTGACCAATGGAAAATATTCCTTAATCCCCTTGATGGCCCATAATGGCCAAGCGCACTGACTGTAGAACCACATACTACTTTGGGAAAATAAGCAGTGGAATTATTTCTTAGGTCAATGATATCCAGAAAAATCAAAGAGTATTTTGGATTACCCTTTAAGCTGAAAAATCAGTTTTATCACTGTTAGGCACTGATGGATAGAATTTTCTCCCTGAAGCATGGCATATTATTTCTTTCCATAGGTGCAAATGTAAGAAACATTAATTAAAAATAAATATAATAGAAGTTTGCATGTAAAGACATCACTTTTGCCTAAATTAGGTCTAAACAGCCTGTTGCTGACCTGATATTTGCGAGGAAGGAGGTTTTGCCTCTTTTCCAAAACTATGGCATACAGTATCCAGTGGTAGCTTTAAAATTTATAAAAGTTAATGGAACTTCAGCTCTATCCAATGCAATTCTGTAGTTGCTTGATGGCCTCCATGTCTGCTTTTCCAGATGCGGTAGAGATTCTGCTCTAAATTTTAATATGAACTTTAAACCTATATAGGTTCAACATCTTGGATAGTTTCTTTAAAATTCATATTAAAACCTGAAATGGATTCATTACCCCACTGAAATGAATGTCACCAGCTGCCACTGGAATTCTATGATCTGTAGGTTGGCTGCTTAATATTCTCTCCTAAACTGTTTGAGTGCACTCTCATGAATTACAGTAAATCTAATCTCTAAATCCCCAAATATAATATTAATTGCATTCACTTGATCATTTCAGTTACTCTTTGTAGCACTGTTTCCAGCTGTGTGATATGGTGTTCCAAGTATGAGCACACCACAGATCTGTATAATAACATTACGGTATTGGCAGTTTTATTGTAGATCTCTTTATGAATGAATCCTAAAATGCAATGTCACCTTTATCACATATGCCTCACAAACTGACTCATTTTCTTTGAACTATATACTCCAACCCCAAGAACCCTTCGTTTCTTATTTCATATCCCAGTAGTATATATTACTATTGTATTCCAATTATCCAAGTATAATTATTCTATAATCCCTCTTTCTCTCTTCTTGAATAGGCATAATTTGCACTTAACACATTTGCCCTTTTTTTGCCTATTCACCCTTGTTGAAGATAACAGCTGGAGTTCTTAGTAACTTCTTTTTGTTATAACTACAGTTCTCGCAGTACTGCACTGCCACTAACAAACTTTTCAGCCTCAATGGCCATTCATGAACAAGTTAAAAGTACCAGATCCAGTACATACCCTATCTTGAATCCCTCTGTTGTGACAATTGTTAATTTTTTCCAGTTGTCCACTTACCATTCTTTAATGAATGATCGTTCTTAAGAGAACCTTCTCTTTTATCACATTGCTACTTATGAATCCTTTGCAAGACATGTTTATATTGTCTACAAGTCGCTGTAGATTTATGGCAGGTGGACAAATTTCATAGGGATTTCTTAGACAATGAATACTCAGGGCGTGCATGTGCACATAAACACACAGCCTACATCACCTTCTATTCATAAACTAGTTACCATTCTACTAGTGATCTACTGGTGATCATTCCTACTTGCTAAAAGGCAAGACTTGGCTTTGCAGAAGCCATGTAGATTTTTCTTCAACATGAAAATTCAAATGGGTGGAGACGCTCCCAGGCTGTTTTGGTAGCCTTCACCTTCTACAGACCACCTTTTCTTCCTAACCAAAAAAACAAAACAAAACTGTGAACTGTTCTTCTAGAAGGAAGAAACCAGGAGTAGTAATTCAATTCCAGGAGCATCAATTCACTTTTAAAATAGGTCTTTGGGTCCCCTCCCCTATTTATCATTTTTAAACAATGTTTCAGAATTAACAAGTGTTTTGAAGATACCTGTCCCTTTTGACTTTCCACTTTAACTTTATTCTCAATAGTCTCCAGTTTCATGTTAAGGTTGCCTGAAGCATTTGGACAGTCAATGGTTGGGAAAATATTATTAATATTTAATAATAAATATTATTAATACTAAATTACTTTAAGGGACAGGAGGGAGAAATGGAGGACATGTCCTGGAAAAGGAGGCAATCTGGGAGTTTCAGCCCTTGCTGGAATCAGACAAGTTTATTGAGCAGCCCCCTCCTCTTTCTTTCTCTAGTCTGTGTGTGTGTGTGTGTTTGTGGTTTTATGGAGTTTGCAAAGGGAAACTTCAGCCTGCATTCTTCTGAAACAGCTTCTGTGGTGAAGAAGATTTTCCTCTCCGTTTTCCCTCCCTCTCTGGAGCATGTGGATGTGGGTGTGAATGCACTTGTGGAAATGACTCAATAAACTTGTTTGGAGCATGCACAAAAATGGTATAACTAAGCTAGCAATGAGGACTTGTCCTCATCCATTTGAAACCCAAATTCGCACTCAACCCACTTCCTTGCCTAAGTAATGTGCTTTTAACCCCTTGTTGTAGTCTCTGTGTGATAAACATTAGCAAATTGGCCCATGTGAAAAAGTCCTACGTACCCTTCAACAGCCCACACTGTGGCAGCTTCTAATGCTTTATACAGTAATAACTGTTTCAGAGAAAATGTTTTAAAAATTGTTCTAACTCTTAACATAATAATACAGATTTTTCTTTTTTTTAAAAGGCATTCTTGTAGGATGATTTTCTAATGACAATAAAACACCAATAGCATCATTTACTAACTTGATAAATAAAAATGTACTACTAGAGTTATTTTAGTTAATGTAAACATGGTCATTGGAAAAGAACAAAATATATAATTTATCTAGAGATAGTAATTGCGCTCCATGTAATTTTCTACAGTAAGCATTCATTATTGCAATGTGTTTTGTTGCTATTTCATTTTGGGTTACAGAGTGATGTTTCCCCCAGTCTTTCACTTGAGTAATTTAATGTTTTAATTTGATGTTGAAGGTGGGACTGGAAAATATGAAGAATTTTTCCATCAATTTATGAAGCATTTGAAATAATCATAGCTTGCACCAAGCAATCAAAGAGGCAAATGAGACTTAAAGGAAAAATAAATCAATTAAAAAGCATGTTTGACAAATAATGTGTTATGCTCCACACAGTGCATTTACATTTTCAGGAGAAATAAAAGTAAGAGAAAAATTGCTAGAATAATTAACAGCCTGTAGCATATTTAAATTGCATCCTCATCACACTGGAAAATATTGGGAAGGAATAAAACCATTTAGGTCTCTGTTTTAGCCATGGAACAAAATTGGTCTTTAATTGCTGGTTGTTGATAACAAAATCAGAAAAAAATGCTACAAATTCAAAAACACACACACCACTACTGCTCCATAGATAGGTATACTTGTGAATACACATACATTTTCTAGCATTAGTGACTGTTTACAATGTTTTGGTACTCACAGAACTTCACCTACATTTCAGAGAACATTCAGAAACAAAATAACACAACAATACACTAACACCTTGTACCTCTTAATGAAAGCTTGAAAAATTAGACTACAGTTCCCAGAATCCCCTAGCTAGTGGCCATGATGGCTGGGGGATTCTAGCAATTTCAGATAAAAATTCTAATATTAATCCTATTTATTTGGGAGAAAGACCTACTATACATAAAATCCCTGGGAAGAAAAGAATCAGGTCTAGCAGATCCCAATGGAGAAGCAAGCCCAGTTATTGAATGAGTCTATATATTTAGCCATTAGAAAGTAAACTGTAAAAGCCCAGGTTCCCTTTTGATATTAATTTGATATTAAACATGAAGGGCAATCAGACTCCTGGTCCTGGGGTATTAGTGTAGGGATAAAGTAAAAAAGATAAAGTGCATAATGAGTTTGGGCTTGCTAAAAATGTTAAGGACAATTAAAAGAGCTCTTTGGGGTATGTCCGCAGACAAAAAGAAAGAAGAAAATGGTAGGCCACTGCATGGAGAAGATGGCAAAATGTTAACTGGAGACAGAGAAAAGGTAGAACTACTCAACACCTTCTTTGTTTCAGCCTTCTCACAAAAGGAAAAGGGTACTCAACATGAGGAAAATGGAGCAGAGAACACAACAGGGGAAATGCAGCACTGAATAAATGAAGAGGTAGTATATGAATACCTGGTTAATCTAAATTAATTTATGGGGCAAAACAGGCTGGCAAAAAACATTGGTTTCAGTGTGACATGGGGATGTGGTGTACATATGCCGTATGCCCCAATGCCACCTTCAAGCCAGCATCACACTGCCCTGCCGACCACACAGTGGGCAGAATCACGGTGTTTCTGAAGCATGGTGTTTACATATGCTGCATTGCAGAAACATGGAAAAACCTCCATTGTAGCGGAAAAGCCAGCTTTTTGCTGGCTCAAAAAGGAGTGGCTTTCTACTGCTTCTTTTCAAGCTGGCAAATAGCTGGATCGGGGCCATGACATGTGGTTGCCACAGTCTAACACTCAAAGGGCTAGTGGGAAGCAGCTCCTTTAGTCTGTTTCACCCATAGGTCTCTGGGACCAGATGAACTACTTCCAAGGGTATTAAAAGGAATGGCAAATGTAATCTCAGAGCTACTGGCAATAATCTTTGAGAACTCCTGGAGAACATCAGAAGTCCCAGCAAACTACAGGACAATTAAACATTGTCCCCATCTTCAAAAAGGGAAACAAATAGGATCCCAGCAATTATTACCCAATTAGTCTGACATCAATACCAGGAAATATTCTACAGCAGATCTGTAAATATAATCACAAAAAGTCAACATGGGATTTTGAGAATCAAGTCATGCCAGACTAATCTGTTCTCTCTCTCTCTCTCTTTTAAAATAAAATTACTAGCTTGGTAGATGAAGGGAATGCTGTGGATATAGTGTATCTTGATTTCCCTTTGACAAAGTCCCCCATGATATTTTTGCAAACAAGCTAATAAAATGTGGGTGACTTTATCCCTACAATGCAACTGTTAGGTGGATTTGTAATTGGTTGATTGGCCAAACCTAAGGGTGCTCAGCAATGGCTCATCTTCATCTTGGAGAGAAGTGAACAGTCAAGTGCCACAAGGTTCTGTCCTGGGCCCAGTGCTATTCAAAATCTTTATCAATGACTTCAATGAAAAAATAGGGGGCATGCTCATCAGATTTGCAGACGACACCAAATTAGGAGGACTAGCTAATATCCCAGAGGAGAGGATCAAAATTCAAAATGTCCTGAATAGATTATAAAGCTGGGCCATAACTAACAAAATGAATTTCAACAGGGAGAAATGTAAGTACTGCATTTAGGCAGAAAAAATGAAATGCATAGATATAGGACTGTAACTTTAACAAGACTACACGTGAAAGGGATCTTGGAGTCCTAGTAGACCACAAGTTGAAGATGATTCAACAGTGTAATGCAGTAGCAAAAAAGGCCAACACGATTCTACGTTGCATCAATAGAAGTATAGTTTCTAAATCACGGGAAGTAATAACACCACTCAATTCTGCTTTGGTCAGTCTTCACCTGAAATCCTGGAATACTGTGTCCAGTTCTGGGCACAATACAAAAAGGATGTGGACAAGCTGGTGCATATCCAGAGGAGGGCAACCAAAATGGTGAAGGGTCTGGAAACCATGATCTACGAAGAGAAATTTAGGGAGCTGGGTATGTTTAGCCTGAAGAAGAGATGCTTAAGAGGTTATATGATAGCCCAGTTTAAGTATTTGAAGGGGTATTATACTAAGGATGAAGCAAGCTTGTTTTCTACTGCTCCAGAGAATAGGACCTAGAACAATGGATGCAAGCTACAGGAAAAGAGATTCCATCTCAATATTAAGAGGAACTTCCTGACAATAAGAGCTGTTTGCCTGTTCTTCTAGTCTCTGTTCTGTTTGCCTGTTCTTTTCCTTTCTGGACCTTTCCCTTTCTCCGAGTTCATCTGTATCTCATTCTCAAGCCTGTGAATTTCCCCAGACTATTATTCCTCCTTTCCTAGGAACCTTGCTTACTTCTGCCCCATTCTAAGACACAAGGACAGGCATAAACAGAGACATTTTTACTGGTCACAACCCTCTTGCTGACATCATGTACAGCTCAGACGGTTACTGTTCTGCAGCTTACTACACCAACACAAAATTCCTCAATGTCTTATTATGCCACAATAAATTAATTCAAGACATTGATTGGCAGCAAGTGAAAAGGGAGAATGTAATGTATTCTTCACACTGTGTATAGTTAAATATTGGGACTGACTACTTCAAAATGTTATGATAGCAAGTAAGCTAGATGAGTTTAAAACTCGGAGCTTGAAAAAGATTTTTTTTAAAAAACTTTGGATCCCAGAATTTCCCAGCCAGGATACCCATTGGCTATAGAAAACAAAAACAGAAATAAAAACAGAACAAAACAAGGAAGAGATAAATCAAGAAAGAAATCAAGAAAGAAATCAAGAAAGAAACCAAGAAAGAAAGAAAAACCAACAAACCACCTTGTCTTTTTTTCTTTTCTTTTTTAATATTTTATTTATAACATTTATAACATACAATTAAAACATAGCTAATGGTTTTATTTACATACTAGTCATCTGTTAAAAACGTATTAGACACAGGCTGCACTTGCACTGCAGAAATAATCCAGTTTAATTACCATATCTCAATGCTATGGAATTCTATGAACTGGCGTTTGTTTTGGTGTCAGCACTCTCTGACAATGAAGGCTAAATGTCTCACAAAACGAAAATCCCCAGAATTCCATAGTGTTGAGACATGGCAGTTAAGTCAGTGTCAAACTGGATTATTTTTGCAATGTGGATGAGGTTGAGAAAACAGTTTACCTACACCTGTGTCACGACCACTCAAATTACCAACATTAAGAGATTTATCACACAAGAAAGATCAAGGGGTTAATCCAAAAATATCCCGGAGAAATCGCGAAATTACGTGACATAATTTCACATGACATTGTGAAAAATCCACAGTTAAACTAGATTTAAAGGAGGATTAAGCAATGCTATTTCACATGACATCGCCAAAAACCCACAGTTAAACTAGATTTAAAGGAGGATAGGATTAAGGAACATGATTTCACATGATGTTGCAAAAAACCCGCAGTTAAACTAGATTTAAAGGAGGATTAATCCACATCTTTGAAAGTTTGGATCTCTACAGAACGTGTAAATTCGAAATTGCTTTAATTGCAAAATCACGCATGAACGTTAATTGCGAAATAACATTATTCTCACTTTAAATTCTCTTTAAATTTGTGAAGACTCCACTTTGCTTTAGCACCACTTCCATGTCATTTTAACTTCAAAATTGGCCCCTAGTGTGATAAACTCCTAAGTTTCTTCTATGACAGCATCCTGGGCCTTTTTATCCCACTGCTGCCAATTAAGTTGTCACGAGCACCTGTATTTTTCACACTATTTTCTTATTAATTTGCAATCCTGCCACCTCTTTGTCACTTTATTTGTGAACACCAACGTATGGGTATAAAACTGTTTCCTTGTTTGTAAATGTCAGTGGTGTGGTAAATTATACAAGTGTCAAACAAGTCTCTATTTGAAACAGGAATACAACTTTATTTACAAGAGTGGTTTTAACAGTATTTTGCTTATTGAGATGGCACATATGTTTGTTATTTTCAGGAGTTATTTTCTTAGTTTTACTCAGTTACAGGTTTGGTTAACTTCTCCACACTCTTTCTAACCATTAACGTACTTATAATCAGGACCCTCACACCGTCGTAGGGGGCAAACAAGATTTAAACGAGAGTTAAACTAGAGAAAACCAGGAAATGCCCGGTGTTCATCACACAACATTTCCCGGTTTTCTCTAGTTTAACTCTTGTTTAAATCCTGTTTGCCCGCTAGTGTGATAAAGCAGTAAGTCCCTCTCTTCTGGACTTTAACCCTATCTGACTAGCTCTCTCAGCAACAGCCTTATTTATCTTCTCCAGCCTTCACTGATTGGCTGGCTCCAGCTCTCTTCCTATTGGTTGTTACTATGCTGGCCCATCTTTGCCAGCGTCCCATTGGCTGACGACAGCTGGCTCGTGCCTTCCTGTTGCTAGCCTAGCCTAATCTGCCTAGTTTTCTCTATAACCTGCTACAGGGAATCATGTGATCCTTCAGGCACTGTGAGGCCCATCATCCCTAGCCAAGATGGCCATACGGTTATCAATGTTAGCAGTTAGCATCCAACAAGACGTGGGAGAATGCATTATTTCTATCCCCTTTCCAATGGAATGGAACTATAGGCAATGAAAAGAATTAAAAGGATTGTAGCTAATGAAGCACACATTGCACATAGCAACATAGGTGAAACTCAGGTCAATATATACATACTGCTTTATCACACTAGGTCGCAAACAGGATTCAAACGAGAGTTAAACAAGAGTTAAACAGGAAATGTCCTGTGATAAACATAGGACATTTCCTGTTTAACTCTCGTTTAAATCCTGTTTGCCCCCTAGTGTGATAAAGCAGTTAGTTATTCTAATAGGTCAGGAATTGATTTCTAAAATTGAAAGGCAAGGAAATAACTGAAGGATACATAGGAATTATGTGACTCCTAATAAACAAAATAAATAAATAAATAAATAAGATCAACAATATCTACCACACAACATAAACTGGCTTGAGCTACAACCAATAATGTTTGTTTTCAACCATAACTGCTAACAGCTCAATTCTGATTCACATTGACAGGTTAACATTAAAGTTTAAATTAAGTAAATATAATTACATTTAATTATAATTATTTAAAAAATGGAAGAAGTACTAACTCTGTGATTTCATATATGTTATGTTACAGTCTGGATAGAAATTCTATATTAACACACAAATTAGGCTCAAATTGTGGGCACAGAACAGCAGGCTAAGAATGGAGTTCCAAAGCATGTCTCCTGTATAGAGTTTCAAAGTTCCAATTCAGAAATATGTCCTACTTCTTTGGTAACTATGTACTGTAGTTTATTACAATTTTAGACTTCCCAGGAATGGGACTTCTCCTGAGCAGTGTAGAGGTAAAAAATGAAAATGAAAACAAAAAAATAAATGCAAAGTAATAAAAAAAATAATCTGAGGAAATGCATCTGAGGAAGCAGACTTAAGTCTGCGAAAGCTCATGCTGCCAACTTCTTTCTTTCAATTAGTCCCATAGGTGCCACAAGATCTCTCTACATACTGATTCCACAGACTAACAGGGATATATCTTGGAATGGAAACACAACAGTAAGTAAAAATGCAAAATATTGAAAGGAGCTGTACAATTACACCTACCAAGTTGCAGATTCTCTGGGTACAGCCACAACAATTACAGAGAGAAGATTCCCAGATTGCATTGTCTTTTACAACGGCATCACTTGCGTCCAGACTGATTAAAAAGACCAGAAAGTCCCAGATTTTGTTCCTGTTCTTTCAGTTTTATTTTGGACATCCATAGGTGTTTTATCTCAGAATATTTTCTGTCATATCCCGGAAATAACCAGATTCCTTTTATATCAGCTGCCTAGGTCAGTTTATTTTAACCCAGTATAAAATCAGAAAGAAGAGGAACAAAATCTAGAACTTGTCTGAATTGTGCTCATTGTTAAAAAGAACAAGAACATTCCAGCATGTAATCCGGCAATACTGAACAGATAAAAGACATATTCTGTCTTCTCCTGACCCATTAAATGGACCAATATCTACAGATATGAATGGTGAGCAACCTATAAGATTCACAGGAAATTATGTCTGTGGTCAGAGTTAAGGTTGAGCCACTTTGTATTCATATCCTTCCAGGATGATTTGAAAGCACATAATACAATTCTACTGCTGGTGCTGCTGATGTAATTTGCAAGGAGCAATGACTACTCCACAAACAGAAAAGGGTCAGTGGGGAAAATATAAATATCATAATCTATCATGGAAAAATAAAAATGGAAGTGAAATAGAAAACAGAGTGTACAAACCCTAAGGAAATCTGTAGTGTGTTCAGGAGCTACTCATTCTTCTGCCCTGCAATGCTATGATAACAAAATCCTTCGCTATATTCTTTTTTCCGCAGCGATGGAAATTAGATGAGCAACGAAAAGTAATGAACAATGAAAAGTAGATCAGCATGCATAGAAAACATGCTGAAATGTTTTAGATCAGACTTTGCAACGCTGGCATCTTCTAGATGTTCTTTGCTCCAACTATATCATTCTTAGCTAGCTGGCTGAGCACAATAACACACCTGGAAGGCAACAGCACTCAAAAAGCTGGTAAAACTGTAGCTATCGAAACCAGTTGTACTTATCAAGAAAGCATGGACAGATGTGGACTCTTTTAGAGCAGCTGTTATGTTAGTGTGGACATTTTGAGAAATGGAAATGTCTGCTATCTTGTTTTCTGCTTTACAAAAAGTTCTAATCAACTCACAGTTTTAAACCATTTCTGGTACTGTAGTAAAAACATACAGTACTATGTAAATTACAATGGAAAATGCACCCTTCCCCCAAATTAGTTAAGATGATTTAGTGAATTATGACAATATAACATGCAGTTCCTGACAATTTCTTTATAATAGATGTTCCTTGGTGGCTCCCATTACTTTTTTAAAAAATACACCCCTGTCCTAACTGGGCTGAATGTACAGGGACTAGTAGGCATTTCTTGCCCAAGAGAAGATGTATCCTCATATAAAATCACTATAGTATCCCCAATCTTCTAAATCCTCATCTTTTAGAAAGAATTTGAGTTTTCAGATTACAACTGTGGTAAATAGAATGCTAAATAATCAGTGCAACATACCAAATGCCACTCTCATCAACACAAAAGTGCTGAGTAAAAGTCAACCTATAAAAACATTTACTATGTCAAGAACTAGGACAAAGATTATCTGAAATGTTGCAAGGTATGACTTAATACATAACTGCTATCTTCTGTGGCTTGTTCTGGCTGAACTCTTTTATGAAGCCTTGGATTCATTCATAAAGTAAATCATGTATTGCATAAATATATATGTACTGATAAATATAGGTGATAACGCCTTTGGCCAGTGCTGCCCCAAGTAGCATGCTTCCAGGTTCATTTCAAAGTACTGTATTATCTTTCTTGGTAGTTTAGGAATCACATATATTAGAATTTACATCTGCTCTACATAATTCCACCATTCTGCTGAAATCATTCTCAATGGTTCTACTTGTCACTTCACAACAGATCTGTAGCATGGCTTTAAATCATAGTAATGAACACACTCTTGTAGGAAATTTATATGAAGCCACTGGGTGAGGTCATTTGGAGGCATGGAGCTCAGTGTCTTCAGTACGCTGATGACACTCAGATATACCTCTCCATGTCCAGATCGTCAGCACAGACTTCAGATGGCGTCTCTCCTCTTAATGACTGTCTTGCGGCGGTAATGGATTGGATGAGGGAAAACAAATTGAAACTGAATCCAGACAAAACGGAGGTACTAACAGTCACAGGCCCAAAACCAGGCTTGGGAATACAGTCTCCAGTCCTGGATGGAGTCACACTCTCCTCTAAGGACTCTGTTCGCAGTCTGGGGGTACTCCTAGATTCGTCGCTCCACATGACCTGTCAGGTGAATGCGACGGTCAGGAGTGCCTGTTATCAGCTTCGGCTGATACGCCAGCTGCGCCCTTTCCTGGACATGAGGGACCTGGAAACTGTGGTACATGCTCTGGTAACCTCACACCTGGATTTCTGTAATGCGCTCTACATGGGACTACCCTTGTGCTTAACCCGGAAACTTCAACTGGTCCAAAATATGGCAGCCAGGCTTGTAACTGGAACATCAAGGAGAGAGCACATAACACCGGTGCTCAAGGCTCTCCACTGGCTGCCAATTAGTTTCCGGGCGTAGTACAAGGTGTTGGTTTTAACCTTTAAAGCCCTACATGGCTTGGGTCCACCTTATCTCAGGGACCGCCTCTCCCCGTATGAACCCCCCCCCCCCGCACACTCCGGTCCTCTGGAAGGAACCTGCTACAGCCGGTGAAAACTAGGCTGTCGCAGACCTCCCAGAGGACTTTTTCCGCGACCGCTCCCAAACTTTGGAATGGTCTGCCGGATGAGATGCGCCTTATAACATCTCTTGATTGCTTTAAAAAAGCTCTGAAGACGCATCTCTCCCGGCAGGCCTTCCCTGACACCTCTTAGATCCCAGCTCTGAATGGGACCTATAAATTGACCCCTTGCCTGGTGTTATTTTTTCCTCAATGTAAGAACTATGGAGGATGAATCATGTTTTTAATGTTGTTGATTTTAAATTATTGCTAATTTAATTTATTTTTAAGGGGTGGGTGGCTGGGAATGGGTCAATGAAGTGTTTTAATTTGTATGTTTTAATCTTGTTGTACCCCGCTCCGATTGTACTCACAGAGGAGCGGGCTAGAAATAAAGATTATTATTATTATTATTATTATTATTAGGAAATGCATATTTGCACTTCTCTCATAAATTTAAGGGGCTGGGGCAAATACATACTTCCTGTAAGAAGACTGTCTCAAACTGGATTATTTCTGCAGTGTGTTTTGGACCTGAATAAGCATACCCAGCATTGCACTTGATGTCTCAGTGGAATAAACAAAACTGGTTAGTTATGTTTTCCTTAAGTTCAATTGTTCTAAGAATTTGATCATGACAAACTCTGGTTGGAGACTGTTCATAAGACTATCCAAAAAGAAGTCTGATCTTATGCATGGATGGTCTAAAATAGGTTACAATGCGTCCACTGAATATACCACAAGGAAAATATACACAAGATGTAGTCTTAGAGCCAAAATACAGATTAAACTCATTGTTTAATGTTACCACGTTTTTCTTTCTTTAAACAGCACTAGGGAAAATCAGGATCAAGTAGTGACTTATAAAACACCCCTTTATTCCCAGGTAGTGACACCAACCAAAAATGGGTTTGAAACACTTGCTGTTTACATTTATTTCAGTTTGTTCTTTGCAAGGAGAATGTGTGTTAATCAAGCTTTGCAACAAGATTATGTGATAAAAAATTAGTTAGTCAGGATTCACAGGCTCGGTATCCGGAGGTCAACAGGTTGAACACATAAAACTTTCCAATATTTTCCAAATAAAATGTGAAGCATGACAGAAGTATCAGAAAGTAATATATTCTTCAAGCATACAAGAGAACTGCACTAAGAAACAATACCAGACATTTTCCCCAAGGCATTAGGATGGCTTGGACTTAAGTGAGAGCAATAAGAGGGAACATTTTTTACTCTCTCTTTCTTTACCAGAATCCTCCAACCACTCTTGTGAAATCAGGAGGAGAAACAAGGACCCACTAGGCAAGGAAGCAGTTAGATTTTCAAACTCCCATACAGTACTTTGGAGTGTTATTTCCACCCTTCTCTTCTAGTTACCAAGATTTAAGAGGGAGAAGTACATTCTCTAGTAAACTGGAAAGGCTGGACAGGGCATTTTCCTCAATCAATCAATCAATCAGTCAATCAATCAGTTCTTTTATTATGCTAGCCAAAGGCCAAGAAAAAAGCTTATCAAAATTCACAAAACATTTAAAACAAAAGGCACAAACGTACAAGAGAGCAAAAGACGTCCCATCATTTAACACATAGTTACAATTATTACTGACATAAGATAAACACCTTTCCTGATTATTGGTAAACTTATACATTGCCATTATAAAAAATCTGATTAATACTTTGAGTATCCATGGCAGTTTATGACCATTTCATTTAACTCTCTCTTCCTAATCGTTTTTGCAACCATGGCAAAAAGAGCCACTTTATGTGTTATATAGTCATTGGTATCACTCAAAAGAAATCGAACCGATTCTACAAGAGAGCTCCCACTTCTGTTTGTCAGCAAGGGTGTTAGGAATGTCTCTCTTAAGACTGCTATACAAATTAGCCTGTAATGGACAATGTCCTGCACCCGAGACTGTTTTCAAATAGCACTTTGTTATAGCATCCATCTAGAACTGCAGTTGGCATTACTTGAAATTGTAGTTGTTTGTATTACTTGAAATTGTATTTATTTGAAGTGCCTTATCTGTGCACAATCTACTCTTGTTTCAACTGATGGGCAGCCAGATTCAGTATGCAAAAAAGCTGCAGGAGTTCCAGCTGGTAGAGCATAAAGTTTTCAGAAAAATTTGTTCTGTAACATTTCCAAGGCTTTGCAAGTATTGATATCTGAGTCCAAAATGTCCACACCATAAAGCATCTGTGCAATTATTTTACTATTGAAATTTTTTAGAACACATTCAATCAGCTGATCACCCCGATTATAATAAAATTTCATCAGTGCTCCGACTGTTTTGTCAGCTTTCAGCTTGAAAGTGCATTTTTCTCATCTTCCGTTATTTTCTCTGGATTTTGCTGTAGACTGACAATGAATTGACCATCTTGAACTGTTATAAACAAAAACCTCAACTAATATGGTTTTCCTCTTTATATCTTTTGTCAGTACATATGAAGGGCAAACATCTATTCTATACTGTGTGTGTATGTGCCATCATGCAGTCCACCTATTTCAGAAGGTTTTCTTAGGTAAGGATTACTCGCCAGAAGTGGTTTTGCCAATTCCTTTCTCTTCAGCACCTGGTACTCATTGTCCATCCTCCATCTAAGTACGAATTTTCCCATCCAAGTTGTATAATGTATGTTTTAAAAAATCCTGCACTAAACACATCATTTCACAACCTGCATGCCTTGTGGAAACTTGCTTAGTAACTTGGTTTTATGCATTTCAGATCACTCCGGATTTCACAGAACACAGCTCAACTTTCGCTTCGCAGCCGCAGGTCCCTGCAGAAACCTGTGTTTTCTTTTTAAGTTAAAAACTTTGTAGTACCCCACATTACTATATGCATACTAATTACAGGTGGCACAGTGGTTTGAGTGTTGGATTAGCACCCTGGAGACCAGGGTTGGATCCCCAGCTCAGCCTTGGAAACCCAGTGGCTGATCTTGGGTAAGTCACACTCTCTCAGCCTCAGGGGAAGGCAAAGGCAAAATCTGTTCTAATCAAACCTTGCCAAGAAAAATCCAGGATAGGTTCGCCTTAGGAGGTCTCCATAAGTTGGAAAGGCCTTGAAGGCACACAACATATACAGTATCCCAATACTTTTTTTTTTGGGGGGGGGGGGAGGACACAGTGATGGTTCCAAACAGTGTGTACTAAAACCAGAGCTAGGGAGTAGTCATCATTTTGAGGTTACTTCTTGTCTTACTCCAGAGTAAGATATTTTGTCTCAACGTCACTCCTACTCCTGTAAAAACCTCCTTTACTCCTTATTCCTACTCCCCAGCCCTGGGGAACAGCCCTGGTTGCTTTGCAAGGCTGGTGTGTGTAAGTGTCTCTCTTTGCATCCCAGTCCCTTCCCCTGTGCAATATACACTCGGCCCTCCACATTCCCTGGGGTTAGGGGCACAGGAACCCCGTGAATGTGGAAAAACCACAAATAACAAAGATGCTATGTTTTTACCTGAGGGAATACCTCTCTAGGAATGTCTAGGTCCTCCAGTGCAAGTCTGAGGTCAACATCTGCCAGACATTGACCATAGAAGTGAACACTTAGAGGCCAATGCCATAATCACAAAAAGCCAACATGGGTTTCAGAGAAACAAGTCATGCCAAACGAACCTGATCTCTTTTTTTGATAAAATTACCAGCTTGGTAGATGAAGGGAATGCTGTGGATATAGTATACCTCGATTTCAGTAAGGCCTTTGACAAGGTTCCCCATGACATTCTTGCAAACAAGCTTGCAAAATGTGGGATAGACAAGTTAACTGTTACATGGATTTGTAATTGGTTGACTGGCCGAACTCAAAGGGTGCTCAACAATGGCTCCTTTTCATCCTGGAGAGAAGTGACCAGTGGGGTCCCACAGGGTTCTGTCCTGGGCCCAGTGCTATTCAACATCTTTATTAACGATTTGGATGACAGAATTGGGGGCATACTTATCAAATTTGCAGATGACACTAAACTGGGAGGAGTAGCTAATACCCCAGAGGACAGGATCAAAATTCAAAATGACCTGAATAGACTAGAAAGCTGGGCCAGTGCTAACAAAATGAAATTCAATGCGGAGAAATGTAAGGTTCTGCACTTAGGGCGGAAAAATGAAATGCACAGATATAGGATGGGGGACACCTGGCTGAATGAGACCACATGTGAAAGGGATCTAGGAGTCCAAGTAGACTATAAGCTGAACATGAGTCAACAGTGTGATGCGGCAGCTAAAAAAGCCAATGCAATTTTAGGCTGCATCAATAGAAGTATAGTTTCTAGATCAAGGGAAGTTATAGTGCCACTCTATTCTGCTTTGGTCAGGCCCCACCTGGAATACTGTGTCCAGTTCTGGGCACCACAATTCAAAAAAGATGTGGAGAAACTGGAGCATGTCCAAAGGAGGGCAACTAAGATGGTGAAGGGTCTGGAAACCTTGCCCTATGAAGAACGCCTTAGGGAGCTGGGGATGTTTAGCCTGGAGAAGAGAAGGTTAAGAGGTGATATGATAGCCCTGTTTAAATATTTGAAGGGATGTCATATTGAGGAGGGAGCAAGCTTGTTTTCTGCTGCTGCAGAGACTAGAATGCGGAACAATGGATGCAAGCTGCAGGAAAAGAGATTCCACCTCAACATTAGGAGGAACTTCCTGACAGTAAGGGCTGTTCGACAGTGGAACACACTCCCTCGGAGTGTAGTGGAGTCTCCTTCCTTAGGGGTCTTTAAGCAGAGGCTGGATGGCCATCTGTCAGGGATGCTTTGACTTGGAGTTCCTGCATGGCAGGGGGTTGGACTGGATGGCCCTTGTGGTCTCTTCCAACTCTATGATTCTATGATTCTATGATTCTATGAAATGCATTGGAGGAGCTACAAATGCCTAGTGGAGTGTTCTCTCTAGGGATCTCTAGGTCCTTCAAGTGTGACTTTTGGTTCAAGTTGACCATAGAGTTGTGCTGACCTAGACATAACATATTAATAAAATCCGCAAAAGTAAAAGCTGCAAATGTGGAGGGATGAGTGTAATTTTTGGGGGTGTGTGTGTTTGTGTGTACATTTTACTAACAGGAATAAGGAGTAACAAATATATCGATATGTATTACTCCTTATTCGTAATCCTACTCCTGTAAAAACCTCTTAGGAGTTTATCACATGAAGGAGATTGGGAGTTTATCCCATGAATATCCCATAAAAATTGCATAATTATGTGAGACGATTTCACACGACATCGCATAAAGCCCACCATTAAAGTGGTCGCAAAGAAGCATTAACGTGCATCTTTTTACTTTCGGGATTTCAGAGACAATGCATTTCCGCTATCACTTCATTTGCGCAATTGTGTGTGGTAATCATTAGCGCAATTACTCGCCATTTTTGCTTTATTTGCTGGATTCCTTAAATGTGCTTTTATCTCTCTTTTAACGCCGAAAGTAGTCCCGGCGTGATAAAACTCACAATTAGCCATTTAATTTCTTATATTGCAGCGATTTCTGTTTTAATAATTCTATCCTAATATACACTATTCTTGTATGTTTTTAACTGTGTGGTGTTTTGGTGTTGTTGTTTTTTTTTAAAACAGTGCACGCTGCCTTGGGAAAAGGGTGGAATATAAATAAGTATAATAATATATTTGTTATATTATGAAATATAGCAAACATATTATTATACTTATTGTTATTATTGTTATTATTGTTTTTATAATTAACAACAACAATAACAATAACTCCATAGTCCTTTATTCCTTAGTCCTACTCCCCTCAACTCTGAGTGAAAGTAGACCTGACTGAGGGGAAAGACACAGGCCACCGTTGGGCGGTGGGCGGGGCGGCCAAGGAGGCAGGGAGCGCTTTTCTCTGATTGGCTAAGGCGCACGTGGAATCCTCAGAACCGCAACCAATCGCCTTTCTCCTCCTCCTCCTCCACTGACTAACTTTTTTTTTTTTTTAACTTTCAGTCTCTCAGTCAGTCTAGTCTATCTCTGTGGTTGCTGCTGCTGCTGCGCGCGAGCGGGGATGGAACGTCCACCTCAAATAAAAGAGCGCGAGGCACCTTGTGTTGTGTGTATACGAAGAAGAAGTTAAAAGAAAGAGAGGGGGAGGGGCGAGGCCGAGGGACGGAGGGAGGGAGGGGCGGTGATGGAACGCGAGAGGAAGGGCGAACTGCGCGTGCGCGGGGGGAAGGACACACAAGAAAGACTTTGCGCCTCTGAAGTAGTACTACTACTAGTCAGTCAGCGAGTCTGAGGGAAGAAGAAGATTAAGATTAGAACGAAGCCGGGTGCGCCGTGCGCATGCGCAGTCGCTTCCTGCCCCCTCCGCTCGCGCCCATCCGGCTCCGGGGTCGCGCTCGCGTCGTCGTCGTCATCGTCTCTGACTGTCGGTCAATCAATCAAACCCAGTCAGGGAAGGAGGGAGGGAGGGGACTCCTTCCGTCTCGGTTTCTCTCCTCCTCGCTTCCCCGGCGGAGGTAAGGCTACACCTGCTGCTGCTGCTGGGGCTGCCCTTCTCCTCTTCTTCCCTGAGAAGCTGCTGCTTCTTCTTCTTCTTCTTCTTCTTCCCGCCAAAGGAGCCTGACTGAGGGGGGAAGTGTGGGTCTGTGGAGAGATCCTGGGTTCGGTTCTTGGTCAGGTTTTTATGTTTAAAAGCGCTGGGAAGCGGTGTCTGCATCCACATGGGAGGGATAACCCGCTTTCATCGCGCGTTAACTCTTTGTCTGACTCACTGGTATGGAATTCTGGGAGTTGGAGTTTGTTGTGGGGCCCAGAGCGGAGCGAAGCTCCGCTCTGGGCCCCACAACAAACTCCAACTCCCAGAATTCCATACCAGTGAGTCAGACAAAGAGTTAAAGCGCGATGAAAGCGGGTAACAGCTGGTTTGGGCAGTGGTTAGTTCCTCATGTTGTTTGCTGTGGGAAGGTTGCAGTCCAGTAATACCTTGGAGAGGGCCAGCCTTCTTACCTTATCCTCAGCCTCGCCGTTTTGACTTCACGTTTATTTATTTTATCCGTAGGCCATCTCATCGTCTCTCTCCCAGGATGAGACCCGAGGCAGGTCCAGGAAGGAGAAAAGGTTTTAAAACCACATGAGCCCAAGGCACCATAGCCTCTGGTGAGGGGCTGATGGGAATCGGAGCGCCAGAAGTAGTTATCCTTCTCCGCCAATGGTCCAGCAATTTTGGCGCTTCAGAGGCTGCCTCGAAGAAGGGAATGATTGATCACGCTACATCTTGTTCACACTACACCTCTCCCTCCATATTTGTGGCTTTGACATGTGTGGATTTGATTATTCACAGATTTAATTAATATGTTATCTCTATGAACATCTAGGTCCTCCAGCGCAACTCTATGGTCAACTTTAACCAAAGGTTGCACTGAAAGGCCTAGAGATTCCTAGAGAGAAGACTCTACTAGGCCTTTGTAGCTCCTCCAGTGCAAATCTATGGTTAATTTCTGTCGGATGTTGACCATAAAGTTGCACTGGAGGATCTATAGATTCCTAGAGAGGTGTCTTCTTAGATAAAAACATTTGTTATTTGCGGGTTTTCCATATTAACGGGGGGCATCTTGCACTGGGGAAGAGACTGGGATGCAAAGAAGAGAGACACTTAACACACACACACCCTAATCCTAGTGAATATGGAGGGACAAGTGTATATACACTAAGGTTTAAAGGGCATGATGTATCTGAATGCATTTCTAGGCTCAGGAATTCATTTTCCTCTACCAAAGTTGAACTGAACTCCTCATTTTTACCATACAAAAATCTTCTGTTGTTACCCCAAGCTTCCCCTCCCGCCAATTTAATGTAGTGGGGAGAAGTGATTTGGTTGTTCATGATGTTAAACAGTTTGGGCTTGCAAATGTTTACTGTTCAGTGGCAGAAACCCCGTATTTCCCAATTGATCCTGATTGACCTTTTGTCCATTCCTTGCTCTTGTTCTAGGCTTCAAAGTCTGTTGTTATTTATTTATTTATGGTATTTATACCCTGCCCTTCAGCCCTAAAGGCTCTCAGAGCGGCTTACAGTTATTATCATTTTTAATTAGATGGTTCCCTGCCCTCAGGCTTACAATCTAAAAAGAAGGGAATGGTGGTGGGGAAGGGGATCAAGTCCAATGGTTCTTCTCTCCCTCTGAGACCTGGACCATGGCAGTTGTGTTGTCGTGTGTCCCTTCAAGTCACCTGTTGACTTATTACAGTCCCATGAATTTTGCAAGGTTTTCCTGTTCAAAGGTGATTTGCCATTGCCTTCCTCTGAAGACAGAGCCTACACTAGCTGGTATTCCTCAGAGGTCCCCTATCCAAGTAACAATCAGGGCTGGCCCTGTTTAGCTGCCAAACTCAGATGGGATCTGGTGCCTTCAGTGTATTTAGGCTCTCTGTTGCCATAGGGACATGTCAGCTTGAGAAATTACGCTGAAGTGGCTCCTTTCAGAAGATAAGAGTTGGATGCTGGGTCTCCATTTGTTTCCTGTGTAATGGTGAAAGTGCTGCCATGATTTTAGATACGCTCACTAGTGGCCCTGCGTTTTGGTTTTGGGGAAAATTCAGGGTATATAACAGTTATTAAAGTTAATAACTAGTTCAGCTTTCCTTTGGAGTGCGTGCGTTATTCTGACAAATCCTTACGTGCAGCGCGTAGGTGAGATAGAGTTGCTCTGTCTACTCGGTTGCAGAATATTTTCCGTGCCTAGTCAGGTATTCTCATGTCTTCATGTATTTCGGATAGAGCCATGTCAATAGAGTGGATTCTTGGCACTGAATTTTGAAGTTGGTGGTTTTCATAGAGAGAGGTACATCAGGCTAGGTACAGAAGGTGCAGGATGAGATTTTGGTGACGACACTTATTTGACAATATAAGGCACCATGAAAGAGATTTAATAATATTTTCTTTATAGTTGCTGGATCACATATTTAGTAATGCATGCAAATCTGGGGAATAGTAAATACGTAGTATGTAGCAAAGGCTGGTAAAAATGGCATTATGTTATGTAGTGTGGGTATATAAGGCATGGTAAGATGCATTTTGGTTGCCTAACAAATGCATGGGGCCAGTTTCAAAGTAAATTATATTAAAGCAATGCTTCTTGAATTACTTTTAAAAGGATAAATTAATCAGCAAATTATCAAGTTTCTGTTTTGAAATATTTCTTTTGAACTTGCTTTCTAAACTAGGTAAGCTATACCAGCTTGTAGTTAGTAGTTTTGCTAACATATAACATTTCTTATATGCTCCTTCTGTCACAAAATGCATGTACGCTGCAGAATTGTTTATTTGTAAAAACGAAAGAGATTTCTGGTTGGCACTATATGCAGGGAAGTTGAGGAACATTTACTTGAAGAATAAGGGCACAATTCAGTTTCTGCTTCTTTGGCAGCCAATCTTATCTTAAAAAGTGGTACTTTTCTAAGTAAATGTGCATAAGATCAAGCCATAAGTACCCAAAACTCTTATTGTTTAGAGTTGTGAATAGTGATAAAATGAGAATAAAACACCTTGGAGTCAGGTACTCTCTATTTTCCCCAACAGTATATATTGAACATCATATATTCTGTTTGGCAAATATTTTAAATAATTACGTTAGGGGATGCAGTGATATAAAAGGTTTGCTGTACCTGGTGAGTATTAGCTTACTTTGAAAGAAGATCATGGGTAAACTATGGATCAAACTATAAAAATTTAGATGAGTTAGGCAGGAGCTTGTTTGTGTGGTTATTCACTACAAATGTGTATCAGAAGTCATTGATTTTACTCTCTTACTCTTATTTTCCTCTACACCTGTTTAGATTGAAGGAACACTGATACTAGCTGAGCCTCTGCATATAGCTTTGCACATTCTTACCAATAGCTTTTGACAGAGGAGGATTTAGTGTTCCTCATATATCCTCCTGTAGCGAATTTCATTCAAACATAAGAGTACATATTTTGTCACAGTTAGTTAACAGTATAAAATGTTAAGGCTTGATTTAGAAACTATTACAAGTTGATTGAGAAACATAATTCAAACATGTGTTTCCTGGGCTTATAATGCTCTCCCGCACAAAAAAACCAAGCATTACAGCTCCAGATTTTTTTCCCTGGGATATAAATAATCCAATAAAATCCATCCAACATAACTCTTGTCAGAGTCCCTACTGATTCCCCCAACCCACTAGCTTTTTCTAACCCCGCTTATCTGTTTTACAAGGCTAGTTTCAGCAACTAGCTTTGCAAAGAGGAAAGCAGGAACTCCTTGGTAGTCTCTGGGAAGTCGTTGCAGTTACATCATATAGTAAACTAGGTTCTGTTGTGTTCTGGTTCTGGAGATACCTCTCTCTTGGCCTGTGACTCTGCTGTAATTGGAATACTGTCAGAGTCTGAACTACTTAGATAGGTGGGACTTAGAAGTAAGAGGAGAAGGGGTTAGTTGGATAGATAGAAGTGGGAGACCAGGCTGGTTTGAATTGACTCTGAAATGACATGGGCCTTTCTCCCAATAAGGGATAAACCTTGTTATTTTTTCCATGAACTAGGCTAATATAACCATTGATGTCTTTCTCAATACATCTTAAAAAAACAACACTAAGCAAATGGACCGTCTTTTACATGTATATTCATTCTCTGCATATATTGAAATATACATTCTCAGTGTTCATTATTGATTCTCAGATCGGGTGTTTGATATGTGTGTTATGTGGAGTTGCAAAGCCTTATATTTTCTAGTTAATGATGGAGAATTTACTTATTTCAGCAGAAGGAAGAAACTGGATGTAGAAGGAAAGTAGTACACTGATGTGGAAAATGTCTCTAAGGGACAAGTGTTGCCAGACTGACCACCATCACCATGGCTGCTGTGAATCAGGTAATAGAACTGACCTAATGATGGAGCTTCTTTAATTTTTAGGTTCAATAAGAAGTCATCAGGATAAAATAATGCAGTACTAATAGTGTTAGGACATCTACAGATACTTCTGGTTTTTGTGTGCCTTCAAGTGATTTCTGACTTATTGTGACTCTACGGCAACCCTTTTCTTGGCAAGATTTGTTCAGGGTGGGGGGGTTGCCATTGTCTTTCTCTGCGATTGAGACAACGTGACTTGCTGAACGATACCAAGTGGGTTTCCATGGTTGAGTGGAGATTTAAATTCTGGGCTGTGGGAATCCTGGTCCATCACCAAAACCACTACACCGCATTGGCTCCTCTTCAGGTACTTTGTTTTCGGTTTTCTAAAATGATTGTATAACTAACATAGGACTGTCACATAACATTGCTTTAGGGATATTAGGCTTTTTGTTTCTGTGAGATATTATTTATTTACCGTACATACTCGACTATAAGTTGACGTCATAGGGCAAATTTTGGGGGCAAAATTATGGATTTTGCTATGACCCGTGGATAAGTCGAGGGTAAAATTTAGGGGCATATAGGAAAGGATCTAAAGGATGAAGCAAAGCAAAACAATGTCAAATAACTTCCAAAAGTCCATCAGACATAACTCTTTGTGCTTATTTTTAAGACTGGATGGATGAGAGAGTAAAGGGGGGGGGGTCAGTGCTTCCAGAATAGATTATACTCTTGCTTTTCATCAGGGGATGGGGCCTTCTTTAATTAAGAGTTAAGATACAATACTTACATTGACCCATGGATAAGTCGACTCAGGTTTTTTGGGTCAATTTTTTGACCTAAATTTCTAGACTTATACATGAGTATATACAGTAAATTTTTACTTAAAAATACAGTTGGCCTTCCCAACCACAGGTCCTGTTCTCCCCAATGGCAACGTGTGTGTGCTGCTGCGCTAGCACAGTTTACACTCATGTCATAGAATCATAGAATTGGAAGAGACCACAAGTGCCATCCAGTCAACCCCCCTGCCATGCAGGAACACACAATCACACCATGCCTGACAGATAGTCATCCAGCCTCAAAGAAGGAGACTCCACTGCACTTTGGATAGAGGGAGTTCCACTGTCAAACAGTTCATACTGTCAGGAAGTTCCTCCTAATGTTTAGGTGGAATCTCTTTTACTGTAACATGCATGTAACGTGCATCCCTTGTTCCATGTTCTATTTTCTGGAGCAGCAGAAAACTAGCTTGCTCCATCCTCAATATGACACCCCTTCACATATTTAAACAGGCTTCTCATGACAGCCCTTAACCTTCTCTTCTCCAGGATAAGCACACCAAAGTTTCATCTCATAGGCCCTTCACCATTTTGGTTGCCTTCCCCTGAACATACTCCAGTTTGTCAATATCCTTTTTGAATTGTGGTTTCCGGAATTGGACACAGTATTCAGGTGACTCCTGACCAAAGCAGAATAGAGTGACACTGTTATTTCCTTTGATCTACACACTATACTTTTATTGATGCATCCTAGAATCACTTTGGCCTTTTTAGCTGCCACATCACACTGTTGACTCATGTTCAGCTTGTATGTTTCATCACTGTTGGGAAGAATGGGAGTTGAAGTACCACATTTTTTTTCCATCTGTGGGGGTGTGGTGCGGTCCAGAATGTAACCTCAACCGATACGAAGGGCCAACTGTATCCGCAAGGCAGATAACATGGATAAAAACAACCAAAAATATATGAACATAAAACTTTTTAAAACATTACAGACATTTCAAAAATCATTTAAGAACATCAAAAAAGCCAAAACTATTTCAAGGCTCAAAAAGCATGTGAAACGGCATTTTTTAGCTTCTAACAGAAACACAAAAGGAATGGAGCCAGCTTTGCTTGGGAGGAAGTCCCATCATCAGAGTCCTACTACTGAGAAAATTTTGTTACACGTATCCATCAACCTAGGTTCACAGGACCAGTGTTGAGATTTCAAGTTCCAGGCAGGCTCATATCGGAAGAGACAGTCTTTCACACATTCTGGCCCCAGGCTATTTTCTCAAGAGACAGATAGTATTTTCATGTACTGGATTGATCATAGATGGAGAAGGAAGATCTGTGGAGATAAACAGTTTGTTCGAATCTATTGAAACTGTTTTAACTTGTGTGAAATAAAATTCTGTATAGTTTTCTATATAGATAAAAGTAGTTTAGGTGCTTTGTAATAAGCACGGTGAAGCTACCTTGCTAAAATGGCTTTCAGCCTAACACAGAGAACAGAAGAAGGAAGAACAGGGGTTCCCACCCTTTTTGACTCATGGACAGGTTGGGAAAAACTGAGGTAGAACATTGATTTATATAGTTCTGTATGTTTCAAGAAAACTGTGTAAGTATAGCAACATTTACTGGAGTAGGTATGTTTTTCTTTAAAGAAGAAATTTATTTAAAAAGAGGGATACGGCCCATAAAGAGGATATTTAAATGTGTGAGGAGACATGTGCAATTTATTTTCTGGGAACCAATCAAAATGGTACTGTGTTCTCTTAAACATAGTAAAACTTTTTTTCTGAGTAAACAAGTATCAAATCTGATTCCTTGCAGATATTTGGTACATATTGTATATAATCGTTCTTTATAGGTAAAGTTCTATATTTGTGCTGTCTAAGTGTAATCTCCATTCATCATCAAAACTGCGAGAGAAACAGTTCTCTGCTTCTTGAAGCTGCCCTGTATATTTCCAAATCTATTCTTAAGTGCCATGAAACTCAGTGCCAGATTTCATGTACCATGGAGAGCTGCAGAGGAGAAGGGAAGAAGAATCTGTTGCATTGATGGCTGAACAACAGCATCAACTTGGTTTAGGCACATACAAATATGTACCACAGTGGATATGATGCATCTTATCATTTACCACTTATTCTAAATATTTTGCAGTGCGTATGCTGGAACCTGGGGATCCTCCTCTATTGCAGCAGCCTCTTAACACTTCGAAATCTGGCATTCAACAAATTATTGAATGCTTTCGATCAGGTATGAGTGGCTTTGTTTTTATATATTTTGTATATATTTAGTAATTCCTTTAAATTTTTAGGATATTTTTATGGCCTTGTTGGTTTCTTAGTACTTCAAATTACTAGTTTTATATTACGAAGGTAAACATGACCACACTAGATCTAACTTAGATCCACCTACTCTGTCTTTACATTAGCTGCTCTAGATAATCACAAGGTTCTTGTACTCCTGTGTACTTGACAGTGTAGTGTATCTGTATATGGAAATTCCATTTAGGATAATTAATTTGAGAAACAGGTTTATCTGTATATTAAATGTATCTTGTTTTAATGTTCATTGGTTGTATTTTAGATATAATTGATACTGCCATTTCAAGTACAGACTATTTTTGTAGTTTGTACGTTCATTGTAGTATATAAATACTAAAAATATTATTAGATATGGTACATTGTTGTTAGTAAATTATTCTCCTCTTAATCAGGCTTTGCTATTTGGAAAGCCTTGTAGACTAATGTAGACTTAGTGGCTGTTATATTTTGCAGTGAATTTGTTACGTTTGCTGTATTGTGTGCAGAAGTACTTTCTTTGCCCTGTGTTCAGGAATTTAGGATTTCCTCTTTCTGACACTGGGCATTTTTGTACTGTGGACTTTGGTTTATGGTAATGCTGTTTTGTGCCATCTTTCTGCATTCTGAAAAAATAACAAGGGGGTGAAGCAGACGGGTAGATTGGAGCACCCTCTGGCCGCTCCAGCCCCAATTAGCCCCAATCGGCTGGGGACCGTGGTGATGGCACAGTACACTCTGCAACTAGCCATACCTGCGGTCCCAAATGGACCTCTAGCAAGACCCCAAACGGGCAGCTGACAAGGAAGATGTGTCATTCAGACTTTATATTTAACCACAGTTAAATTTTGGCCCCAAACCTGTCCTTAACTTATACATGAGGTCAACTTATAGTCAAGTATATATGGTATATCAAGCTTTTATGAAGACAACTTAAGAAGATTTCGTAAGGGCCGAATCAACCTCCAGACATAGGTTGCAGTGACTAATTTCATAAAATCATAGAGACGTAGAGATGGAAGAGACTGCAAGGGCCATGCAGTCCAACCCCCTGCCATGCAGCCATCCAGCCTGTGTTTAAAGACCTCCAAAGAAGGAGACTCCGCTACTGTCAAAAAGGTCTTACTGTCAGGAAGTTCCTCCTGATGTTTAGGTGGAATCTCTTTTGACTTGAGCAAAGCAATCTGCTTTGACTTAAATCCACTTTCAGAATATATTCACTTATGTTTGGGGAAGACAATTTAATATTTTTCAACTAAATATTTATTTAAGATTCTTCCAGTATGCCTTCAGAAAGATTAAAAACATATCTTCTTTTCAAAAGTGACTACCGGTAATATATTTTACAGTCTCAAGCTGTAATGTATGTGTACTGTAGCAACACATGCCATGGGGTGGAATAACAAGGAACTATCACTAGGTTGTGAGAAGCTTCCTGGAGGGCAAAAAGCACAATATGGAACATGGACAAGTCACCTGTTGACTTACAGCAACTCCCTTAGTTTCATGGTGAAGGTGGTTTTGCCAGTTCCTTTCCTCTGAATTACAGTGCCTGGTATTTGTTGATGATCTCCCATCCAAGTACTAACCAGTGCTGACTCTGCTTAGGTTCCATGATCAGACAGACTCTCTTTAGGATATTTAGTACAATAACGCTAATGTTACATAAGAAGAATAAATGAAATATTAGTAAGAGAAATAAACACAAAGACAAACAGAAAAAGGAAAATGTGATTATATGTATCCTATATTTAAAATTGCTGAGTTATAAACAAATAACAATAAAAATTTGAAATGTAATATAACTTCTAAAAAATGCTAGTACAGGAAAATATGCCATATTTTTGCTAGCCATTCTTAAACTATATTTTGAGGGTTTTCCAGTACCATGTGTTTTGCAATGCATATTTGTGTAAATGTCATCTGAGAATGAGTCCTTAATTTGCTGTTTCTGAGGCAGATTATTTGAGTGTGGAAGCAGAGCTTCCTGACTCCCTGTGCTGATTGATGCAGCCAGGACCAGACAGCTGAGACAACCTGAAACTGGCCTTGCAACTAGATGCTGTAACAACGCTTCACCAGGTAGCATGTGGTTGTCAAGGTGGAGGAGACTGTCAGGGGCTGCTGAAGTGTCAGTGCAGAGAAGTAAAATGGAAAGCAGTAGCAGGCCCTTAGGTGCACCTGCCAGGAAGGCCAGCTGGAGTGGGAAGACAGAATTAAGATATTGGAGACCAGCCATCATGAGCTGAGATGACCCTTGCAACTGAAAGGAAGTAGTTGAGACTTCTTTAGGCAAGAGTACAAAGGGAATGATCCTGTTTGGAGTAAAGCCCAGTTTTCCCTGTGTCACAGGTTATAAGGAACAGTGAGGATGTTTAATATCACTGCCACTGCCACGAATAAGCATGCCTATTCCAAGCAGATCACACTTCCAGGAAAAGAAGCAATGTAACACTCCATGCCCATAACAATAGTTCAGTGTCACTCCACCTCCCTAGAGAGACCTACCACCAAATAAGCCAAGGGTGAAGAGCAGGCCTTGTGGGTATTACTTGTGGGAGGAGCTATAGGAACCCCCTGCCTTTCCCCAGGGTTTGGTTTGCCCCGGCTCAGCAAGTTCTGGTGGCTGGAGGTTGTAGTTTCAGGCAGAGAGCTTGCTGAGAGCAGTTATTTGGTGGCAAAACAGACCCAGACAGTTGGAAAGGGAATTCCTTACACCTTAGCCAAATTAGTTACCATCCCAGCCGAACTAGTTACCATCCCAGCTGAATTAGTTACCACCGACAAACAGGAATCAGAAGCTGAAAGACCCTGTACCAGCTTCATAGAAAGAGGAAATCAAACAAGATCGTAACCAGAAAGATGTCATCTTGAAGATTGCAGAAACCTTAAGAGTAAAGTACCCTTTTGCAATTTATTTAGAGCTGGGGCGGAGAAAACCTTTTACTTTTGTTCTTTAAATAAAACTTCTCCCTTAGTCAACTTTATATTCTGCTTCAAAGCATTTTTTGGGTATTAGAATTTGATTTCACCAGGGTACAGGCGTTGCACACCCAAACCTGCCACCATTTTAGTTGGGTGTGTCTTCACACTATTCCTAAAGGGGGAAACAACTTCCTTTATTTTTAAATAAAAAGTTAGGGTTGAAAATCTGTCTTCCAAAGAAAATTGATCACCTTCCCATGCTAACTCAAAAACATAAGCATATAGCAACTGTGGCTTGGAGATTCTGGGATCATGTATTCAAAGAGTAATTTTTATAAAATCTCTCACACATATATAACTTTTCTTGGAGTCAAGAACAGAAAATCTGAAGTGTGGGGGGATAATAGGCCTCAGATTTGGACATGTCCTAGATGGCCAGCAGTATCACTCAAGAATGCACCCAGGTTGCAGTACATTACGATCTGTTTTTCCAGTCATGGAAAGGACAACAGTGAAACTTTTTGTATCTTGGTTCTCCATAACCACAGCCCAAAATGGCTGGAAACATTTGGACTAGACCACAAGACTTCCTCTTCATGAAGAGCCCTTTATTCTTGAAGAGCTATTTTTGGTCTCATTCTTCAAAACTTCTTCCCTCCATGTGCCTGGCTGCTGTTGCATATTGCCATTTTGGCTCAATAATATCCTCCCTGCCTGTGTTTCTCCCTGCTTCTTTCCCTCCTGAAATTTTCTATTGTCTTCACTTCAGACAAGTCCCTCTTTCCCTTCATGAGTTCGTAAACTTTCTTGTAGGCTTCAGGCTCCCAACATACAACATGCTCTCACTTTCAGTGGATGCTGTTTTGTGTTGTGCCTTAGCTAAATTGGTCATGGTTCTGAGCTTGGGACAACCTGTTAGATATTATTTATAAAAATGTCCCAATAGGGTGTTGCTGTGGCTATAACTTTACAGAGCAAGGAAAACATTCCAGGATCAGAAGTGTTCCATTGAATTTTAATCTCACCTGAGAATGCAATATACAGTTACCACTTTACATTATCTACTTGTGTAAAAGTCACAAGTAGAGACTTCACCTTTTCAAAAGGTGGCACAGTTGCTATGTAGAACCATAACGTGAGTGAATAATAGCAGTAATTTAATTGGTGGCTGCAAAAGAAATAAAGTGTATCTTTCATTCTTTTTCATTCCATTGGGAACCCTTGGGTAATAATGACCTTTGTAAATGAAATATGTTAAAAACTTCAAGAAACATTTTGGAGTTGTCAGAGTTGAGCACAGTTCCTCAGTCTGGTGTGAGATTGAAGCCATGGAGTGTGAGGCCCATAAACATGCCTCCTACCTTCTTCTGAAGTGTTCCTTATAGGAAGGATAATCCAAATACAGAGTCAAAAAGCAGTACAAGGTTGAAGCCATCATTAGGACCTTACTAGAGAACAAGTATGAGTGATGTAAAGGCATTCCAGGATTCAGACCCGCAGAATCAAGCCAGAGAAAAAGAAAGCTGGGCAAAGGAATTCGAAGTGGCAGGATGACAAATTACTAAATGTTCAGACACAGATAGATTCTGTTAGCAGATCTCAAGGTTTCCAAAAAAGGACAACAAGGAACATAGCCAGTAATAAATAATGATTTTATTGAAGTGTACAAAACTGAACTTTCAGAACTTGGCCTAATCTATAGGCAGTTTACCAGTATTCCTCCATATAAAGATTTACACCTCAGGAGCCTTATACATGGGTGTACTGTTCAGTAGCCACAAGCCTTGTATGTGCTATCAATATGTTTAAGGCATGGATAACAACCCTACCTTGTTCTTTGAGCTAGGCAATCCACCTTTTGGAGGTAGGATTCTATTATGTTTCTCCCTGAGGGTCTGGGATCTTCAGGAATCTCTTCCTTGATGTCATCTTATGCATAAAGTTCTGCACCCTGCTTGACAGAGGGTCAGTTTCATATTTTAAAAGTACAGATTATTTGGAAAGTGATTACTAATTGGATTTACTTTTTTAAAAAAATTTTTAGCTTTATCTTGCAAATGTAGCTACATAGTTGTTAACTCTAAGGAAGACAGAAGCTTCTTTGGTTTTATCAGTTTATAGGAATCAACTTATAAACACTAAGAAACAGAATAAAGCAATCAACATTTATAAAACACAGAAATGTTTTTCTCCTCTTGCCCTCTATATTGTCAAGCAGTGTCTGTTCATTCTTTGAAAAGAATATAGAAAAGGAAACCAGAACCAGGAATTAACAATAATTTCATACTGTACATCATGGATGGACAACTACAGGGCCTCATTATCTCCCTAGGAGACTTTGGAGGGTTGTCTGTTCTCCTGACAATTTAAAAAAAAAAATCCCTAAAGGGGCTCTGGGGGATATAGCGGCGTTTTTACCATGTATTACTCGGGGGGGGGGGTATAAAATATGGTGGAAATGCATTCCTGTGAACCATTTAGGAACCTTTAAAATAAATAAATAATGCAAAAATGGTTTTTGGCACCTAGGGAGACCCAGGAGGTCTCCAAACATGGTAGACATGCCCCACATGTCCTTAAGAATGCATTTGGGGGCATTCTGGAGCAAATTAAAAGAGAAAAGTAAATAGTTTGCAAAGAAATTAAAAAAAACCCTAGGAGGGGCTCCGGGCCATAAATCACAGCCCTAGAGAGCTGCTTATGTCCCACAGGCTGCACTTTGTCCACTCCTGCAGTACAGGCTACAGATAATTTTTAATTAATTACACAGTCCTGGAGTGCCCTTAGGATGACCATCAAATTTCAGATGCCAAAGTTTTAAAGTGTTAGCCCATGCAAGACCTGAAGTCCATACATGCAGAAATGAGGCTGCTAAGAAACAAACGCCACAGGACACTCTGAAAGTGGTGCAGGGTGAAGAAATCCTCCTTTCACCAAAGAATCTCACATGACAGCTGAGTTCTCTTGAAGAGGCTTTAATCTTAGTTGCAATACTGTATTTACAATATCTTATCTGACAGAATGCTCTGCCACCATCCGACAACAACAAGCCAAAAATGTACAGTGGCAGAACGTTCCTTATATAAACACTCTGCCTGAGAGTTTAGTCCAACCCCCAACTAGTATGTCACTCAGTTTCCTGTGATATGTATACCATGACTGTGCATTATTGAAGCAGTATGATTCTGCTTCCTGCTGAGGTGTCATCATCTTGCTGTGAATCAGCACCTCTCGATTTTGCATAATCATCATGGCACCTTTTGACCTTTAGTTGCCTTTTACCTTTATACTCCATTGCTGCATCTGGGACACTTTTTGTTCTAGATGTGACTTTATCTTGACAGTCAGATGCTACCACAAGCTATTCAGTTGCACTATTGCATATATGAACCTCTATTAGCACCACTAATGTGTAATAATAATAATAATAATAATAATAATAATAATTTATTTATTTATTTCTAGCCCGCCCCTCTGAGTGAGCAATTGGGGCGGGGTACAAGATAAAATTAAAAACAAGACAATTAAAATATCCAATCCCATTCCCACCTCCCCCCCCCCTTAAAAAAAGAATTAAACCAACAACAAGTTAAAACATAGTGCAAATAGCAGACAGTATTGGCTGCTTTGTCAAGCATCCCACCATAAAATATATAGTGTGTTGAAATAGATTGGTATTGTTTCTTACCTTGTTTCCTATGTGTATGCGTAGCCCTTCTAGTAATATTATGGTCAGTTAGTAAAGCTTGTATCCCAGTTGAGTTGTATTGAGTGTAAATGATATTTAGCCAGGGAGTTATTTTTTCTTCTAGTTTTAGGCTTACAGGCCCACATATACAGAAAGATATCCTCAGAGTATGGTGGTGTGCTGTGCTGATTACAAATACACTTCTGGAGAGAAACTGAAACTCACTTCTACACATAGTGGAGATGGCCACTAACTAGTTTGCATATAAAACAGAAATAGACAAATTGAAGTATGATAAGGCTATCATTGGGTATTGCTAGCTATTTAGTAGCACCAGGAACGTGGGCTCATGCCTATAAATACCAGTTGCTGGGGAATCAGAATAATTGATCATTTTAAATTATTGTCATTATTTTAATGGCTTTATTGTTTAATTTTTTTTTAGTGAAATCTTTTACTGTTTTGACATTTTTTGGTGGAAAGTAGGAAAACAACCTAGTAACTAAAATGCAGTCGGAAAGGACTAGTACAGCAGGAGAGGACTATTTTTATTAACTTGATTACATTATTAAATATGCATTGAATTAAAATACATTATTAATTATAGGTCCAATATGAGTGGCAGAATGATTTTTTAAAAAAAGATTGGTATCGCAATGCTTCAGTTTCAAGGTGTGAAAAGTGAATTCAGTTCTGTGTGTTCTGTTCCTCCTTCAGTCTCTCTTTATCATTATCACATCCAATCTCAGAATGAGACAAGGCCTGTTTTTCAAGACCTGACCCTGCTTCTTGATTGCTTCAAGTTAGAATTTAAATTAAATTTAAATTGATTTTAATTTAAATTAATTTATATTTAAACCATGCCAGTTTTCTCTCACTCCGAGGCCAGGATGGTAGCAGTTGGAATGGAGGGAGAGCCTTTCATCTGCCACTGGGGCTAGGCATGGTGGAGCTGTGCCTTCCTCTTCTTCTCTCCAAGGCCAGGATGGTAGCAGTTAAAATGGAGGGAGGTTGCTCCCTCTGCTTCTGGGTCTAGGCATGGTGGAGCTGTGCCTCTTCTCTCCCTCTGAGGCCAGGGTGGTAGCAGTTAAGATGGATGCTTAACTTAACCTAACTTAACTAGTGCTTCTATTATCTGAATCAGAATCTCAGATGTGTTGTATCCTGCTTATTTAATGCAGTTGGGAGACATGATCTTGAGAAAATATATCCTGTCTGTATGGACCTTCTCTGGATTATGTTTTGATTGATTTAGAATATTCTAGTTAAAGTCTTATGAGGTCTGACAAGCAGGAAACAGGTGATGCGTGGAGACTTCCATGCATTTATTCAACCTGCTTACACCATTCATCACATTTACCTTCTAAAAAGACTCCCTATGAGGGATGTTGCCCTGTTAGACATCCAACCAGACATCCGATAGGGGAAACTAATTGTGGGATGTTCATTAAGACAATTCAAACTAATATGGAATAAATAATGAGGTTAGAATGATACAAACTTAAATGGGGTAGAACAAAGTCTACTTCAGACATAGTAAGAAGGTTTAAAATGTCCATCCTTAGGATTTAAGGAGTAAAACACAATCTGCCCATAGTTCTGATGTTGTAATAGCTGGCTTCCTTTTTCAGCATTCAGGGGTTAGCTATCTGAGAGGGAAAAAACGTCAGCCATGTCTGCTAGGGTTGAAAGACATGTGATATGTGCACATACTTAAAACCTGTCTAATAAGGAACAGAGACATAGTAAATTAGTAAATAATAAATATAAACATAATAGTAAATATATTTATTATTATTAACCTTCATTTATATAACGCTGTAAATTTACATAGCACTGTACATACAGTCATTTAATTAGATGGTTCCCTTCCTTCATGCTTACAATCTAAAGAGACATGACCCAGAAGGAGAAGGGATTGGTGGTGGGGAAGGGGATCAGGTCCAGTAGTTCTTCTCTCCCTCTGAGGTGGACCAAGGCAGAGGGACTGGAGGGAGGGCTCGGCTTCCAATTATTATTGGTAATAATTCTAAAAACTGTCAGAAACAAGGGCACCCAAGCATTTGAAACCCTTAAAGGCATCCATATTAAAGGGGTCAGAAATGTACATAAAGGCTCAGCTAGCAACAGAGAGAGACAGTTTTTCTAACCATAAATATGTGCCTTACTGTGCTGTTAGATTTGGTATGTATAGTTACATGAGAAATATACCGCATATACTCATGTACAAGTCGACGTCATGTATAAGTCGGAAGATTTCAGGGTCAAAATCATGGATTTTGATATGGCCCATGGATAAGTTGAAGGTAAAACATAAGGAGCTATAATGAAGGGTGGAAAGGGGAAAATCTCACTTCCATCCTTCCTTCGCCTTCTCTGGACCTCTTCTGACCTCCTAACACTGATTCCCAAGTGCTGAAGAAGAGGTTTTAACATTGGATTGAGAAGGGAAGCAAGTGGTGTTCAATGGGGAGGTTTTTTTTTTTCCTGGGAAGAGAAGCCTTGCAGATCGGACTGGAGAGAAGCAAGTGGAGTGCAATGGGGAGTTTTTTCATGGAAAGAGGAAGCTTGCAGATCAGACTGGGAACTCCTCACACACAAACACACACACAGAAAAACACTGGCACCAGGATTCCTTGTTCTAGGACATTTCTAAGCAGTACTAGTATATTGACCCATATAATGTATTTTAAATCTTGATTCTTTTAATTTTGATTAGTTTAATACTGTTTTAAGGGGAGGGAGGTGGGTATGTTTGGAGGAATTTAACTGTATATGTTTTCAATATGTTGTACCCTGCCCCGATTGCTCACTCAGAGGGGTGGGTAAGAAATAATAATAATAATAATAATAATTATTATTATTATTATTATTATTATTATTATTTTCAGGATTTTAGGGTCAATTTTGGGGCATAAATTTCTCAACTTATAGTTGAGTATATACAGTAGTTACATAGAATATATTTTTGCTATACAGGTTGAGTATCCCTTGTCTAAAATGCTTGAGACCAGAAGTTTGGAGTTGGTGTTTTGTTTTGAAATATATAAGTAGCATAATACACTCCTGTACTATATTTGCAAGGCTGAAGACAGATGTGAAGCTGGAAGGAGGTGTGGGAATCTGTAAAATAGCAGGTAGCCTGGATCTGCACTGAGCAATTCCTACCATCTCACAGATCCTCATTTTCTCTCCACCCTTGCATCTTTGCCACCAGACACCTGCTTCTACCTTCACGGTGGTGGCTATGGTGCTCCTGCTTGTTCATCTCTCTTCAGTTTCATGTCTTGTTTGTTCGCTGCCTGCATGAGACTTGAGAGAATAGAGGATCTGAGAGACAAATGAGCAGGAGTGTCAGATCTGCTACTTCAAAGGTGGAAGGGAGTGGTTTGTGGCAAAAAGTTTTAGATTTTGGAGGTTTTTGGGTGATAGATTGACAGCCATCCAGTCCTGCTCTCTTTCTGGCTGCAGTTCTTCAGAGTACACCAAGCCCTGCATATCCATTGTGTTGGAAAGTCCCTGACATTCAAGTGTGGATCCACAGACCCCTTATCTCAGTACATGCTTGTGAACACATGCTGCCTGAGTTATGCTTTGATATGTTAACAATGTAAAGAGAACTTGCCAGTATGTATAGGTATGTAGATTGTCAGAAGAGATAGGTCATTGCCCTCAGTTTAATAAGTGGATGAGCCCTGAGAGAGAGGTCTGCCAGATCCATCAGGTCTGGCCTGAACTAAAAAGAAGAGCCCTCCCTCCAGTCCATCTGCCTTGGTCCAGGCCTCAGAGGGCGAGAAGAACATTTGGACTTGATCCCCTTCCCCTCCACCATTCCCTTCTCCTTTTGTGTCATGTCTTTTTAGATTGTAAGCCTGAGGGCAGGGAACCGTCTAATTAAAAATAATAATTGTAAGCCACTCTGATAGCCTTTAAGGCTGAAGGACGGGGTATAAATACTCTAATAATAAGTGAATTCTTTTCAAATTTGTAAAGACTTTAGAGATCTTTTTGAAAGTGTATTTTCATCTAAATACAATTAAAATGCTTTTGAGACTGCAGTGACACGTGTTATTAGTCAAAATCATTATCTCTGCTTGTGAAATCACACTTTTACAATAAATATACTTTGCAAAAGAGTCCTTGAACTAACCATTTAAAAATATAAAACAACATCCAGCAACAGTATTTTAGTTTAGCATGTTTTCCTGTTCTGGAATAGGGCTCTGTGGCAATTTTCAGCTGAAAATCCTCCTCTAGTTGCTCCTGAAGATTCTGTTTGAGATTAAAAAAACATCATTGTGCACAAATAGCAGCTGAAAGGTAGATTGCTTAGGAAGTAGGCATGAAAGCTCAACTCTGGGATTGTTCCAGATCAAAGTATTTTTTTTTCCAAACTAAAAGTATCAATTTTAAGCACATTTTTTAAATAGTGTGTTTATGTTTGTTTTGGCTCTAATGTCGTGCAAGGTGAAGTGTGTTGAAAGAGTATTGCATCAGTATATCCTGCCTTTCATGAATCCAAAGGCATAAAATTTCTACTAGAATATAATTCAGTCACCTTTGTACAATTCAGTCGCAACATGGAAATGCAGAACTTTGACCTGAAGGGAGTTAATGTTAGGAGTACCTGCCACCATTGCTACAATGGCTAGATAGTTGGGTAGTGGGGAAAAAAACAATATGGTATCTGTGGGTTCTTTTGGCTATACAGAAAATGGTAGAAGGTGGCCTACAGCCTCCATGCTTTATGTGCCTAAGTGCCATCAATATACATAGGACATGTATTTCTACTTTTTTAAAATCCTGCTCATCCTAGATGAATATCTGAAGGATGGTAAGATTGAACAAGTGAGTGGAGGTACTTTAGGGACATAAGTGAGAAAATGTGCTGCAGTTTTGTCCTTGGAAGAAATGTGTGTTGGGAACTTCATTGTGCATGAACGCTTGCAACCAGTTTGGAATGGAATTTCATTTCACTTGAAAAATCGAGTTTATTTGCAAGCAGATATTGACTTGATTTGGAAATATGGATGGTATTGGTGGTTAGGAATGTTTTTTACAAGCCTCGGCTGATTTGTCAGTAACCCTATTCAGACCAAGCAATCCTCACCTCAGTTATAGATGCCCTGATATGTGTAATAGAGTAATATAATTCAAAGACATATCCATGTGAGTCTGGGAAACTAATATGCAAAAGTATGTTGTAGCAGATTTGAGACAAACTGAAAGAAAGAGGCTGCTAACATGAGCTTTTGTAGACTTGAGCCTACGTCCACAGAATAGGAAGCCTACTTCCTCATGCATCTGAAGAAGTAGGCTCAAGTTTCCAAAAGCTCATACTACTAGCTTCTTTCTTCCAGTTAGTCTCAAAGCTGCTACAAGATCCTTTTACAGAGTAACATAATGTATCAGTGGTAGGCTAACTTTAAAGAAAGCTGGAAACCTACAAATTATTATACCCAGGTCATAGATGTTGTCAGAATATTTTAGGCTAAACTTCAAACAAAAACAGAAATAACATGTCCTTGAAACCTATAAATAGCAGGATGTGTCCTGAATCCATATGTATTAGGACCATAACTACCTACTGGTATATCTTTCAAACCATGTGTGCCACAAAGGTACTTGTTCTAGGAACCCATCATCATTTTTATGCTGAAATTCAAAAAGTTACAACAGAAATCTATGATATTGATCATTCTTTATATTTGTGATTATATTTAATGTAAATAAATTAATAAAAAGTAATAAACTAAATATACAAAGGGTAATCACTATATGGGGGCGCGGTGGCTTAAGCAGTTAAGACATGGACTCTGTGGATTGCAAGGTTGGCAGTTTGAGGCCCAAGTGCTGTGTGATGGGGTGAGCTCCCATTACTAGTCCCAGCTTTTGTTAACCTAGTACATAAAAATGCAACTAGATAAATAGGTACTACTTTGGTTGGAAGGTAAGCAGCATTCTGTGCTGGCCACATGACCACAAGTTGTCTCTGACAATGCTGGCTTTTCAGCTTCATAACGTAGATGAGCACCATTCCCTACAGTAGGACATGACTTGATAACCTTGTCAAAGGGGAATACCTTTACCTTTACTGTAATCAATATCTAAGTCATAATAATTTTAGTGAGACAAATTTAACCATATTTTTCATTTTTATGTTTATATCAGTTAGAATTAAAAATACTTACCTTCAGCTGGGGATGTCCAAAATATACCTAGGCCTAACAATACTTTTTGTGTCTATGTTTCAGGAACTAAACAGCTTAAGCATATTTTGCTGAAAGATGTGGACACTATATTTGAATGTAAATTGTGTCGCAGCCTCTTCAGAGGACTACCAAATTTAATAACTCATAAAAAATTTTATTGTCCTTCAAGTCTCCGGATGGATGATAGTAAGTTTTGTTGTCTCATAATTTTATATTCAGTATTTAAATAGGCAACTTTCTTTGCTTTTTAAGAAAAATGATTTTAAAAATGTGAATTTTGAAAAATTACTTGATAGTTAAATGAAATTTCTTATATACAAATTTTGTATTTTTGCAGGCAGAATAATTAGTTTCTTCCATATTTTTGATCTATGGATTAATAAAGTACTTTAGAACATCCTTAAATCTTACTTAAGATATCTGCATGCCACAGTTCAGTTTTCTTAATAATGTATTGACATATTGTAATGGCAAGATGTACATGGTACTTAACAAAATGCATATTTGTTTTCTGAAGAGCTTGAAATATGAAAGGGAAAAACTTAGTAGAAAGAGGCAAAGGTATGTGCATGAATATGAATAAATGTAGGTACAAGTCTTTGTGTTAAAAAAAACCCTTTGCCTTCTCAGTATAATGGACCCATAATTCCCTGTTATACCATGGTGGTATTCTCCTTTTTCTGGGTATAGGTTAGTTGATGGGCTCTGCTCCAGGAGGAGGGACTGAAGGTTGTATGGTCTGATTCTAGTTCTCATTAGCATATCATGTATTTTAACTGTAAACCTGTAATTTAAACATTTTCTTTATATTTACAGATTCTCCTCATGTAAAAGATAAACAAAGCCAAGCCGTGAGTGATCTTCTAGAAGCTATTTATCCAAGGGTAGACAAGCAAGATTACATAATCCGTTTGGAACCTATAGAAACAAATCAAAATGCTGTCTTTCAGTATGTTTCAAGGGTTGATAGCTCAGTTGAGAACACTGAAATGGATGATATTCCTGCTCAAGATTCTGTAGAAATGCCAGAGCCTGATATAGAACCTCCAAAAGCAATTTCACCTCCAACAGAATCAGAAACTGCAGATACTCCTGCTAACAAAGCAATAGTGACGTCAGAAAATTCAACCCCATCCTCAAAGCCAGAGTTGAAATGCAAGAATAACTCTGATTGTGGTCATCAATTAATTTGTTGTCTTTGTAAAAAGGAATTTCATTCCAGACGCAATATACGCCGACATATTAGAAAAGTGCACAAAAAAAAGATGGAGGAGCTGAAGAAATTTATTAGAATTAAAAAAAGACCAAATCAGATACCTAGAAGGGGACGCAATAAAAATGTTCTCGTAACATTGGGTAGAAGTTGTCCTGTATGTTTTAAATCCTTTGCTACAAAGGCCAATGTGAGGAGGCATTTTGATGAAGTGCACAGGGGACTGAGGAGAGATTCCATAACACCTGAGATAGCTACAAAACCTGGGCAACCTTTGTCTTTGGGGAAAACATCTGCTAAAAATTCTCTTAAGACCCAAAAACAAAAATCATCATCAAAGGCTGAGTACAACTTAACTACATGCAAGTGCCTCTTGTGCAAGAGGAACTATAGTTCCCAGGTAATGCTTAAAAAGCACATGCAAATTGTTCACAAGGTAACTCTTTCTACGAAGAATACTAAAAGAGAGAAAAAGACCAATAATGCTTGCAACGCAGAACTGAAAGTTAAAATGGAATCAACAGAGTCTGCAGAACCAGTGCCACCTGCCATTGTTTCTCCACAGAATCATGTAAAAGTAACAAATCATTCAAATGAAAGAAAGAATACCGTATGCACTGAGAAGAATGCACTGTTTGCTGAGAGGAAGAGTGCACAATCAGCTGAAAGAAAAGGTGCACCATCTTCTAAGAAAAAAAGTACACCAGCCATTGATAAAAAAACTACAACATTGTCTGAGAGAAAAAGTACACCATCCAATGAGAGAAAAAATGCGTCATCCTCTGATATAAAAAATGTGTCGTCCTCTGAGAGGAAAAAAGCCTCATCCTCTGAGAGGAAAAATGCATCATCTTCTGAGAGGAAAAATGCATCATTCTCTGAGAGGAAAAATGCATCATCCCGTGAGAGAAAGAATGCACCATCTACTGGGAGAAAAAGTGTACCATCTGCTGAGAGAAAAAAGGCACCATCTGCTGAGAGAAAAAAGGCATCTACCTCTGAGAGAAAAAATGCGTCATCTGCAGAGAGAAAAAATACAACATCTGTTGAGAGAAAAAAGGCATCATTCACTGAGAGAAAAAATGCACTATCCCCTGAGAGAAAAAGTGCACCATCTGCAGAGAGAAAAGGTGCACCATCTGCTGAGAGAAAAAATGCATCAGCTGAGAGAAAAAGCACACCATCTGCTGAGCAAAAGAATGCATCATCTGTAATGAGAAAAAGTGCACCATCTGTTCACAGAAAAAATGCACCGTCCTCTAAGACAAAAAGTGCATCATCTGCTGGGAGAAAGAATTCGTCATCTGCAGGAAAAAAAAGTGCACTATCTGTTCAGAGAAAAAATGCATCATCTGGTGAGAGGAAAAATACACCATCCTCTGAGAGAAAAAGTGCACCGCCTGCAAAGAGAAAAAGTACACCATCTGCTGAGAGAAAAAGTGCACCACCCGCAGAGAGAAAAAGTGCACCATCTGCTGAGAGAAAAAGTTCATCATCTGCTGAGAGAAAAAATTCATCATCCTCTGAGAGAAAAAGTGCACCTCCCGCTAAGAGAAGTAAAGTTAAGCAGAGCTCTGAAAACACTAAACCAAGTAATCAGACACTTGCAGGTTGTCCTAAAAAGCCCAGGAAGTCAAGACTTTCAGCTGGTTTTGATTTTAGAAAGCTTTACTGTAAACTGTGCAAACGCCAATTTACGTCTAAGCAAAATTTAACAAAACACATTGAATTGCACACAGATGGAAATAACATATATGTTAAATTTTATAGGTGTCCTCTCTGTGCTTACGAAACACGCCGGAAACGTGATGTGGTAAGACATATAACTGTAGTACATAAGAAGTCTTCAGGTTACCTTGGTAAAATAACAGCTACTTTAGAACGCAGAGCAGTAAAAAAGTCCATTGACTATATTCTAAATAAGGTAGCAAAAAGAGGCCCTCAGAGGGATGAAGGTAAACCAAATGGTTCTAAACAGGACATCACCTCTAATTCACCAAGTAAAAAGTATGAAGGCAGTGATGTTGGCATTGAAGTAAAAGTAACAAAAAACTTTCCTCTGCACAGCTGCAATAAATGTGGGAAAGCATTTGCAAAAAAGACTCTCCTAGAACATCACAAGAAGACTCATAAGGCAAATGCATCACAGTCTCCTGAAGAAAACAATAAAACCAAAGGCAGACATACAAGATCTAAAGCTCGTGTCTAGTGAGGAACATCTAGTGCCTTCTTTTATGTGTGCTAAATTTTCCATTGGTATTTCTTGCCCAAATACACTCTTCTTCATAGACTTTATATGATAGAAAAAAGTACTGCATTTATTCTTTTTAGCGATTTCCCCCCATGATACAAAGGGTTTGACTTCTTTAAAGACACAAAACCTAGTACAGTTTGAGTTGTACAGGTTTGGTTCTACAAAGTTCTATATTGAGTTATTTTGTCATAACGTTTAGAAGTAAGTACCATAGTTGTAAATGGGGAGTTAAAATTAACTTTGCACTTCATTGGTACTGACCAGGCAGAGAAAGTCTTGGTAGGCTGAAGATGGCCTGTAAGTGCTGTGTTGCTGAACTGTGGTTTAGTTTGTTAGCAAACATTTTTGGGCATAGAGTTTTCACAAAATGTTAACATTCTTGTGACTATTTTAAAATTATGGTATATCACTTTAAATTACAGAGCTCACATTTTTGCATTACAATGCCCTTTTTTGTTCTTTGATACAGCTCTTAAAATAAAACCCTGTATTCTCTGAACAAGGGTTTTTGTTTTGTTTTAATATTTGGCCCCTTTTATCTGGAATTTTCACAACAGTGTTTTTCCCAAATGCCCTGTTTAGAAAGAAGGCGAGGGGAATCATATCCTACAGCTCCATTTTATGCAGTGGATATATTTTAGAGATTAACATTAACTTCTTGAAACTGAAATATATTTTGGGGCAACTAGTTAAGGAGACAATAGTATTTGAAATTATATGAAAGATTCTTAATCTCTAAGAATTCTTTTTATTAAGAGCATGCTTGTTGATACTTCAGTTCCAAAGTCTTTATTATCTAAAACAGGCTTACACGCATGAAACTCCCTGTGTATTCTTGTTTTAATATGAAAAGATATAGGTAGACAAGCCTCCAGCTGTTTGGAAACCATCCTCAGGTTGGGAGTAGGAATTTTGGTGGGTGTTTAAAGGTTATATAATACAGATGAGTTTGAGGATTATATCCAACTAGTATCCATTTGCTGGCAGAAGATTCTTTGATCCTTTGCATGCCTTTGTACAGGAAGACTTTCCTGGCAGTTTTCATTTTCACTGCAGCCCCCTCACACCCATCCATGTCAGTTGGTTAAACCCCTCAGAGCAGTGTGAAAATTGGAAATGGAGGAGGAATTGCTGAAAGTCACCCCTATTCCTTATATGAAAGCCTCCATTGTCCCACGAACCTTTATCAGGAACACCAGTTGGATACAGCTCATTAATACTAAAACTATGGTCAGCTTATTGGAGACAAAAGTTGTCCTGAGTTCAGTGTGGTTAGCTTTCATGCTGTCTATTAACAACCATCGTCTCTTGTTAACATCAGGTGGTGTGTTGCAAAATTTGGAGTAACCACCACTAATAACTTGAATAGTAAGATGAGAAAAATATATTTTTATAAGCTATTTTCTTACTAAATTTATTAACTGGTCATAAACCTTGTCCAGATTTTTCAATGGCAGTTAAACTGTATTGAAAATGTCACAACTGAAAGCCAGCTTTCTTTAATTCATGCAATACAATAGAGTGGTAATAGGAAATGTATGTTTTAAAAGGGAAATTTTGCAAACACTTTTAGAAGAACTATTTAAAGGAAATGTACTGTTGGAACATCTGTCCCATAGGCAAGGTCCATACTTAAGCCTGATTTTGCAAAAAAGGATTTTTGTGATATACTACTAAGCAAATACTTGCTGTGTGATGTACTTTAAAAATATTTTTTTATAAATGAATGTATGTGAGCAAACAGTTTCTTAGTATAATTCGAATGAATTGTAATTGAATTGTAATAATTCTAGACTTTGCTCTAATTTCTGTTATTGACTAATATTTTGGGGGTGGGTGGGGTGGTATTCAGTTTGTCCGTACTGAGGTTGCTGCAGAGATCCGTAATGATTTTGTATGGTTAGATTGTTGGATAGTCTTTCATATGGAAGTTTACAAGTGATCCACATTCCCCTATTTTAATTTTAAATATATATATATTCACAAGCACTTTAATAGCTCCAGTTTTTTTAAAATAGTTATTTTTAAAAGACAGTACACTAATATTCATATGAAAATATAGGGTTTTTGTAGAGAAATCATATCCAAACTATTTGTTTAACTATTGTTAAAGGAAGATAGTGTAAGATTTTTTCTCTTTTTACATTTTTTTTTTGCCCACAAGTTGTTGAATGACCACTGTAGGTAGCACTTGACTTTCATTGTAAAGTTTATAAAAGGCTTGCTTGTTCTTGTCTGTTTTATAATCACTTATATTACCTACCATTATGATTTTTGGCAGGATTTTGTGCATCATATTTTTTAAGAAAATGTTTAGTGACTTGTGCCAAATTGTCACAATTAAAAAAATATTGAACATCTGAAAAAATCCTATTTTTTTAAAACTACTGGTTACTTCCTTGCTTAGGGAATACCTTGTGTCCATTTATACTTTTTCTATAAAATATATCTAAAGCATTGATCATAAATTTAAAAAAGAATCTTTTATGGATGGATAAATGTTTGGCCTCCTAGTGCTTTGCACTAAAAAAAACTGTGAATGGGAAATAGACTGTAACTGTTGCTGGAAATGTTCTATGTTGAATGTACTTGCTTCTTGGATAAAAGTACTTTATTTGGAAATAAAGTGGATTGGAAGTTATTTCAAGCAAACGTTTTTGAATGTTCTCTTTTACTCTTATTAGTTAAAATTGCATGTACGAGTGTACGAATTGCATGTTCCAATACTAAGAGCATTAAGTACAGGGAGTATCATTTCGTAATGTATTTAAGGCTGATTTATATATGAATTGTTGTGAGGCAAACCTCTTTGACTGTCAAAGAAGGTTGAGAAGGACTCCATTTTGAAGTGAGCACTCTGAATCCTATCCAACTTCACATGAGTGACTTTAACACACCTGCAGTGGGATTTCCTCATGCTCTTCTTTCACATATTCACCAAATCCACTTCAACAAGTCTCTTGGCCCTTTGGAGCAGGCTTTAGAGAGGTTTATAAAGGGCTATAGAGGGGAGAACCCTTCCCATCAGCAATTTCCATTCTGCTGGCAGACAGACAGCACTGGATGCAAGAACTGTGGAAAATTGTGCCATAATTCTGCATGTCTGTAATTTTTAAAGAAAGGGCTTTATTTTCACTAAATTGAAAAGTCTCTTAATCTAAAAATATTTCTAGTTGAACAACACACTTTTTAAAATATAAAATTAATTAAGGAAAGAAAACATTTTGTCTTGTACGGATGTATGAAGATTTAACTTATTAGGGTTAAAGAAGTCTGAGGATAATGCTAAATGTCTTGTTGTTGCCATCAAGTTTACTTTGACTTATGCTGGCCCTATAAATGAGAGATGCCCAAGACGCTCTGTTATTAGTAGTCCTGTTTCCTGTATATACTCAACTACAAGTCGACCTCATATATAAGCCAAGGGCAGGTTTTGAGACCAAGAATATGGATGGGGTAAGTTGAGAGTAAAAATTTAGAGGTATGAAACAAAGGATGTAAAGAACAAAGGTAAGGAAAATGATGCCAAAGAACTTACAAAATTCCAGAAAACATTACTATTTTGTTCTCACCCTAAAGGCTGGATGGATGAGGAGGGAACTCAGTAAATTGTGGCTGTGCGATGTATGGGGAGGCAACCAGGCTCAGGTGGGACTAAGAAGATGTACACATGTCAAAAAGGATGAAAAAGCAAACCAAAGAAAATGATGATTACATCAGCAGTGATTGTAGCCTTTAACTTTAATGTTGTAACTTTGCCTAATTTTAACCCAGAAAAGCTGACAGCCATACACCAATATCTAATTCAAATACTTTGAAGCCAGTTACTCTTGGCTCTCCTTTGAGGGGAAAGCATCAAAGAGCCAATTCTGCAACCATTTCCCTGCCCAAGCATTCAGAAAGGTCAGAAGTGCTTTGGCAGAGAGGATAAAGATGGTGTTTCCTTTTAGGTGTTCCTAGGATGGAGTAAGCTCTTGCCTTTTGCCACTCTCTTCAGAGAAGGGAATGGTTCCTTTTTTTCATAAGAGTTAAGGTACAGTACTTACACTGACCCATGGATAAGTTGACCTATATTTTATGAGTATATACGTCTGAGAGTCATGCCTTACATGATTGAGTCCATCCACAGCTTTAAAATATGCCCAAAATATATAAATTCCAAAAAGCAGACCTTGATTTTGCCATCTTATATAAGGAACACCATTTTATTACCCCACTGTATATATAATGGGACTTGAGCAACCATGGATTTTGGTATTCATGGCAGTCCTGGAACCAAACCCCAGTAGATACCAAGTGCCCACTGTATTGTCTTTTCTAATGGATCATGTTGTCTCATAATACGTCTAAAGTATGACAGCTTCACTTTAGTCATTTTGGATTCTAGGGAAATTGAAGTTTGATTTGCTCTGGAATCCATTTGTCATTTTAGCAGTCTGTATTTGTAGGTATCCTTCAGCATCACATTTTAGATGAGTGTCTTTCTGTACATACATAGAAGTTGGAAATATGTCATAGTATTGACTTATCTGACTTAGATATTTGATTATATATCTTTACAGCTGGGAATCTTAATCTAGTTTCTTCAAAGCAAATTCAAATCTTCTGATTTGACTAGTCATAGGTTTACTCGTGTAAATATGTTTGTTACATGGTCTTTAAACTCTACATTCTTTAGATTGTTTTTGACACCATGACAGATTTTAATGTGATTCTTTAGTTTTACTCTTAATTTTTATATTAGCAGTTGATTTTCTGCCAACTTCTGCTAGTAGTCTTGTTTTTACAAAGAGACTGGAATTTAACCATCTTCTGCTTTCAGTTATGTCATCTTTTTGATTTCTGTGTTGGCCATCCAGTGATGTCCATCTAGGCACCTGAAAAATGTGTTTATAATGAGCAAAACTGTTGGCCTCACAGAATTCAGTAAATCACTCTTCTTCTTCATTTTTTTTTATCCTAGGCCAAATTCAACAATTTTGGGTTCTGCTTTGTTTTCTACTTTTGCATTTCACTTTTCTATAATCATCAGTATGTCCTGTTTTGGTGCATGATCAGTTTCCTCCTGTAGCTTTTGCTACATCTCTCCAAGCTGTTAATACCACCCCATTTTCCTGAGTAAGACTTGGTGTAACTTGATTGAAAATACGCAGTTCCTGTCTGCTTTAGCTCCCTCCCTCCAAGTATTGTACTGTTAATACAATCTATATATTATTTTACAATGTTTGCATTCCCCTGATTCATGCTTCTCACATTCTGTGTTGCTATACCATGAGTTATGCAGCTTTATATGACTTTTACATTTGAACATGCCAGCTTCCTTTCGTCCTGAATCGGTTTGTGTCATTAGACACAGAGCCACCTGTACTTGAGCTCTGCAGTTCCCCAGACTGACTGCCTTCTGACCTGGGAGTCTTCATCGTCTGACACTAACTCTTGTTTAATTTTGGATTGTCTATTCATAGGAATTTTTTTTTATTGTGAAAGACATTCAGAAGTGGTAAACTAGTGCTTCTAACAAGAGTTATCAAAAATGCCATTACTATTTGTGAGAGATCCTCTGCTACTGTAAGACCGCCATTGCTCCTGCTACTCCAGCACATTTAGTCTTGCTCCTTTGCAAAAGACTGTCTGTCTTGGGAGACACTACCAGCAGCAATAGCAGTAAAGAAAACAGCATAGCTTCTTGCCTCACCACCAGTCCAACCATCACTTAAAGGCAGTGGCCTAAATTATATCCACATTATATAGCCTTGTTGGAATCATGTTTGATTTTTGTATAGCTGATATAGCAATTTTTATATATATAAAGCAATATTGGAAACCAAATTGGATTTCAGTGAGGCAGAATGGTGTAGTTGTAATTTCTGTGAAGTCACAGGAACATTCTTCATTCTAGTGGAATTTCAGCCAAATGACACAGGATAGCCACCAGCAGTCTGTTCATCTTGGTTGTACAATTCTATACACTTTTATTCATAAGTAAATCCATGGGGTTAGAGCCAAACCGTCATACTTAGAGCAGTACTGCTAAAAATCAGTACGTAGTTTTAAAGTTAGTGATTACTAAAGCCTTTGTGCACTGGGAGGTGAGACAAAGATAATATAAATAAATGATTAAAAAGTACCAATTGTTTGAGCGTGTTTCCTCTAAGTGTGACTGACTATAGACCTAATCCATTGGACCTTACTCTTTAGTAAATGTGCAGAGGTTTTAATATAACAATACAATCTAAAAGGAAAGTATAACAAAATGGTTCAGGTGAAAAGTGCATTGTCCATGTGAAGCTGAATGAGCTGTTCTTACCAGATGCAAACCTTAGAATTGCCATTCTGTAACTAGATAAAGGCAGTGTCGCTGTTGCAAACCTGATTAACAAAAATCATTTGCTTGGCTTGTGATAGTACAGTTCAGTGATTTCTAGAATATAGGATCAAGGCCACTAATCCTGACATAATCCATGCTCTCAAAACTATATTATTCAGCTCTTCTTTTTTGCTCCATTGTTCTTCAGAGATGCTCATGGGCATGCAGATGGTTTTCCCCACCCCTTTATATTTACAAAACCCACTGAAAGCACATTAGGCCAAGAGAGGTTAACTGTCTTATCTTTATCCACTAGTAACATACCTGATTAATGATATGTACCTCCCTAGCAGTCTGACACTAATGACTATACTACACAGATGGTCTATATTCTTACAAAGCTTGCATATGACTAATGTATCAAGAATCTGAACCCTTGTTTCCCAGTGTCCTAGCCCAACACTCAAATCACTTCACCACACTGACACCTCTGAGAATTTCTTGCCTAAGAAAACCCTTTGAAATGCATGGGGTCACCATAGGTCAGCAGGCAGTTGGGAAGACCCTGGGGATGGTGAGAAGAAAAGGGATGTCATGGGGACCTTCAGTCAAAGTATTGGTGTGCAAGAAAGACAAGGGGAGCCAGCAGCCTTTAGGACCATGGTGGGGAATGAGGGTTGCATGAAACCTCTTCTCAGGGTCCCTTAAAATCACAAGGCAACCTCACTTATGATTTCATGTGGCGGTATCTCCTGCTTTTTGCCTGCCCGCACAAGTTCACTCCCTTAGCTGTATCTTTTGCTGCTGCTGGTGGCAGTGGTGACTGGGAAACTCTTGCAAGGCTTGGATGCAGGATGCCAGTTCTGTGGCTCAGAGTGGGGACAGACTGACTGGAGAAAGGAGTTAGAGCATGCAGCGGTGGGGGAGAAGTGGTGGCACAAAGGTGAGCTTTGATGGGAGTTGGCTGGCAAGTTGAAGTTCTTCTGCTGCTCCTGTTTTCTTTCTTAGGAAAGGCTGGGAGAAGAGATAACAGAAGAAGCAACCTCTCTCTCTCTCTGTGCATTTGGGGTGGTGGTGGACACTTGAAGCTTTGTGGGGAAGACATGTTTCTGGCAAAGGAGAGGGAGAAGCATCGGGTGATTCTTGGAAAGAGTCCTACATTTTGGAGTGGCTTCTGTAGTTAAAATCTCCCCCTTTTCCCATCCATGCCAGTCTCCAGTCCAGGACATGTGGCCTCTGTAAATCCCCTACACACACATAACTGGCTGTGCCCATCTTCTCCCCAATGAAGAAGGATTGAGAGCCCTTCCTCACCAGGGAGAAACTACTCCCTTTTCATAGGTCCCCTTGGGAGCAGTAACCAAGCAGATGGCTGAGCAGCAATTGAGAGCCCTCTTGACTGGAGACATGGCATGGGTGAGAGGAGTCTTGGTTGCTATTCATCCATCTTGCTCAGTTGCTACTCCTAGGGTGACCAGATGCAAAGGGAGCAGTGACCAAGATTGGTTGTGTTGAATTTGTAGTAGAACAGTAGACCTAATATCAAGAAATGTGTGTGTGTGGGGGGGGGGCAGAAGTCGTTGCCCAAGATGGACAGTAGCCAAAAAAAGTTTGGGGACCAGTGGTCTAATCCTTAGCAATTCCAGGTGATTTCCATTGACCAAGTACTGTACTGCCTTTTTGGGCTTTGTGGAAGATAAGGCCTCCCAGCAGTGCAGCTGAATCATTGAGCCTCATTAGTGAGGCTTTTGCTTAAAGGCTTGAACCTGGTTTAGATAACACACAGGTGGCTAGAAGAGAATGTTTGTTTTTTCAGGGTGTGTTGGCTGTTTGACAAGCACAGGAGAAGAATCCCCCCCCCACACACACACACCTTTACGTGGTGTGCATGATTTTGTGACTGGTTACTGGAAGCTTCATGTTTAAGTCTGATTACTGAAGAATATATCTCTGAGGCAATGCAGATGTGGGATAAAAGTGCTACGAGGAACACTCCTTTACCTAGTTTGATTCTAAATCTTTAAAAGTATTATCAGAAAATTATCTCTGGAAGGAGTAAGTTTATATAGCAAGAGTCCTATTAATATTTTGTGGACACAATTGAGCTCTTTATCAGTGTGGTCTCAAGACTTTCTCCTCATACGGAAGAACATGCAATTGAATTTTGATTGTTCCAGTCTGATCTGTATAGCAACCAATTCTTAGTCTTGGCATTCTGATCAAACTCTTTGCAGTGCAATCCTTTAAAATCTAGATGGAATTTGCAAGTATGGATCAATTCGTGCTCTGAATTCGGTATCACTCTTCAGTATTAAATGTAGCAGTGTTGAAACACCTCTTAACTAGTATAAAAATGTATGAATATAGTGTGCTTCAGTCATGCCTGACTCCTAGGCATCTTTCTTTATTTGTTACACACAGAAATCCATAAACTTTTAGTTCTGACTGGCCTGCTGAGTACTATGAGTATATAATTAAGTTCCAGCTTTGGAGATCGTAATTCAGGTGTTTTAAGTGCACTTATAAGGCATAGACACAGTTGTGCTATGGCTTGTCTCTTAGTGCTATCTTTTTACACCTTCCAATGTATTAGTGGCTTTTCATTGTTTTCTAAATACTTTACTGCTGTAGCAACTAAAGCTTTCAATTCAGGTGGCTTAAAACTGTATGTCAGGTACCTTGGAGTCTCCCTGACTCAATCTCTGTGAAACTCAAGTGATGTTTCTTATAATTGTACCTCACAATGGACACTTGGTTTGTTTGTGATGGTAATGCTGTTTTTTCATAAGCATCTCAGCCTCACATTATATTGGATGACATAGAATCATCTTTATGGGAAATATTTGGCCTTCCATATTTTCTCCAGCTACCAGCATTCCTCACCACTGGCTGTTCTGTCTAGGGCTGACAGGAGTTGAAGTCCAAAGGATACATGTTGCCCACCACAGCCCTAGAAAATAATTAAGGAACCACAGACAGTGCTGAAACTTTTAGCTGTGGTTTGGAATATTGCTTGACAAATTTCTAGTGAAGCTTTTGAGATTATGCTATTAAGTTCTGACTAATAAACAAGCACTGTTAAAATAATTTCATTAGTGAAAGAGAGAGACAGCTGTACTACATATATTAGCAGTAGTGTAGAAATTGTGGTAGAACAAGTATTTATAAATGAGAAGTGAATAGGTCAGAAGGACTGTAATATATTCTTTCTGTACGACTGCTGGATCTTTGTTTTGCATGATGCAAATGGGAGCTGCCATCAGCTTGGAAACTTATGGACTACCATTTTTAAAATTCGAAAGTTGATTGATGGATTCTGGGAGATGCGGTCCACAGTGTAACTTTTCCAAGCTCTGGATGTGATCATGTATCTGTGAAAATGTAAGCAGCGCTGCACAGTAGGAAAACCACCCAACTTGCATTATTTTCAACATAAGACTAAATCTGACATAGTTTTCAGCTTGGGATAGGAAACAAGTGACCCTTCAGATGTTGCTAGACTGTTTTTTTGTGCAGCCTAAACTACAAGCACGCTCGAGGTGCACTTATGGGAAAACATATGTGCTCACGATTTTAACAATGCAGATACATCCAAGAGAGTTTGTTATTTTGGGGGGGGGGGATATGATTGCAATCTGGCTTTGACATCTGCCATTATATTGAATACCAGGATGTAGAGAGATCTTGTAGCACCTTAGAGACTAACTGAAAGAAAGAAGTTGGCAGTATGAGCTTTCATAGACTTAAGTTTTCTTCCTCAGATTGATTGCCAGGGATGATTCAACAGATATGACAGACTAAGTGGATGTCCCTTTTCTCCATGTATGTTCCTCCTGAAGCTGTGCACTCAGTGGAAGAGGATGTACCATTCTTTGGTCAAGCACATACAATAGTTGTGCTTCCCTGCTGGAACCAACAACATCTGGAGGTCCAAATCAGCTCCTTCTCACTATCCTTCTCACTATCACAGGGACTAGAACACCTTGCTTGGTAGCCAACAGACCAAGAATTGGAGATGACCATATTTATTTCCAGTTTATTCTTTCTGTAGGTTGCATGGTGTATCATCCATATTTGTGACAGATCTTCTGGTTGTGTGAATCATAATTAAATCAACTACATACTTCACTGTTCATAGTAGGGCCAGAAAACCCCACTTATGTTATTAATTGCATTAAGTATAGAAACTTCTGGTTTCATATATTATGTGTTTTAACCCAGCATTGTAAATGCCAGTCACAAATGATACCATGCACACTTGACATTTATGCACTTATGACCAAGTCGAGTGAATTATGATTTGCTGAGAAGCAGAAGCCTGAGTTTATTATTGTAGAGTAGCTAAGCAAGTAAAACCTTCTCCCCTTTCATTTGCTTTGTTTCAACCATTATTGCACAAAACCAAGTGTGTCATTACATTATCCAGTGAATAGATGGCAGCACCTTGCAAGAGTTTGCTGCATCTCCACTTCTTGTAAGTGGAAAAAAATATAATTGTGATGGATCTGAATCAACTGTGGGTTGTTTTGAAAAAGGGTGTAGCATGAATGAGTTGCAAAAGCTTACTTCAGTCGCTCAAGACTGCAGGGAACAAATGAAGCTTGAATTGAACAGTGCTTTATTTTATCAAAATAATTTGTGGCTTTTTGAATTCATGATGCCATTCTGTATTTGACTACTGTTACTAAGGCATACCTGTTTTTGCAATTAGATGAATTCTATTAATGTGGCAAGAATGTTTTTAATGATGTCTGGCATCTCCTTCAGTGTCATCTAGTTCACCACCATTATTGTAGGACTTTGGCTGGCTGTTATTGTGAGGGGGCTCATTATTATTATGGTTTTGTGTAAGGTATCAGTGATTTCACATAGGGAGCTTAAACAGTTCTTAATTATCCTGGAAAATTTCTGTAGGTTTGAGAATGTGATACCAAATGATACCATGCATTATCATTTCTAAGATAGAAATGAAGTAGAGGTTGTTTGAATATGGATGCTGACAGAAGCAGCTGGCAGGTATAGGCAAAAGTTGCCCCAGAGTTTTGGCAGGCTACAAAACTTATTCTTTGGTTTCCGGGACAGAATCAATAGATGGCATATCCTTTTGTAAGAATCGGTTCTACTGTTGTTGCATGTGTGACCCAACACAATAGCTGACTTAAATGGACACTTGGGAATTAAATGAGCTTCACATCCTATATTTACCAGTAATGGAAACCTGTGATATGATGGAGATTCAATTTCTGCTTTCCCTCTTAGTTTAGCCATTGTCTCTTATGCAACACACCCTTGATGCCACAGATGTTCCCTCTTGCTTTATGGTTTTTTGCTGTGTACCATCCCAATAATTGTCATCACCATCATATTAATTGTTGCTGTTGTGTGCCTTCAAGTTGTTTCCAACTTATGGTGGCCCTAGGGCAGACCTATGGGGTTTTCTTGGCAAGATTTGTTCAGATGGGGTTTGCCATTGCATTCCCCTGGAGGCTGAGAGCATGTGACTTGCCCAAGATCACCAAAGTCACCCAATGGATTTCATGGCTGAGTGGGGAATCAATTCCTTCTCTTCAGAGTTGGTAGTCCAACACTCAAATCACTATGCGATAGTATTAGTAGTAATAGTAACTAATATAGCAATAAGAGGAATAAAAGATAGTAAACAAACATAGTAATAAATTGTTCATGTAAGGTATTTTTGGTGAATACATATATTCAGATTCTTTACATTTGTGTCCCATGCTCTATAACATCTGAAAACACTTAATAAAAATAGTTTCCAATTTGGAAGGATTTGCTTTCCCTTGCTAGAGAAGGACAGGTGTACACCTTTGCTTATCTTATGAAACTTTCAAACACTTTTCAGTTTTGCTTCATACGTTTGAGTGAGACTGACACTGTAAAGGAGCCTAGGACTGTAATGATCAGAGGGGAGGAAAGAGGCTGGAACTGTTGAGATCTGACAAAGATCTATGCTATTACCAACAAAAGCAGCTTTCATGGTGTGCAGGGAAGAGGCTGCCAAGGGAATAGCAAACGTATTTACAGAGAGATGTAAACAGCATGATGGAAAGAGGTCATGTAAATAGTAGCTTCACCAGTAGATGGAATGGCAATTTTAGAATAAGCAGGGCAAAAGATTGGGGAGAGAAACCAGTAATTGAATGAGATGGGGGTGGGATGGAGATGAGAAGAGGAGCAATAACGAATGGCAGGGTTGCTGAATGGAAATATGCACCTTTTGATACCTTTTGATACATGTGTGCTGAAGAAAGAAATGGCAGGTGCACCTTCTAAAACTGTTGAATATGACGATGGGAGGAGACGACGGTTGGTAGGTCCATCTTCAGGCATTCTGAGATGACATTTTAAATAGCTACCCAGAAATGATAACAGCAGTTTCATGACACATGGAGCCTCATCAGACCTGCTGCATCCCAGAGTAATAAAAAAATGGTAAAGCTGCAAAGCTTTTTATATATACTCACAAATTCAGACAGTATAATTTGGCATAGCTCTATTGAAGGCTCAGGGACAATTCTCTGCTGATTCAAAGAGCCATACTGCACTCTTTTTCCAATATGAATTGGTGTTGACTTCATCCCCATTTCTATCTACCCACAAAGACAGTGTGGAGAGAATGGAATTATGACCCACTTGTGGGAAGAATAAACATGTTTGAAAGGTGATCGAGCACTCCCTATATGCTGTCTGTCATAGAGTGGTCCTCTGTTGTAATATATCCAGTCCATATTGTGTAAAGGGCTTCAGATAAGTTATTCTCATGCATGGTAGATGCAAAAGTACTGGATGGTCATGCCAAACTACAGTCCTTCACTGAAGTTGTCCTCTTTGACTACTGTGTGAAGTAGAGGTAATGTTGTCATATAGATGAGTTATGTAGGTCTCCCCACTTCCACCTCCTTGTACACTGAGTTAAGAGAAAACAGAGGTTAAGAAGATGCCTTCTGTTTGCTTCATTACTTCAGTCACTTTCACCAGCAATGGACTAAAACTGTTGAGAAATGAAAATAGAACATCTTGGAAAAAATCACTTTTTCAGAATGCGACCCATAGATTCATCCACGCCAGATTTGCCACTGCAGGGCTACAGTCTAAAAAAATAATTTTTCCAACTTTCTGTTGTTTCTGATAATGATGTCTACAAATGTCCACATGAAGAGGTCTTTCACTTGATGGGGAAGGTTAGTTGTGAAGGATTTTTTCCTGAGTGTAGGCTGTCTCTACATATACATCTGTAAGCTTAAAGAATTCCCCATGAATGCCCACCAGATCTTCATCAGGGGAGGGAAAAGGTCATGGATGGTTCTGGCAGTGGGTGGAACAGAACTTGTCAAAGTTATGTGTTTGGGATACAACTAGCATGGCCACTAGTCAAAGATCAGTAAAATCAAAGTGTGCCCAAAGCAAACAGTGCTCTAATATTATGGTCTCTTTTATTAAAAATGTTAGTTATGGATTGCCAAATCATGACTCATTATATTTTATTGTTTAAGTAGCCTCTTTGCTACTTTTAACTATATTTTAGTGTTTTAAATCATTTAAAAATAATAATGTTATTTATTTATTTTTTAACTTTTATAAACTTTTTGTTTCTGTTTGATCTTTTAAAAATTATTGTAAGCCACCTTGAATCCCTTCTTGGGAGAAAGGCAAGGTGTACATTCAGAACTATGGGGCTTTCTAGATTGGCAGGAAAGTGTGACATGAAGTTGCCTTTTCCTTAATGCTTAGCAGCTGCACCACAGCCTTTAGATGGAGCTGCGCTGTTCCGCAGTTTTTAAAAAAGAAGCTGGGAAAACCGGCACCTTTTTAAAGGCGCTTCTTCTCCCCTAAAATGCAAAAAAAGTGTTTTCATGGCACACTTTCCCTTTTTCTCATCATGCAGCCATGAACACACTTCTTTTTGCCAATCTAGAAAGCCTGATTGACTCTGGAGACCAGACAGTTTACCACATTGCAGGCCAGGAACATTCTCAGAACGGTACAAAATATGAGCGGCCACTTCTGGTTCCATCCACTCCCGTTTTGTACTGTTCTGAGAATGTTCTGAGAATGTTCTGAGAACGTTCCTGACCCACAATGCTGTAATCTACCAGGATCCAAATCCCCACTCTGTCATGGAAACTGTACTGAGTGACCTTGGGCAAGTCACATGTTCTCAGCCTCAGAGGAAGGTAAGGGCAAAACCTCCTGAGTAATTTCAGCCAAGAAAATACCTTGATAGGCTTCTCTTTAGGGTTGTCATAAATCAGAAATGACATGAAGTCTCACTACAATTAAAAAAACAAGGAGGGGAGATCAACCTCTCAACAAAGCAAACCAAATCACAAGGGAGATGGTGAAACAGTAAGCAAGGGTTACAGATCTGAAGTCCACAAAAACAGAGGAGGACTGTACTTTGCCAACCAGACGTTGAATGTAATGGGATGCAAAATACAGTAGTGCATTTCATCTTGTGAAGGAACAGTGCTTTATGTTTTTTGTATTGACATATATGAGGTAATAGTGTTTTCTGTTGTTTTGTATTGGTGTATATTGAGTTAAAGTTCAACAGCTAAGTTTCCTTTTTTTCAGAAACACAAGGTGTTTGTAATTGATGTGGGAGCTGACAGAAAGCTGGAGGTGCTCAAGCAGAGCTGGAATTAAAATTGAAGTTGAAGCAGAAGGCAGAGCAGAGAAAGAGACAAGCAGGGCCAACAAGGAATCAGAAACAGAAAAACAGCTAGTGTGGGGGGCCTGATCTGTGGGAGATTCTGGGAAAACGCAAGTAAATAGGTCTTTGCAGAGAGACAACAGAAAAAGCGTAAGACCTGAGGGACTGAGATTAGATAGGCTTGGAGGGGGACAATTATTCTTTATTTGTTTTCCATATTGCTCAGTTGGGCTTGCTCGACACTGAAAGAAACTAATTGTAAAACACCAAGGATGTAATTGTGAATTCTAACCAGATTTTTTTGTTATTGTTTTGCATTACAGCAGTAACCTTTTAATATATATATATATATATATATATATATGTTGCGCTTTGCAATTACTGGTTGCAAACTCTCACCGCTCTGCTCAAAAAAGGGGAGTCATTTGTGAAACGTGAAGGTTGGGGCTGAGTTGGTGGAAACAGCCTAAGAAATAAAAGACATCCACCTGGTGGCAGCAGAGGAATTCCTAGGGAGGGCATTAAGTGATTGCAAAGGATTTGTTGTGTGCCTTCAAGTTGTTTCCAACTCACATGGCAGTCCTAAGGCACAGTGTGTGTGTATTTTAACTTCAAGATTTGTTCAGAGGGCTTTTGCTATTGCGATCCTCTGAGTTTGAGAGAATGTGACTTTGCTCATGCTCGCCCAGTGGTTTTCCATGGCCACGTGGGGATTTGAATCATGTTCTCCAGAGTCGTAGTCCAGTGCTCAAACCACTACACTACAGTGGCTCAAAGGAGTACAGATGCCAGTATTGGCCAGTTTCCTTTCACCTCAAGAGATGGAGCCAGGCTTGACCCTCCAAATGTTGCTAGATTGCAACTCTCACTATCCCTCTCCATTGGCTATGCTGGCTAGGTCTGATGCACCACAAAAAGGTCCCCTCTGCCCCTCAGCTGGATCAAAACCATAGGTTTAAACATTGTCACAAAAAGTGATGGGTTGTGCCACACCAGCAAGAAAAATATCCTATGATAAAATAACAACACTTAACTGTGGCTTGTATGGATCTATTTTATCTTATCCTTATAACATATAAGGCAATAGGCTATAGCATATTAGGAATATTCTTGGCCTGGGATAATTGCAAAAAGGAAGGCATGTTAACATTTTTACATTTCTCTACTTCCTCTGCTCGTATTAGCTCCCTCAAGTGGCTGTATATTCTGGAGCGTAGTACAGGCGTGCTACATTTTACAAAGCATCTGACAGTGAAGCTAATTCCTACAAAGTGTTTTTACACCTCCTCAGTCCTCTTTTTTTCCTTTGTCCTCAGTCTAGCTGGAAGTTTTTTGTAGCAACATCAGCATTAGGAAACTGGTGAAGGAGGGCTAGCGAAACACAGGTTTTCATTTTTCAGTTGTTGCAGTATATCTGCATAAACAATGTAATAAAGCTTAAGGTGGGAAAGAGCAAAATTCTATTCTAGCTGATCCTATTCCATTCTAGCTGTGTGTGCCTGTCCATAAGCTAAATAACAGCTGCCTCTGAAATCTCTTGCTGAGCATGTGTGAACAACAAGACAGAGAAAATGGGAAAGCAGATAAGCCTGCTTTGCCAGCTATGCCCAGCATGTTTTTTTTTTAAAGAATCTCACATAGACTAATCTTATCTCTCTCTTTTTGGTAGATTAATGGAATGCTGTGGATGTAGCTTATCTTCATTTCAGTATGGTCTTCAACAAGGTCCTCCAGAATAATTTTGCAAACAATCTAGTAAAAGATGGGCTTGGCCAGCCAAACCCAAAGGCTACGCAGCAATAGCTCCTCTTCATCCCAGAGAGAAGTGACCAGTGGGCTGCCACAAGGTTCTGTCGTGGACCCAGTGCTATTTAACATTTATATCAATGACTTGGATGATGGAATAGAGGACATAGTAGTAGTAGTAATAATAATAATAATAATAATAATAATAATAATAATATATTTTATTTGTATTTCCTGCCTCTCCATCTGATCGAGGCGGGATTCCAACAATAATAAAATACAGTTAAAAATACGATTAAAAACATCTAAAATTTTACAAATCTTGTAAACACAGTATGTCAATAACCTTCATTATTAATGGTGTAGCAGCATCTTAATTAATCAGGGTACTGTTGCTTCTTAATACTCTGCTAGAGGAGGTCTGGTGGATAAGCCTGCCAGAAGAGATCCATCTTGAGCGCATTTTAAAAAGCCTCTAAGGTGGTCATAAGGTGGTCATAAGGTGGACATGCTTGTGAGATTTGCAGATGACACCAAATTAGGAAGGGTAGCTAATATGCCAGAGAACCGGATCAGAATTACAATGTTCATAACAAAAATGAGAAAGCTAGGCTAAAACTAACACAATGAATTTCAACAGGAAAAAAATTAAGATATTACACAGGCCAGCGATTCCCAAACTTTGGTCTTCCAGGTGTTTTGGACTTCAGCTCTCAGAGACCCCAGCCAGCTTGGCCAACAGCCAGAATTTCTGGGAGCTGAAGTCCAAAACATCTGAAGGACTAAAGTTTGGAAACCACTGACTTAGGCAATAAAAATAAAATGTACAGACGTAGTATGAGTGATGCCTGGCTTGACAAGATTACATGTGAAAGGAATTTAAGGGGTTATTCAGTCAGTGAAAATAATCCAAGATGAATCTGGGTCGAATCTCTGTTGTTCAGATGCATCCCAAATGTAGCTGATTAACTTTGGGGTTTTGTGTGTGTGCTTCCCAAAACCCCACCTAACCAAGGATAACTGATATCGGGGCATTTTACAAGTTTTTTTAAAAACAGATTTGCATTGCCAGCAGTGTGAATAACCAATGCAAGTAGACCTGAATAGGGTTGGGATAAAACTCTGCATGCCTTGAATGCATTTTGAATACATTCTCATCATCGACAGCCCCATGGTCATGAAAGCACCACCTCATCCCCAGCAAAATAGCTGCTACTGAAATGGGGAGGGGAGAAAACAGGAATAGAGAAAGGAAAAATAGGAGAGAAGGGGGATGACAAACCCTTGGAGTAGCAGGAGGAGGACCTTCTGCCCAGCTGAGTACTGATGGTGGGTGTGAGACAAGGAAGAGTGCCTGCATATGTGAGCAACCAAACTCAAAGAGATGCTGAGAGATGCGGGTTGCAGAGGCATGTGGTTCCATAGTGTGAATTCCAGTTAAAAAAAAAATAGTCTCAGTGACTCCAGGAGTCTTAGTAGACCATAAGCTGAATATGAGTTAGTCAGCATTGTGATGTGGAAGCTAAAAAAAGCCAATGCAATTGTAGGCTGAATCAATGGGAGTATAATGTCTAGACTGAGGGGAGTAATAGTACTACTCTATTCTGTTTTGGTCAGAATTCACCTAGAATATATGTCCAGTTCTAGGCACCACAATGCAAGAAGAATGTGGACAAGCTGGAGCATGTCCAAAGGAGGGTGACCTAAAATGATGAAAGGTCTGGGAGCAATGCCCGAGGAGTAGTGGCTTAGGGAGCTGGGTGTGTTTAACCTGGAGAAGAGAAGGTTAAGAAGTGACATGACATGATAGCCATGTTTCAATATTTGAAGGGATTTCATATCGTGGATGGAGCAAGCTTGTTTTCTCCTGCACCAGAGCCTAGGGCATGGAGCAATGGATTCAAACTACAGGAAAAGAGATTCCACCTAAACATTAGGAACAACTTCCTGACAGGAAGAGCTGTTTGACAGTGGAAGACATGCTCTGAGAGTGTGGTGGAATCTCCTCCTTTGGAAGTTTTTAAACAGAGGCTGGATGACCATCTGCCAGGAGTGCTTTATCTGTGTATTCCTGCATGTCAGAAGGACTGGATGACTCTTATGATCTCTTCCAACTCCAATGCTCTATGATTCTACAGATGTATAAGTTTGGCCACCAAAATGGAAATCAAAAGACTAGTGGAGGCTGGTGAAAGAGAAAGTAATTTGTGAATACATTTTTGAAGAAACTTGTTTTTTTTTTAAATATATAAATGATTTTTATTTGATCTCGGCACATAAATTTTTTCCCCATAAAAAGATACATATATCTCCAATCATTCAAATTCCTTGGATTACAAAACATGAACACAAAATACATACATATAGACAAATCAGGTGAAAAAGAACATAAAACCAGTTTTACAGTAGTGACTAACCCTACACCTCTAACAGACAACCCTGTGAGGGGAAAAAAAATTGACTGACTACCATCACTCTCGCATACAGATACATCCATTCCCTTCCTGTCATTTAAACTTAGAATGCCATACAAATTTCTTTATTATTCGGACTGATTTCTTCCATTAGAATAATCATATCCCTTTTCATTATTACTTCATAACGTTCTCTTAAGGAGAGCCCTTTAAAATAAGATAAATGTTTATCTATTACATATCAAATTTCCTAGATTATCAGTCTTATAATAGAAATATTTACTTCATACTTAGCAGATTAAATCCCCTTTCTGACATAAATAGCTTATTATTGAATTCCACTCTTCTAAGTACTTATCCTTCTTTTCAAATTCCAGTTTTCTTGCTACTTTATCCTGTTCTAGGAGATCTAGCAGTTTCGTTCTCCATTTTTCAATAGTTGGATTTTCCTCTTTCTTCCAAACTTGTGCATACACAATTCTCGCAGCTGATAGCATATAGAACATAATTTTACCACATTTTCCCCAAACTTTCATCTAACATATTTAACGAAAAAACTTCAGGTTTAAATACAATATTTTCATTTGTAATAACTTTAATTTCCCGATAAATTTGCATCCAAAAATCACAGGTCCACCACACATGATACAAAGAACCTAATTGCTTATTACATTTCCAACAGTGAGGGTTGTAAGTTTTATACATCACACTTAATCTTTGCAGAGTGAGGTACCACCTGTGTATAATTTTATAGTAGCTTTCTCTACTATACTTTTCTCTACTTTTGAAGAAACTTATAAGTAATCTCTAGAAGATTTAAATTCAAGGCCTATCTGACCTGATTGTTTTACTTAACCTTTATTATTAACCTTTATTTATATAGCGCTGTAAATTTTACACAGTGCTGTACATGCAATCTTATAATTAGATGGTTCCCTGCCCTCAGGCTTACAATCATTTCACACATGCATATTAGTTTTGGGCACAAAGTTTGCTAAAACATGTTGGCCTACTCTTCTTTTTTAAAGTGTAGCAACCTACCTCTATTCTTTTTATATTCCTTTTGCCTTTGGTACCAAATTTTTTGTTAAAACTTATGTCCAGGGATCAACTAACTTTGTTAACTAAAGGCTTTTTCTGATGGTGAAAATAATCCAGGTAAAATCTGAGTTGAATCTTTATTGCATTTTGAATGCATCCAATTAAATTTTGTGGAGTGAGTGGCTGCCAAAACCCCCATTTAACCCAGGATAATCGGTCTCAGGTATTTTCCTGAGTTCTTTTTCTCAAAGATCTGAATCATTGTCTGTGTAAGCAAAGTGTATAAACCCAGGATGAACCAGGATAAAACTCTGCATGCATTGAATATGCTTCAAATACATTTGCATCATTGACTCCATGTTGATTCGAGTGCTGACATGTGTGAGCAACAGAACTCACATAGATGTGGTTTCATAGTGTAAGCAACAAAACCAGAATACCAAAATGTGATTATTCACTTCATCATATTAAAAATGACAACAGCTGAATAACCTCTCAGGTACACCTGTGTGGTTTTTTTTAGCCCTGAGAAGAAACTATAGCCCTAGCAAGGAAAAAAAGATCTCTTTAACAGGGGAACAGGCTTTGTATTAGAAAAAGGAGGGGAAAAGTACAAAAGAATGAATATAAGTGGAAAACCTATCAGGAGACTGTATAAAGTTATGGAGTCAGTATGGGACAATTACATGTAAAGATGAACGGTGTCAGGTTTTTACAATTTGGAAAAAGATAATATTTTGACAAGTATCCCAGACAGACACAGAATTGTATGTAATGATGATCAAAATGACAAATAGAAAACTGCTTGGATACAAAAAATTAAAAGTGAGATGAGTAGGATTTTCCATATATCCCAAAAAATGAAAGGAAATGGATTGTAAATAGGAAAAGGCACCCTCACATAGTAATACAAATAAAAATGCATTATAAACTAATTAAAAAATTATGCATTGCTGTACTCCCATTTGGTAGTATGGAGAAAACATCAAGGGCATTATGCAGAGGACATATCCAAGGTGAGCTGTGTTGGCCATACAGCAATGATGAAGAAGTCAGTGGAGCTTTGAAAGCTTGCGTGATGTGTTTTGCGCATTTTTGGTTAACCCAATAAAAGTATCACTGTTTTGTGGATTTTGGATGTTATTGTATTATGCAGAGGAGTCATGGTTGAACATAGCAATAAGCACTGAATTATATAAAAGAATGACCTTTCTACAATTCTGCAGTTCTACACAGCACATAGATTCAACAAATCATTCCACCTGGGACAATTAGTTGTTTTTATGTTTTTAATATGACTATAGATCACATATTTTGAAAAGGCAAATGACAGATTAAATTAATTTTGTTGAATACACACAATTTCTTTAAAATGTTATATTTACTTTAATTGAATTAATGCTTTTTAAATAGACTGGGAAATGCTTTTAAATGTTATGTCTTAAACCTGCAGATTAATGTTTTAGTGAAACGTTCACTCACTAAATATCTGAAAGCTACCATTTTCTGCTTGGGGAAAGAAGGGAAGAGGCCAAAAGCGAAGTATTTTCTTTGCATCACAAATTCTAGGATTTCACCCGCTAAAATTGTGTATGTATTGATAACCTTTGGAGTCATCAGTGCACTAAAATTAGTTTGTTTATTTTGTCCATTCCATGTATCAGAGGTTTATTTAAAAACTTTAATTGGAGTTTGTTGGAACCATAAGGTCAGAGGACCCAGCTCCAGTTACTTATCTGGCAGCTGCATCCTACACTGACTTCATTTTCCAAACAGTTTTCAAAGACTATTGCCACACATTATAGTAGTCTAACTTGGATGTTAATGCCATGGACAACTGAGGTCGTTGTTGTTGTTGTGTACTTTCACGTCATTCCTGGCTTATGGCAACCCTATCATGGGGCTTTCTTGGCAAGATTTGTTCAGAGAAGATTTACCATTGCCTTCCCCTGAGGAGAGAGTGTGACTTGCCCAAGATCATCCAATGGGTTTCATGGCCAAGCCAGGAACTGAGTCATATTACGTCCCCATTTTTCTCATGTTATTTTATCTCCACCCCCACATTTCTAGGTAGAAGAAAAATGAAATTTAAAATATATCTGAATAGTTCATTTTTAGGGTAGTTGCTGATATATGCCTTCTAAGAAATTTAATGACTTGTCCAAAACCTGACTTTGTGCAGAGGGTGCCATTTTGTTTCCAGATATAAAAATTAATCTCCATTTGCGTGGCTGAGATATTTGCTAAAGGCAATGGAAGATTAAAATTTATGTATAAGTATATCCAAAGGCTAAATTAAAGCTCCTCAAATACTTTCCACTAATTATATTTTTTAATATAGGATTGGCATTAATAAATGAATTTAAAGTGCAGTCCTGTACAGGATTACTCACTGAGTTTAGTAAGATGTATTTCCAGGTAAACACCCGTAGCACTGCAGCTTTACTTTTCTACTATCCTTAGATCATTTCATCTAGTTTCACATTTTATGGCTGCCAGCTGGGTAGTACGCTATGTGCTGTTGCCTCTGTATGGAAGAGAGCTGAAGAGGGACAGATTAATATAGCTGCCTGCCTTTTTTATTCTCCTTGGGATACGATAGTCATCTAAATCTGTTACATATTTAGTAGTTCTAGACCATACTGAATGCTTTGCTATACTAGTCTATCTCCTTTCTGCCTTTAACTTCTTTTTCCTAATCTTTTATTCCAATTTCAACTTTTAAACTCAGAATTGTTAACCTGGATGAAAATTACCCTGAGTAATGGTCTGCATGATATATCTGTAGGTTCCCAACCACTGTCAAAGGCCAATGTAGTGTACTTTAGTTGGCTTTTGTGTAACTATCTTAATGATACACATTTGGGTTTGAGACACTCCTAATTGGTCATCCTTTCTTGGATCCTGTGAAAACTGGGCAGAAGCTCCTGGGAAGAAGACGGCCCATGCAAGGGAAATGGCACCTGAATAGGGTGCCTCTCAAGTGCCTCCTACAACGTCAGAAAATGCCAGTTTCGTGCACTATCTGGATATGTCTGGTTACATCATATGTGGTACTTCTCTAGTAATTATTCAGTCTGCTTCCCTCCATGACATCTTAAGTCCCCTTCTTATGACAGCAACACCCACTCGCTGATCAGTAAAAGCTTAATCAGAAGAAGCAATACATTGTCTTAATGGACATGCTTGCTGGTGGTTGCTTGGAGTTATAGTCTGACTCAGACACATCTGAAAGGCACCAGGTTGGGGGAGATTAATGCAATCATGATGGATGTGAAGTTTAATGACCAACTATCTTGCTATAGTGGCCAAGATTTTATTATGATTGTCATCCCACAGTCTGAACCTGAAAGGTAATATTAGGTACATTTTACTATAAACATAAGCAAAGATAAAATGCATAGACAAAAAAAAGCAAACATTTCATTGTGTCAGGGATTGAGCTGAATGCAGTGTTAGCGGATGCATGAATGAAAGGAATGAGACTTGCCTTAGTATAAGCCCATTAATAGCAATGGAACTACTCTAATTATGGATCCAGCCCTATTAATTAACATTACCAAAATGAAAATCTTAAGATGGGGAAGTTAAAAAAAAACCCAAAACAAAATGAGAACTGCACCCAAATGATCTTTAGATAAAATGCTGATAAGATAAAATGTTGGTAAGTAGGAAAACTTAAAAAGATGAATGAGCGAGAAAAGGGATAACAGTCAAACAACAGAATGGCAAGACATAAAAGATTATAGGACCAAGAATACAAAAATAAGCCAAAAATGGAGGTCAGTTGGAAAAAGTGGGAAAGAATGAGAAGACAGAGTGAAAGCTGAATGATGTCCCTGAACTTGGTATGAAGCTTAGCTAAAGGTGCCTGGAAAGTTTGTACCAAATTTTCTACATTTTTGCAGCTCACCTCTCTTCTAGGAAGTCAACCATCCGTAGGCCACAATAGGTCTGTCCTATCTTTTAGCCAATGCGGTGCTAGCAGAAAATTGGTTTCCCACTGAAGCAGTGTTAATCTCCTAGCCACAAAGCTGGCTGGACAAAGAAAAATACCTAAGCAGGCTTTTTGTAGAGTAGCTATCCAAGAAGAAAATAAGTAGGCAAGTTCAGAAAACACCATGTTGGCAAAGGCTGGGCTTGACTGTGACTGGTCACTGGACATAGTTCAAGGCTAAGATTAAAGTTCTGGTAGTAAACAGATCCTCCTCCTCCTACAAATCCCAGCAGCCCTCAGCATAGCCAATGGTGGGAAATGATAGGAATTGCAGTCCAGCAACATCTTCAGGGTTCTATGATTCCCACTCTAGTTTCATCTCATCTCAACATGTTTTTAACTTGCAGGCAGTTCTTAAAGCATGAGCATCAATTCAGTTGTGAGTACAAACCATACCCTCGATTTTGCATAGTAGAGACTGAAATACATCAGAATGAGATCTAAAGAAAATCATACCTAGTTTTTCATGTCCACAGAGACTTTGGCATGTGCATTCTATGGAACACCTCCCTACCTGCTGTCCATATTTCAATTTGGAAACTGAGGGAATTTTCTGTGTGATTTGGTGAGGGGATCTATAGATGTATATATTAATTTTTGAAAGCAAAATAGACACACACACCAAAGCCAAAGGCATTTTCAAGATTTTGAGAATATCCACAGTGAGTCTCAGTTAAATGCTCTTGGCAGCTAACTAAGGACTTTTGAATATTAAGAGAGGATTACATTCCAATAGGCTGTAGCTGGATACGAACCTGGCCCAAATCCCTGGTTTTTAGACTGCCAGTTCTAATCAAAATCTCCTGGATCAGAAAGTAATAGATCTTGTGGGCTGAGGGGATCTCAGGAATCATGAAGATAGCTGCCTCTGTGAATGCTTCGTTAAAGTGCCAGGTTTCAGAAGATAAGCAAAAACATTATTTACTACATACAGGCCTGATATGTTTGCCAAAGCTTGTTCACACATTACATTTGCACTACCTCTTCCTCTTTGATTTATTCAATTCTGTCATTCATATGACAGAATTTGGGTTATCAGGACACAGGGCATCCTGTTTGTTAGCTGCAAATAGAGCAAACCCATTCAATCAGTTGTTGATTAATGAATCAATAAATCAGTAAATCCCATTGATTCAAGAGATCTATTCTAGGTAGGACTAATAACAGGATTTGACATATCAAATTTTTGATCCTTCCCTTCCTTCACAGAATTGAGTAATTTCATTTTTTCCCTCACAAACAGCTCCTGTGAGATAGGTTAAGCAGTCCCATCTTCCCCACTTTGGTGCTTTCCATGTGTTCTGAACTTCAGTTTCTATCATTTCCAGCCAAAATCCAGCAATGGTGATGAATTATGACAACCAAAGATCAGAAAATTTGAAGGGTATCAGATTGCGGAAATCTGGGCTGACTATGACTTGGGCCCAAGATGACCTTGTGAATTTCCTGGTGCAGAGCAAGGGTTCAGACCAATTTCATTACATCACAACATTGCATCCATTATCTCCATTTTAGGATGAAACTACTGCATGTTCTTGACTGTATATTAAACTATATAGTCAATATGTGTATAAATCAAGGGCAGATTTTTGGGATGAAGCAAAGAAAAATGATGCCAAAGAATGTACAGAATTGTGGCAGGCATAATTGAGTTCACCCTAAAGGCTGGGCTGACAAATTATGTCTGTGTGATATAAGTGACCAGAAAATGTGCACATGTGAAAAAGGATGAGGAGGCAAAGCAAAGAAAATGGCAACTACGGGGCTGTGCATACCACCCCTGAAGGGTTTTCACCAGATTGGGGCTGTGGCAACCGCATGCCACAGCCTTGATCTGGCCTTTCTATCGTGCAAAAAGGATCTGCAAAAAGTGGCTCCTTTTTGCACCCTGGAAAGGATGCTGTAGCCATCGGCACTGTAGCTTTTCAGTGCTCCTTTGGCACTGTGTCATCTAAACACAGCGCCATGATGCCACGCACCATGTGGTGCAGTGTGCATTGTTATGCCGGCCTGGGGACAGAGTCAGGGCATGTGTCATGTAGAAGTCATGCCCCAAATCTGCCCCCAGGCCAGCCAAACATGCTGGTCTGCACAGTCCCTATGTTAGCAGTAATGATAGCCTTTAAATTTAACATTATACCTTTGCCTGATTTTAAAGCCAAAAAACTGACAAACATACAAATCATATTCAAATCCTTCAAGTCTTATTCAAAGCTTTCAAAGCCCAGTTCCCCCTGGGACTCCTTTGAGAAGTGCCAAACATGTGCTATTGCTGCCATTTTCCCACCCAGGCATTCAAAAAGCTCAGAAGTGGCACTGTACTAGAGAGAGGAGAGGGGGTTTGGTGCTACTTTTGGTTGCTCCCAGGACAGATTAAGCTCTTGCCTTTCACCACTCTACTCAGAGAAGGTGAGGGTACCTTTTTTGGATGAATTAAAGTACAGTACTTACATAGATAAATCGACCCAGTTTTTTTGGGTCATTTCTTTTTCTTAACATTTCTAATCTTATACAAGAGTATATACATTAATCATTACACCTGTGACACATTTGCTGGGCTGATTTGTGCTTCTGTCTTAATATACATGCGATGCCAACTGGAAAATTGTGCTCCTCTCAGACTGTCAGAGGAAACTCGGCTATGTTCAATGCTTCAAGGACTGGTTTTGATTTTGCGTTTAAAAAAAAAAATCTTTTGAATTTCAGAACCATATGAAAAGACTTCTTTGAACTTGTACAAGGAACAAAAGCTTGAAGGGGATATTGAATTATGTGCATAAAAATTGAATCCTCTGACCCCCCAAGCACCTTGGAGCGGTTTTTTTATTTTTTAAATGGCCAGCATTTTTCCAAATCTTCATGTGTGGGTGTGACAGCATGGCTGTCCTACTTGGAAAAGTGGTTAGCATGTTAATGAATGCAATGCCTTAGGGGATATTTTAGTATCTTGACTCAAAACTAACACACACACACATCCCTTGCAGGAAAAAAAGAGTTTTGATGCACTTCTATAATAGGATTTTTATCTGTTACAAGTTTTGAGACAAGTTTTGGCATTTGTTGCTCTGGTTGTTAGCATCCCATTAAAATGACAAAGAAGGTGGCAGTTAGCAACAGCAGCTTCTTCAAAGGCCCAAGAGTTATTGTGTCTTCTTAATAAATGTCTGGTGTACTCCTTGCCTAATGACATTGTTGGTGATTACTGGCCATTAGGCTACAGTGGTGTGACATAATAAGGCTACACTCATTAACCTTAATACTGGTCACAAGAATAAGTGGCTTAGAGATGCCCTCCATGAAGTTAAATCAACACATTATAGCCATTAATTGTAACCTGCCTGTTTTCCTAACATGTCTTGTGTCACTTCTCTGGATCTAAGGATCCAGGTCTCCATAAATGGGTATCCAGAATTAGTATGTCTTTGTATAATTGTTCCTAACATTCAGTGCTGCAGCTCGGATTGGGTTATAAATTGCCCTTGCCTCAGACCAGCCAGAGATTATGTGGTATCTTGAATATTTTATAGAACAGGGTTGGGCAACTGTGGGAAGTGAGGGGACTGCATTCCCCCTCCCCCTCCAGAGATATTGGAGGACTGTACAACCCACGAAAAAAGAAAGAAAATAAAAATGTGTTTTATTCCCTAACATCTTCTAGAGGTCGTGGAGGTATTGGAGCTCCAGGATCCTCTTGTTGAGAATCCCCTTCTGGACTGGTTGTCCATCATATAAGCTATTGTACTCATGTCCAGCTTGTGGGACAACTTATGGTTGTCCTCTTTGGAACCGGAATGCTGGCCTATGCAGGGAAATCAGTCAGAGGTTACCAAAATTGCAGTCCTAAATATGTGCAGAGCGATAGGCCTTTGGTCTGATCCAGCTGATCTTACTTTAAGTTTCTGTGTCTTGCAAAGTAGCTTCTAATACAAAAAACAAACAAACAAACAAAAAAAAAGACTGAGAAAAATATCTAATACTTCCCACACTTTGAAATTATTATTATTTTGAACCCATTGTATTTCATTCTGAATTTTAGTGGGTCATTTCCCCCCAAATTTGAATCAAATGGTGAAACTAATGTTTAATGTTCTCACTGTTGTAGCAGAGAACAGTTTCGAGTTGAATCACAGTGTTTAAGACTGACATTCAAAATTTGGCAAGGCTTTGGAAACATATAGACACCACTGAGAATATATTCCAACGTGTGCGTTTTCAAACACTAAGTTCTAATGTACTTAATATTTCTTTCTCTTGACAAGGGAATGGCTGCCAATTCCTGACAAGCAAAGAATGATAGCTCTGAGGTGTTGCTTGACTACAGAATGAGCACTCTGATTTTAGGATTATATATGAGAGTCTGTGGATTAGTTTCCATTTTTGGATGTTGTAGGGTTCAAACTGGAGCTTGGAAAGTTACTGTTAAAAGTAATTATTTACAACTAGTTTCATTATAGCTCATTATAGCTGAGATCATTATAGCTCAGGTTCTTGGAAAAATACTCTTTATTTCCTGTTTTTCAGAATAACCTACCAAGGTGCTTTGAGTAATTTCTAACTTATTTGCATTCTACAAATCACTGGCCCACATTACCAAACACACTTTCCTTCCAGACACCTTGTTGTCACTTCAGCACACAATAGAACATGAACCAGCTCTTAAACCCTGAGATCCCTTGATAGAGGGCAGGATATACCATATATACTTGACTATGCTGACTTCATGTATAAGTCGAGAGTGGGTTTTGGGGCCAAAATTATGGATTTTGATATGATCTGTAGATAAGTCAAGGAGAAAACTTAGGGGCATGTAACAAAGAATGTAAAGAACTTACAAAATTTCAGCGGGCATAAATGTTTGTCCTCACCTTAAGGAGGCAACTGCTACCACGTTTTCCTGCCACAAGGAAAGGCCAGAAGCAGTGACCTGGCAGAGATTAGAGCGGGGTCAGTGCTTCTTTTAGGTTCGCCCAGGAAAGACTAAATTCTCACCTTTTGCCAATCTACTCAGAGAAAGGGATGGTTCTGTTTATTTTTTTCTTCTTTTAAATAAGAGTTAAAGTACACCAGGTCTTTATTTCAGTTAACAAATCATACAGCATAATAGTCGTCGTCATCATCATCATCAACAACAACTCCAAACATCCCAACAATTATATACATCTCACACACCTATAAACAAAAGTGTGAGCTCTCCCTATTGGGAAATACAAACAAACCACATTAACATAAAACAGTGGGGTACAATTAAATGCAAATATATTTTAAAAACAGCTTAGTAAAGTTTTTAAAATTCATTACCAAACAAATACAACAGTAGTTACAATGTAAAGTACTTATATTGACCCGTGGATAAGTTGACTAAAATTTCTAGGCTTATACATGAGTATACACAGTAAAAAATTTGATAAATAAAAACCAAGTAGCTGGTTATTTGCAACAGGTTACTTTGGTAAAGGAACCCTGGTGGCGTAGTGGTTAAATGCCTGTCCTGCAGCCACTCACTCAAAACCATAAGGTTGTCAGTTCAATACCAGCAAAAAGGCTCAAGCTTGACTCAGGCTTGCATCCTTCCGAGGTGGCTAAAATGTAGTTAGTCAGTCCTATGTATAATATAAAGTTTTCAGAACTGTTGTCTTTCTATATCTCGTGTGACTTACTGATGGAAGTGAAAACATGAGGCAGCATCCTCCACACAGAAAATAATGTTTCTCCTCAAGAAATGTGTGGATCTTTTGCAGAATAAGTCCTGAGCTGCTAGTCTAGGAGTCTCCTTGGGGTGAAAGAGATGAACAGGAAAGAGACGTTCAATTAAAACTGTTGTTTTAATATAAATCACAATTTTGTCCCATTTTCAAGGGGGGAAATGCCCTGTTATGTTGCAAAAATGATTTGAAGATCCCTGTTTGAAATTGTGCTTGTCAAAAACAAACAAACAAACAAACAGAAAACGTGTCATGGAGTGTGAGAAGTTTTATGAAAAGGTGTTGAAAGACCAAAAATTGCCTCATAAGATTACTTCATTGAAGAAATACTCATGGTATGATCATGGTGAAATATAGCCCCCCTCTACATCTATCTAAAATTTTGTATGAGTTCTGTCACTGAAGAATAATTGTTAGCTCAGTATGTTCATGTCATAAAACTTTTGTTATTGTCTTACTTTTTCATGAGTATGGGATATTACATAATCCTGTCCTGTTTTTGCCATCCCAATGTCCTGTTTTTGTCTCAAGGAAATATGGTCACCCTAAGCATAACCTTTCATAAACTTGGCCTACTTTACTTGATGCAAGAGTCAAAGGAAACCTGGCTAAAAGCATATATCAAATATAGAAGTTCAGAGTGCCTTAAACAAACTGTAAATTAAAATTAGGAAACCAGGTACAAAGATGTCAAGATCTGAATTAAACATTGGATTGCATAGTACTGGATGTTTGGACTGAAAGTTTCTGGTTATCTATATATTTGTTTGTTATATGTTTGGTTTTACGAGGGTGATATATGATGTTTTTTTCTGAATGAGAACTAATAAAAATAAAAATATTAATATTAATAAAAATTAATGTTATATGTTTGGTTTAACGAGGGTGATATATGATGTTTTTTTCTGAATGAGAACTAATAAAAATAAAAATAATATTAATAAAAAATTGTTATATATTTGGTTTAACCAGGGTGATATATGATGTTTTCTTCTGAATAAGAATAAAATAAAAAAATTAATAAAAAACAAAAAACAGAGCTTTTAAAAATTGATGATGATGATGATGATGATGATAGACAGTACAGGATGTATGTGGCCTGTGTCTATTTGTTTTTGCCGGGTGTCCAAAAACAGGGTGATCAAAGACCCTCCTTTTTCAGGACGTGTCCTCCATTTCAGTTTCTGTCCAGGAGCAGCTTCCAATACAAACAAAAATATGCCCAAGAAAAATATCTAATGCTTCCCACATTTTGAAATTATTATTATTTGGAACCCATTGTATTTCATTTTAATGTTAAAATGTCCTCCATTTGGAGCATGTTGGCCTTGGAGGGAGGGGAAGGAGAAGGTGTATTATTATTATTATTAACCTTTATTTATATAGCACTGTAAATTTACACAGTGCTGTAATATACAAACTTTTTAATTAGAGGGTTCCCTGCCCTCAGGCTTACCATCTAAAAAGACACAACACAAAAGGAGAAGGGAATGGTGGTGGGGAAAGGGAGCAAGTCCAGCAGTTCCTTCTCTCCCTCTGAGGCCTGGACCAAGGCAGAGGGACTGGAAAAAAAGCCCCTTTCCCTTCTCTTTCCTCTCCAGAGCTGAGCTGCAGTTCCCCTGGCTTCCTGAAGATGGAGCTTTCTCCCCAACCAAGACTGGACCAAGAGCTGCTGAGGAAAAGGAGGAAGGAGGGAGAGGGAAAGGAGGAGGAGGAGGAGGAGGCTCCTCGGAACTTGCTGGGAGCAAAGGCGGAGGCCAAAGGGCTCCAGGCGGCCTCCAACACTTCCACTGATTCACCCTCTCCCTCCCTCCCTCCTCAGAACGACACTCCTTCTCACAAACACAGACACACACCTCTCTCTCACACACACATTAACAATGTCTCTCACACATAAGCACACACACACAGTCTCACATACACACCTCTCACACATGAACACCCCCCCCTTACACATACTTAACAATGTGTCTCACACATAAACACACACATTCTCTCTCTCTCTCTCTCACACACACACACCTTTCACACATAAACACCCCCTCTCTCACATACACATTAACAATGTCTCTCACACAGAAACACACACACACACACACTCTTGCACACACATACACCTCACACACATAAACACTCTCTGAAACCTGTCTCTCACACACCCCTCACACATGAACACTTCTCTCTCTCTCACACACACACACACACCTCACACACCTACAACTCCCCTTCTCTCACACACATATGCACACCTCTTTCACACATATAACCCCCCCTCACGACCCACACCCCTCTTTTACACACACACCGTCCCCCCTTCTCCCTCTGTGTCCCTCCTGGATGGCTGCCCTGTCCTCTTCTCCCCCCAAAAGCAGGAGTGCCTTCCTTGCTCCAAGGACAAGTCTTCCCTTGGCCCACTGGCCTCCCTCCTTGAAGGTAGCCCACAACAATCCTCCCCCCCCCAACAACAAGAACAACAACAGTCAACAGTGCAATACAGCAGCTAAAAAGGCCAATGCGATTGTAGGCTGCATCAATGGAAGTATAGCGTCTAGATGAAGGGAAGTAATAGTGCCACTCTATTCTGCTTTGGTCAGGCCCCACCTGGAATATTGTGTCCAGTTCTGGACAGCGCACTTTAAAAAGGATGTAGAGAAACTGAAGTGGGTCCAAAGGAGGGCAACGAAGATGGTGAAGGGTCTGGAAGCCATGCCCTATGAGGAACGACTTAGGGAACTGGGGATGTTTAGCCTCGAGAAGAGAAGGTTAAGAGGTGATATGACAGCCCTGTTTAAATATTTGAAGGGATGTCATATTGAGGAGGGAACAAGCTTGTTTTCTGCTGCTGCAGAGAACAGGACCCGGAACAATGGATGCAAACTGCAGGAAAAGAGATTCCACCTCAACATTAGGAGGAACTTCCTGACAGTAAGGGCTGTTCGACAGTGGAACACACTCCCTCCGAGTGTAGTGGAGTCTCCTTCCTTAGGGGTCTTTAAGCAGAGGCTGGATGGCCATCTGTTGGGTATGCTTTGATTGGGAGTTTCTGCATGGCAGGGAGTTGGACTGGATGGCCCTTGTGGTCTCTTCCAACTCTAGGATTCTATGATTCTTTCTTGACTCTGGCTCTGAGCCCCCAACCCCCCCCCCTCCCAGCTCAGTGGCCTTTTATTTTATTTTATTTTATTTTATTCCTCCTCTGAAGTAAAGGATAAGGGGATATGTAATTCTAGTGATGTATATGTTATGTATTTATTTATAAACTGCCTTGATCCTTCTGGAAAGGCAGGATAGAAATGAAATCTATCTTCATCTTATTATTATCATTTTTGATCATCATCTATTTTAAATTGATTTTAATTTGCATGTATAGTGTTGGTATTTTAGTTTGAAAGTAAGGGATAAAGGGATAGGTAATTTTAGTGATGTACGTGTCATGTATCCTCTTGTAACCCACCTTGATCCTTCTGGAAAGGTGGGATAGAAATGAAATCTATTATTATTATTGTTGTTGTTGTTGTTGTTACTATTATTATCATAAATATTGATAAAGCTTCCTGACATTAACATTGGCTATTCCTTCTTGTGTGGTGTCTCATAACAGAGAAAGGAAGGAGGAGAAACAGCAGTGTGCTCAGGCATCCTTGCAAAGGGGGGTGGGCAGAAAATAAGGGGAGGACAGCGGGGGTCTCGGTTTCGACTTGGAGAGGTTTCGACCCGGTTTCGGTGTTGAGGCTGAGGCAGACTTTTATAGATATGTGAATTTTGTGTGTATATATATATATATATATATTACACACACACATATATGTATATATGGGGTGGGGAGGGAAGAGAAGGCTTGGTTTTACAATCCTTCCTCCCCCCTCCTCTTCCTCCTCTCCTTTCTTCTTCCTCTCCTCCTCTTCTGCCCATCCTGGTTTGTCTCTGGCTGTCTTTCTGTCTGCTTCGAAGTGGCTTCGGAGGGGACTCGGGAGCCAGGCGATCGTGGCATTCAGGCAGCTGGCCTTTCAGCACCACGGACAGCGCCACAAGTGCGGAGCCCATAGAAGAAGCAGAGAAGGATGGAGGAGATGCTTGGAGGCGCCTCCTGGACCGGTGAGTGGCAAGAAGGAAGGAAGGAAGGCAGGCAGGCAGGATCTATCTATCTATCTATCTATCTATCTATCTATCTATCTGGGGGACCATCAGAGAGACCCCTTTTCTCATCCTAGTACCCGACCATGCTGCAACTTGGGAAGCGCATGCATCAAGTTGGCAGAGTTTGGCCACAGAGAGAGAGAGAGAGAGAGAGAGAGAAGGGGATACTATATCTATCTATCTATCTATCTATCTATCATCTAATTATTTATTTTTTGGAGGTGGAACCTTTCTCTCTCTCTCTCTCTCTCTCTCTCTCTCTTTTTCTTAAAGGATCAGCCCCCTCCTCAAAGGAACTTGATTGCTCTGGATGGTGAAGGGTCTGGAAGCCATGCCCTATGAGGAACGACTTAGGGAGCTGGGTGTGTTTAGCCTAAGGAAGAGAAGATTAAGAGGTGATATGATCGCCCTGTTTAAATATTTGAAGGGGTGTCATATTGAGGAGGGAGCAAGCTTGTTTTCTGCTGCTCCAGAGATTAGGACCTGGAACAATGGATGCAAGCTCTATGAAAAGAGATTCCACCTCAACGTTAGGAGGAACTTCCTGACAGCAAGGGCTGTTCCACTCGCTCAGAGTGTAGTGGGGTCTCCCTCTTTGGAGGTCATTAAGCAGAGGCTGGAGGGCCATCTGTCGGGGATGCCTTGATTGGGAGTTCCTGCATGGCAGGGGGGGTTGGACTGGATGGCCCTTGGGGTCTCTTCCAACTCTATGATCCTGTGATGGTATTCTATGAAGCAGGCTTGAAAACCAATGCCCTCCCTTCTTCATGCAGCCCTAAGAACCAGAAGAGCAACAGAGGATGGGATTGTGAAAAGCAGATTGTGGAAAGAGAGGAAGAAATGGAAAACACACACACACACACACACACACAACCCCCTCCTCCTTTCTTTGCCCACTCTGGCTAGGCGGGTCTCCCCTCCAAGTCCCAACCAGGCCTGACCCTGCTTGGTTCCCCAAGGGCTTCTCCCTGCAGCCTGGGTGGCCAAGGAAGAAGAGGGAGGGAGGAGATGCTCCCTGGCCTCCCTTCACTGCCTCTTTCTTTCTTTCTTTCTTTCCCTTTGCTCCCCATAAGTTTGGGGCTGAGAGGGGATTTGTTGCTGGCGGTGCCCTTTTTTTTTTTTGCAGCAGTGTCGGGATCCTGATCTCACCCCAAAAAAAGGAGGGGGAAAGAGAGAGGGGCGGGGAATCAGAGAGAGAGAGAGAGAAAGAGAGAGAGAAGAGAGAGAAGGAAGCTTGTGGAGTGGAATTACCTAATCCTCCTCCTCCTCCTCCTCCTCCTGGATCCTCTTCTCTTTCTTTCCTTCTGCCCAGGCTGACCTCCTGCAATCCTCCGGAGAGCTATGGACCGGCCAGCTTTGCCCATCGATTGGGGGAACCGAGGTCCAGGGAGAGGTCGGTGTCTTCTTTGGGGGGGGGGGATCTGGGTTGGGAAGGGGGGATGGATCTGGGGTGGGGAAAGGGGTGGTAACCCAATTGACAGCGCTGTATATATAAAGGTTAATAATAATAATGATAGAGATGAGACAGGGACACACACACACACTCAAGTTTATGTCATTTGGGTCTCATTGTTGGACACTTTCCATCCTCTGTCGCCCCCCTTGTTTCCATTTGCAGGAGAGTCTATACTTGGAAGAGCTGCTCAGCACAGTTTCTTCCTCTGATCGGAGGATTTTTTTTTCTCCCCTTCTATTTAAGTCGCTTGATCCACTGCTTCTCTGCAGCCCAGAGAAGGAAAGAAGCTCAGGCTGTGTGTATGTGTTTGTGTTGTCTGTGTGTGTGTGTGGAGGGGAGACACAAAACCCCAAACCCACCTTGTAGGAGAGAAAGACCAAGAAGAGGCAGGTGGGTTGGTGGGGAGGTTTCTTGGAGCTGGTGAAATGGCTTGGGACTGGCACGTGTCCCTCTTGGTAGAAAAGCAAAAGGGTTGTGTTGTTGTTGTTGTTGTTGTTGTTGTTAAGCCTTCAGATTGTGTCAGAGGTGACAGGAGCTTCCCTTGGCTGGTGGAAGCGAGGAAGACCCTCTCCATCTATTTCCCTAGATCTCAGAGAAGCCTCCAAGCCAGCTATAGATAGCAAGAAAGCCCCAAGCTGTCTGGCTAGAGAAGCTCATCTCCTTTGGAGAGCTCTCATCCATCTTCCTTTCCCCCTGTAGCAGGTATTTTCAAGGCAAGAAGCTGAAGGGATCCTGTTTCAACCCATACTCATGAAACCTATGCAATAATCCAGAGGTGTTTCTAGAGCTGGGAAGCGTGCAGGTTCAGGCAGGGCAGGGATGTCTTTGCCATGAGAAACCAGCTCCTGACCTGTTGGGGGTTGAAGATTTCATCCGCCCCCCTCCACAAAGGTACCATTTTCTTGGAGAGATGTCTGAGACGGGGGCGATTAATTTTAATTTTTTTTAAAGGGTTATTTTGAATGCAGCAGGAAAAGATCTGAATTTTATCTTTATGGCTTGTCGGTAAGGATACTAGGTATGTTGTGACAGGTCTTGTGAAAATTGGGCATCAAGAATAAAGTCATTCAATGCCAGGCTGAATGCTCACAGCCCACATCCCTTGTTTCAGTGCCTATGATAAGGGCAGGAAAGTCAGAAAGAGCAATTTTGAGAGTAAAATATCCCTTCTCTTCTGCCCATATAGTCCCATCAGTGTTGCAATGCCTCAGGAAGAGAAGGAAGGCAATGAACAACAGAGGGCTCTCTTCTAAGATGATTTACTATCCAGGTAATAGCGGCTTTTTGCAGGATTCTGGAGAGCCAAAGCAGGAAAAACCTACTTGTTACTTGGATTTACTGGCCTCCCACTAAATCCTAAACCTGTTTCCTTGGAAGCATGTTCTGTGGCTTTTAAGAGGACTAACATTCAAATAAGTGAGCTCAGGAAGATGGCCAGAATGCATTTAAGAAGGGCTTTCCCCTCCATTTGAATGTTTGTGCATGTGCATGAATGGACTTCAGATAAAGGGAACAGAAGTGCAGCGAGGAGTTTAATATGAACACAGCTCTCTCAGAGGAGCGAGGAAAGCGAGGCTGGAATACAAGGGAAGGAAAGGTTTGACTCAGCCAAATGTATGAAGAGTTGGCAGAGCCGGTCCGAGCTTTGCCTGGGCATAGTTGGCAGCCAGACAGCCAGTAGCTTGAGCTGACAGTGACCTTGGCAGCACGAGGGCAGCAATGTTCACTTTTGAACAAACCAGTCTCGAACAATGTTTTAGTGCAATAGGCACAAGAAGGCCGGGATTTGGAGAGGAGAACTGTGCTCCGTTGTGGTCCAACTCTTTATCTTTCCCCACTTCTTCTTCTTTCTTTTTGGATGAAGGTATTTTCTCACACTTTGTGTGAGAGAACTCCTCCTCTTTGCGTTGTGTTTGTTTTCCACTCCTCTGAGCAGAGGGTTTGGGATCATTGATGCAGCAAGACGAACTTCTGATAAACTGGAGCTGCAGCAATCTGTTGGCTGGAGCTGAGAGTCCTCTAGGCTGATTTGGAAAGCCTGCTTCCATTTCACAAAGGAAACCGGGAGGTGGAAGTGTAATAGAAAAAAAAAAAAACATGCTCCATTTGACAGATCTGTTCAGCAGAGAGAGCAGTGTTGTAGCTTGTTCTCTGTTGTTTGGTTCCTAAACCTGTTTGGAAGATATATTTTTTCCTCCTGGCATAAGAATATAGCTGTGCTGTATATATTTATTTCGAGGCTGTGTGGCATCTATGTGTGCATATAGGAATCCATGTGGCACTCAAATCTGTTAAACTAGTTACATTTGACATATATGCGTTATTCTGATGGCAGGTGTTCTTCACATAGAATAGAGGCTGGTGGAAAGATGAGTAATAATGATGCTTAGCATTTATATAGTGCTGCCTGAGAGATCAAAGGGCTTCATCTGCCTAGATTAGTGTTCCTTACAAGAATCCTGTGAGGTAGATCAATGTTATTATCCTCACATTGCCAATCCGGGCCTTGCAGATAGCAATTTGCCTTGAGTTATCCAGAAAATTAAATGGCTGAGCTGGCATTTGAACCAGGGATTTCCCAGTTTTATGCTCTTAGTCATCCCACAGCCCTGGGTCTTTGATAATTATCTCCTGAAGGAAGATCTGAAGCATTTGCTCCATTTGATGAAGTTTGGCTTCCCATATCATTGTGATGATTTAAGAAAGAATTGCTCTTTCAGTCTAAAGATAGTTGTTGGATCAAGAGATCACCTGCTGCTGGATCCTGCCAATTGGAACTGGAGTCCTCTAATAAATCCTGCTATTGGCACTGGATCCTGCCAATAATAACCGAAGAGGTCATTTTAGAGCAGTGGGGTGTAGATGTATGAAATGTGATTAGTTTACAATTCGATGCTGTTGTCTTATATTCTGCTTTGGATAAAGGAGTGGAGGGCGGGGGGAGCAGTCAGTATGGTTCGAGTGCCTTGAATATAATAAAAGGCCAGGGGTTCTTTTTTTTTTTTTTTTAAAAGATAACCAAGGGGCAAAGGAGCAGTGATAGAAGTTTGTCAGATCATGCATTGGCTAGAGCAAGAGGATAGAGATAAGCTTCTTTCCAGTATATCCTCCTTTCTCTCTCACACACAGACGTATCTTTAGAAATGAGGGAGGGGTCATCCATGAAACTGACAGGACAGTGATTCAGGAAAGATAAAAAGAAGCAGCACTTCACCCAATGCATGGTCAAACAGTGGAATTTGCTTCCACAAAATGTGGACTTGGGATGGCTTCGAAAGGCAATTAGACCTATTATAAGAGTATCATTGGCCATTTAGCACAATAGCTACACAGATCTTTAGGTTCAATGGCTGCATGCCTTTGAGTACGAACTGATGAGGAATAGTGGTGGTTTATTTTGCTCCCAGTCTGCTTGCTGGGTTTCTTAGAGGCATGTTGGTGGTCTGTATGGGATTCAATGGATTGCACTAAATGTGTGTGTGTGTGTGTGGGGACACAATCCTTTTGGCTGTGTTTGAGGACTAGCTTGTGTCTGATGTCATCTTGTACTCACGCAAAAATACCTGCCCTATGGTAAGAGTTTGGAAATACAAAGGGAGCATGTATGAGCCACATATGGCCCATGAGCTGTGCACTCCTGGATTAGATGCCCCTTTGGTCTAATCCAGCAGGTTTCTTTTTAGGATTGCTATGTGTCACACAGGATACGTGCCTGTTCTAGAAATAATGTAGTCAGTGGTGTAGGGATTTGAGCATTAGACTAGAACTCCAGGAAACCAGGGTTTGAATCCCTGGTTGGCTGTGGAAAGCCTCTGGGTGATCTTGGGCAAGGCACACTCTCAGCTTTAGAGGAAAGCAGTCATGAACCTTCTCTGGATAGCTGTTGCCAAGAAAACTTTGTGACAGGGTTGCCATAGGTTGGAATAAATGAATGTATAAAATGACGATGACAACAATATGAACACCACCAAGGCTAACAGCATGGCATTACACTAAGGATGGCCCACATTTTTATGGTGAAGTCACATACAACATTCTTAATGCAACCAAAAGGTGCAAGATAAGATATTTTCAATGCTGAAGGCGTTCTTCATTCCCCACTAAGGGTTCTGTAGCCTTGTATTGTCCCTATTCCCAGCACCATTCAGCAGTCACTGCTGTTGCTTTTCTTGTCTGCGTAGTCTACCATCCTTATTTGTATAAAAGAGCTTTTTTAAAAATCCCTTTCTCCCTTAAACAGACTGCCATCATTTCCCAGAAGCTATCCTTGCACTCTGCACCACTGATCTAACCTATTGTTTTTCAACTTGTTTTTAGCCCCACAAGCTGTAAAGGACAACAAATATATGCATTTTCCCTCCCAAAGATAACAGCAGCTGGAGAGGGTATGGATTAAGATAAGGAAACCAGCATGGGAAAAGGGTTAGACATACCCCCTCCACAGTGGAGCTGTTCTGATGAATTCTGGAGCACAATTGTGCAGTGTTTTTGTTAAAATAAAAGCCCTGGCTCATCCACATATGGTTAACTGTGTGTATGTGTGGTGGGGGGAGAATCATGTGGTCTGTCAAATGGTGTTGGATTGCTGCTTCCAGTATTCACCACCATTAGCTATGTTGGCTAGGAGAGCGGAGAGGTGCAGCTGGAGGGTTATATGAATCTCACTCCCTAGACTAAATCCAACCATTGGTCCCAACTAGAGCAGAGTCACTCATTTTTTAAAAATTGATTTATATCCCACCTTTCTCCTAGAACGGGAGCCAAAGCAGCTTAAAACAAAAGGGCTAAACGTATAAGTGATACAAAAGTTTAGAATGCATAAAACAATACCATTCAAATACTGCTTTTTAAAGCGTTAATTAAAAACACATGAAAAACATGTGACATGTATTTTTTTTTAAAAAACCAGCACACTTATTTCACACCATCAACAACTTTACACCAAACAAACGTCCAAATAACTCACACACTAGTTTGTTCACTCTTATCTTAAAGCAAGGCTGGGAATTGTGCAGAGCTGCCAGATGTTGTTGGATTGCCACAAGATTGCCAAATGCTGGGGAATGCTGGGAGTTGCAGTCAAACAATATCTGGAGGACCAAATGATTCCTACTCCTACTTTAGTTCTTATCAATTCTCCCTGGTCTTTTGGGATTCATTGGTTCCAGCACCCCTAGTTTTATTTATTTTTAGTACTGATACCTATCCTTTCCCCTAACAAGCTCAAGGTGATATATAGGACTCTCCTGCTATCCACTTTATCTTCTCAATCACTTGATGAGGAAGATCAGTCTGGGAAATTGTGATGAGCTTCCTGAGGTTTGTCATGAATTTAAGGGTTCAGTGGAGGCTGGATGTTGGATCTGTAAAGCCCTGGTCCAGTATTCTAAACATTACGCCACACTGTCTCACTATTGTGTGTTAAGCAGAACTGATATCTTATCTGGGATCCCAGCCAAAGAAGCAGCCTGTTATTTCATTCATCAGCCAAATAACAGATTGGCTTTTGAGGATCAATATGACTTGTCAAATTTTAGTTTATTCAGAGTTCTATAGCTGGAATTCTTATTTATTCGGAGTATGATTGCCATGAAGCCATGATTTCTTCTCCCTTTCAAATATTGCATTTGGGGAAAATCTTGAGATATATCAGAGTAAGAGCATGCAATATAGTGGATTTCTTAAACCTTTTGCATTTAATGTTCTCTTCTATGCATTTAATTAAAAAAATTATTTTCCAACTGAGAATTCAATGCTTTAATTTTTTTTTAAAAAAGGCATATTCAGAACATTGATATTTTAATTTATTGTTCTAGCAGAGATGAGCTTTTCTATCAGAACATTACCAATTTTAGTATTCTATACAGAGGCAAAATATATCACTGAAGTGTGCAGCCCGAATGGGCTTGACATTTCTTTAAAATGTAATCGAAAATAATGTGTGCGAAGCGGCTTGGAAATACTGTTTCTTTTCTATTTTCATTTAGCGCCAGGAGTCTGTTAAATGACTGTACAGAATAAAGATGTGAAACCATCCCTGTTCAGCGTTCAAGGGGATGAATAAGGATGCTTAAGCATTATTGTATCTCTGGGATATGGGTGGGTTCAGTCAATATACCCAAACCCTTAGGCTATACATTAATCACAGTCCCAACCTTCTCTTTATGTGAGTGGAAGATATAGGAAATTCTGGGCTCTAATGCTCCAACCCACAAAGAAGGGGAAAAACAAAAACCTGATCACAAATAATGAATTCCTTCTAATTAAGTCATTTTTCCCCTAATAATGAAGATGTAATAAACATACATCAGCCTTGGAACTGGACTAGGGATGACTCCACTCCTTCGGCAGTGCAATGTGATATTTAAGTTACTTTTATGTGGACATTGGGGGAAAAAAACCTTTTTGGACTACATCACCCAGCATTCCCCAGACAACACGTAAAATTGTGAGACTTGTAGTCCAATCATAAATTTTCAAGTTCTGGTTTATTATGGATTTTTTAAATATATTTGATTTCAGCTATTTGATCTACTTTCTATGTGCAAGCAATGTGGATTGTTCCTGGAACTGGAGAATGTGTTTTTAAACTAGTTTTTGTACTGGTTCCCCGGGGTCACTTTTGGGTTGTTGAAGAACCCAAATTGCGGAGTTTGGATTTTTTAAACATCAAAATTTTATTATTTTACTTTTAATAGTGTAAGCTAAGACTTCCTTTAAAACTGTCATGATAATGGTAACTGACTACATTTGAGCACCTTCGAATGATAAGTGTGATTAATTACATTTTCAAAGTAACTTAGTCAATTGTAAAACTCATGAAGCTGCTGTGTATGCCATATCTTGCCACCTTTACCTTAACAGGTCTGGTTAAATCCTACAGCACAAACAAAAAACACAAGATGATTCTTTTGTGTGACTGCTCTTTCACAGAAAGAGATCACGACATTGTTATCATAAGCTGTAACAAGAAATCCCCAGACTTACATTTGCTGTCCAAAATGAAATGAGATGGGCATCCAGTTCATGCGAGCTGCACCTGCAAACGCTGGTAGCTCAGCAGCAGAGTGCAACTTTGGCACATGAGAAGTCCCACATTTGATCTCTATCATCCCCAAGTAAGACTGAATGTAGTAGCTGTCTGCAAAGGCAACCCTATTGTTAGACTTAGTGCAGTGTCTGCCTCATGTAGCAGATTTTGGGCATCAGGAATGGACACCAAATTGTTAGTTATTTAATTTGCTTTCATTGTGTTTTTACTGCTGGGAGCGGAGAGAAGTGAAGGTGGTATGTTTCTGCCTTGTGTTTTGAAATAAATTGGCTGGCTTTGGGTACTATGTATGGCAAAGAGGAAAGGGACTCCCCCCCCCTTTTTGCTTAACCTCAGGTTAAAATGTTGTAGATTAGCTTTGTCTATATGAAACATTGGAGAGACACTGCCACTCAGTGCTGACAATACTGAGTTATACAGACAAATGGAGAGAAAATAAGATAATTTCTTATGCCACTTGTTTGTCAACTTCTCAATGCCTAAGATCCTTGCATGGAGGAAGGAGATGTGAGGAAGAAGTAACATTTGTCTCTGTGCATCTCTGGAAATATAAGCTATTATTTCTCAGGAGTGAATGATTTCATGGAGATGAGCCTGAGCCCAGATAAAGAGGATGTGTCTCTGTGTGCATATATTCATATTAAAAATAAAATCCTAGGTTCAGTCCCTGAGCATCTTCCATTTTGAGCAGGTGATCTAGATAAAGATGTGGAAACAGCTACTGCAGGCAAAAGTACATGCTTTCCCCAACATTCCCCATAATTGGTTATACTGATCTGGCTGGATGAGAATTGTATTCTGTAACACCTGAAGGCCACCCGCTCCTCTTCCCTTGCACAGAGAATATTGAGTCAGATCTCATCCAGTATAAGGCAACTGTGTATATCTGTTCATCTATGTGTACTGGTACATTTTTTTCAGGTGAATTACCCCCAGGAAGCTGTAGCTAGAATTAGGAAGGCACTGCTTCAGTGATCACTCAGAGATGCTACACGTGGAAGAACTGGCCAAATATCAGCTCTTGAAATAAGAAGAAAATGTTTGCCTTTCTTCAATTTGATCCCATTTTTGGAATGATCCTGTATTGCACCAGAACTGAGTTTGGTACAGTATAGTTTCATAGAGAACCCAAATTGCACGTATACAACAGGGCAGGCAAGACGGGTCAAATAGTACATAACATTTGTAGCATCCTTTGTTGAGCAAATAAAGCCAGGAAGAGTAAAAGAACGCTATTTAAAATCCTCATATGGGAAGACCAAGTTTTAAAAATCTTCTTGTACAAAGGCCAAATATCTCCTATTTGTATTCATCTGAGTGTAGTCCCTATAAACAAAACTCCAAGCAGCCTTCTTACCCAAATGAACCCAGTAGTTTGCACGGAACTAGCACTGCAATGCATTATTTAGAGTTCATTAATATAAAGTACACCAGCGCTGACACGGGTGACTTCTGTAAGAAGTAATGAGCTTGTAATAAGAATAACGACAAGTCCCATTAGCTTTCTTTTCCTCCCTACTATTTCCATTGTCAACATGGAATTTCATGCTGAGCATGAACCTCCTATCGCCTGAACATCCTGTGCATTGTAAGTTACAGCCACTCCTGAACTTTGCTAATCATACAGAAGGCCTTTGCTATCCACTGTGGTTTGGTTCCAGGACTCTCCATGGATACCAAAGTCCACGGATGCTCCAGTCCCATTATACTCAATGGGGTAGTAATATGGTGTCCCTTACAGGAGATGGCAAAATTAGTTTGCTTTTTGGATATTTTTTTTAAAAAAATTCACACCATGGATTGGTGAATCCATAAATGCAGACTCTGTCAAGGCCAATATCATTTCAGTTCTGTGCACATGAAGGAAATCAAGTTCACTTTGAAAAGTCCTCCCATTATCATCAGGCAGGGCAGGAAGAAGCTACACATTCATATTTCCTTCCACAAATGTTTTAGTTTGTTCTTTTTATACACATATCAGTTTAATTCCATTAGACACAAAGTCCAGCTTTCATCCACTATTGCAACTGTATTTATTACTCTGCATTTTCCCACTATGTCTCTGCCTCCTTCTCTTTCTCCTCAAGGCAGCTCTAATCATGCTTTTTAAAAAAGCTGCTGACAGAGTTCACTAAAATGGGAAAGTGCACTTGAATCCAGGTCCTTTTAAAAGCAATTCTGTACAGCAAGGCTGGACAGCTTCCAGGTGTTGGGGAAGCACTATACCAACCCATTGTGCCCCTATTTGCCACTTAAAAAACCTAAATATGTTCCATGGCAATGTAAACATGCCAATTTTACCATTTTATTTTGGGTCTCCCTGGGCTGTTTTAGTTCCAGAAGAGGTCTTTTCTCAACTAAGAAATGAATTGGAAGTTGGTTGACTTCCTGGTTGAGAAAAATAAAGAAGAAGAGAGGCTTAAGTTGGACCTAAAACAGACCAAGCCAACTGCCCCTGAAAATATGGGAAATAGCTCCCTACATGCTCTAGGAAGTGTGGGAGTTATATTTAGCTAAACAATAAAATTAGAAGTCCTTGTGTGCTTCCAAAGTGGCCTGAGTGGCCTGTACTTCGCCTACCTTCTCTTGTTGTTTTCATAGTTCCATGTGGATTTGGACATGTAACTGTAGTATTTGATTCAGCAAGATATATATATATATATATATGAATGAACCTGGAAGTTTTCTTGTCCATGTGGATTTCTTTAGACTGGAAGATCTCTCTCTTGGTTTCTTGTTCTCTGTATTCGCTCACTTTTCACATCTTTCTCTTCTGTCACATGTTCTCCTTAAACAATCTTAGAAGCAGAGGATGACAGTGGTTGTGCACACTTCAAGTTGGGGCAGTAGTTGGTTATAGATTCAAAATAATGTATTTTGTGTATTTGAAATGAAAGACAGTAGAAGCACCCTATCTCCCATAGTTATTGCCTGCAGGGCTTTATAGTATGAGTGGGAAACATTTAGGCCTCTTGAGCTTCTGGACGTCAAATTCCTGTAGCCCTGGGCAA